>LPNX010711275.1:0-19875 GCA_001517045.1 Pseudotsuga menziesii | reverse complement strand
TGTTTTGGATATCCTATGTGTTTTTTTCCAACTTATATTGAACAAAATAGGATAGAAAAATTTGAGAAACTCTTGAAAAACTATATGACATATCTCAATATTAATAATTGCTCTATTAATTTTGTAGTTAGACAACCATCAGTACAACTACAACCATCCCGGGCTCCTACAATCATACCACTTATTTGATTTTAGAATTAAATTGACGAATTAACCCATGATGTTAAATATTGGTAAAATTTTATAGGTAATAAAGATATGAAAATAACAATTACTTAACAACAACATACTAATCTCTAATCCACATGGTAGAAATTGAGTTAGCAAAATTCTACCATTTGTAAACAAGTTTTGTTACTATATCTAATGTAAAATATTTTAAAATTATATATTTATTATTTTATAAACTATTCAATTTTAAATTATTAAATTCAAAGTTCATTACTCCTATCTAATTAAGGAATGCAATTGAATTTTATCTTATCGAGTTCTAAACCAATGAACAAACATTAGTTTATTGATCTCACCAATGCAAAATACACTTAAGAAATTAACAATTTTTTTAATAGCTATATAACATTGAACTAGTTAAAATTGAAGTAATTTAAAACTATAAACTATTTAACAAACAAGTAAATGCTTCCATCCCTAAGCTAACTTAGCTTATTATTACTTTTTCCAAACTTTTCTTAAGTGGCAGGTACTAAGCGACTTTGTTGCTTATTCCACTTGTTTTATATACGAACTTTACACTTTCTAACTCATTGAACTAACTACATCAAGCTTAATTAAGAACTAAATATAACTCTACCTCTTCTAACTCATTGAGCTAACTACATAAGGCTTAATTAAGAACTAAATATAGTTCTCCATAAATACCTCTAAAATATAGTAGGTTTAACATATCATGGTTTTCCTCTAGTGTTTAAAAGGTCACTACTAAAAAAACATATCATTTTTAAAAGGAATCTTGTTTTTTAATGAAGATACGAAAAACAAATAATTTTGCTTTAAAATTCTTTATGTATTTACAGGAAAACATGACATGTTCAAGGTTATTTAGGTACTTTTAATATTAGGAACTTATAGATTATAATAATTTTAGAATTCTTGTTCCATATTTTATGGATTACTAACAAGGACCTTGCAACAACTTGTGAGGGTCTTACCAAATTTTTGTGACATGCACCTATAATACAAGAACTACCCTTAACTTATTTATGCGTGGATGTGTTAAAAACAATATGATACCTCTTTCGTGCTAAGGCCACCCTTAGGGTATACAAAAACATTATTTATCGAAAGTTCTTGCGATAAAATAAGACTTAGAGCAACTATGCCATTCTATAATGTTTATATTTGCACTAATCCACCCTTTTATTGAATGAGAGGTCCTCGATCGAAAATTTATTTCATTCAATGTATGATTGACATTTATAGGAACTTGCTTGTCGATTAACATATTTTGGGGTTATTGGAATTAAAAGAGTCTTTAGTGTTATTGGTTATGGATCGTCAACGCATGATATGGGAATGGCATCTATCGATACAAACGGGTAAACATTCATATTGGGTAAAGTTGATGGGGTGAATTAATATCATGCATTAGACATGTACTATTTCATGCAATCATTCATTAACAAATGAATCATAAAATTTTCAATATAAATAACATTGCACACATATATAGATAAACATTTATATGTAAATAATCTTCTTATTACAAATTATATTGTGAGACATCAATCTTCAAAACAAGTGTGATCACTAACTCACTATTTTGTTGACATCAATTAGATAGGAACACTAATCCCTTGCAAGCACTAACTTGCATAGTTAGGCACTCACCTGCATTTTTAGGCACGAACCTATGGAAAACACCAATCTTCTATCCTTGACTCGTCTTACCACCTAGATAAATATTGCACTTAACACTTCCAACTTTCTCGGAGCAATAAATACTAGTATCCTTCAATACATATGCTCCTTTCTCAAATGCTCCTTGGGCTTCCCTCACAAATGCTTCTTCTATTTTTGTGCAACTGCTTCTTGTATACCTTTGCGGTTGTGTGACTACTCCTTGTATTTTAGGATGTTATGTTTTCTCACAAACTTCCTCAATTCATATTGCGATTGATTCCCATGAGCATTTCATCTGATCCTTGAAGCTTTTAATTTCAATATTCTACTTCATTTTGCATTCAATCTTATCTCAATACATATCAACCTTTCTCTTATTTATACTAATCTCGCTTAATTGACGTGTCCACAAGTTGGGGTTCCTTCAAGTCAATGATACCCCTTCTTCCTTTCTTTTTGGTCATACTTACCACCCGTCTTATTCTTTCGTCGGTGTGCACTCTTAAGAGTTCTATGAATTAGTGTGTCTTGCGCATAAGAGTTCCATAACTTGGTGGGATTTGTGCAATGGAGTGTCGTGATTTTATGGTATTTGTGCACATACAACCTTATTCTATATCTTTCTTCAAACTGGCATTAAGACATTAATACCATCACCAAGTTCAACAACCTATTTGATGTTTGGTGGGACTTTCTAAGACTTGCACACACTTTTTCTATATACTTATTCAAATTGGATTTAAGAATTCAATGCCATCACCACATTCAACAATCTATTTAACATCAATGACAACACAAAGATCAACAAACTCCCACTTTGACATTGATGTCAACACCAAGTAAAGTTGAGCTTCCTCTACATGCTAGCTTATTTATTGAAGTCTTATATTTTGCACTGTTGTTTTCATATTTACTTGTTACACTCTCCCCCTTTAACATCAATGGAAAAGGAAAACTGAATTATCTACCAATCTATTTTAACAATATGTATCCTTCCCCTGTGTATTTGTTAGTTATCCCCTTGAATTTATGCTTATGTTCCTATCTTTTGTTTTGCTCATCATTTTCTCCCTTGCAAATAACTTTACTTAATTATGAATTCCTTTTGAAAATATCTTTCTCTATTGACAATGCTCCCCATTTTACTGTGTTGACTCTTCATTGAACTTCCTTGTCTCCTACTTAGAGCCCCCCTCAACATTATCCATGATATTGGGATCCTTCATGCCAAATTGTTTAGAACAATGTATAATGTTGTTATGCTACCAGATCATCACTTGTAATCCTGATACCTTCCTTTTTACTTTCTGATTTTTCAGTATTACTAAACTTTGCAACTGACATGGGTATATCTTCTAAGATTTCTCCATTGACCCTTTCTTCCTATTTTTCCTTCACATATTTACCATGTAATACTAATTCCTTTATGTCTTCGATACTATGACTTGTTCTTCTTTCATTCAATATACTTCCCATCTTTAAGATAAGAGAATTGATTTGGTTTCTTGTCTTGAGCTGTGAACTTTCATCATTTGCATATAAGTCAAATCCATGATACTCTTCCTTCTATCCTTTTTTCTTCTTCTTCCACGCTTTCTTATATATGATATCAGTATTCTCTTTTATAGGAGACTTCATCATGCTTCTATAGTCACGAGATATGTGTCCATACTTGTGGCATTTGCAGAACTCAACATTGTGGTTCATCATACTTCTACAATATCTTTCCATGTGTCCATAATTGTAGCAAATGTAACATTCAATATTGCAGTTCATTTGGACACCTCCATTTATTGCTTGATCATTTCCTCCATAAATTTTGCAGTCTCTAGCCCCATGTCCAAAATTGTTACATGAAAAACAATAACCGAAAAAAAAACTTTGGCACCTGAGATAAAATGATCTTCTTTCTAATGTAATTTCTCTGCAACTATTCTTCCTTGAATCTGGTTGACCATGAATTCTTCCTTTGTAATGGGAGATTTTGAGAATATCTCTATAACTCTTAGCCTTTTCTACACTTTCCCTTTCTGGTATCCCGAAGCTTTCAATTTCTTCAATGCTCTTCTTAAACCTTGAATTTGTCTTCAACTGAGCAATTATCTTGTCTAAATCTTACTTTAGAGAAAGGAACTCAAATTCTTTCCTTTGAAAAATTTAATCATTGACTTCTTTTTAGCTACATTTTTTGTGGAACAATATCAACTGAATTCCAAACAAGTTATCCCAAGTGACATCAAATGTTTCTTTATATTTATAATCCATGATGCATAATATGATCCATCAAACAATGCTGCTCTGTTCTTACCAAAACCTTCTATATTTTGTTAAACTTACAACATCATGAGTCATTCTGCAAGTCAATCTTGTGTGCCAAGATTGAGTCTCATGTGTCGAGCTAGTGCCTTAAGGAGCCTAAGTTGGATTTAGGAAACTTGGAGTAGAATATTGAGTTGGAATCAAGAATGTCTAAGCTTTATGTGTAAAGGTTAAGCCTCATGTGTCGACGAAAGTGATTTGTATGTCAAAGTGATGGCGTTATGCATTCTTTCTTGTCAAGACTAAGGCCCTGCGTGTCAAGAAAAATCCTCACGTGTTGAGGTGGTGGCTCATGTGTTGAGGTAATGATTTGCAAGTCAAAGCATGAATGGTGTGTGATGTACTACTAACCATGGTATTATAAATGGATAAGCTATTAAGTATCCTATAGAGAGTGACCACCTCTAGAGTGATTTACTTTAGCATATTACCACTTGGAAAGATAGTAGAACAAAATGATCACATCATTGGAAACAATTCCTTAGTATATTTTATATGATAAATAAATTAAAGTTGGCACAAGTGGATCATGCAGATAAGACAAGAGAATAAAGATAAGATGTGATAAGAGATAGAATTCGAATTGCTCACTTTAGTGATGATAAAGACTTCAGTTAAATAAGAGAGAACTCTATTTTCTAACTTTAGTGAAGTTAACAAGGAACACTTCAGTTAATTTAAAGAGAAATTGAATTGTAAACTTCAATGATGATAACAAGAATGAATTTAGTCAAAATACTTAATTGGGTGTTAACAAAGAAGATCTAACTAACTAAGTGTTTGCAAGATGAAACTTGAGTTATGACACTTGCATGATGACGCTTGAGTTAAATTAAAAGATGACACTTGAGTTACAACACGTGAGTTAGCATCCTAAGTAAGTGGTCTAGCATTCAATTGAAGGGTGAGTTCATCATGGATTTAGAATACAAATATATAAGCTGATCATGAGAAGGATTGTGCACTTGTTATGTGGGATATGATGAGGTCAATGTGTAGAGTGAATTCATACTTGAAGGAATTCTCTATTTTGTGCATGTGACCAAAAAGTGCGAATTGGTTGTGTGTCGGATATTCCACCAGGTTCTTCTATTATTATCTTTTCTCTCTTGGTATGATATTGCACTAGGGGTGCTTGGAATTTCTCTATGATAATGCGCCAATGGTTCTTGGCATTTCTCTATGATAATGCAACATGGGTGCTTGATGTAATATTCTCATTGTAAAGACATTCTCTGTTATCTATCGATATACTAAGGAAGATTTTGCTGGGGTTTTCTCCCTCAAGTTATATAGGTTTTCCCTAGGGTAAATTTTGTGTCATGTGTGAATGATTATGCATATAATTATTCAATTGTTTCAATTACTATTGTAATTCCACAATTAATATCAAAATTCAACATGGTATCAAAGCATGGGTGTGAAATAGTTAAGCTTTGCAATTAATATTGAGCCTATGTTGATCTTGAGTGGTATAATTTGAACCTATTACTTGAATAATAATGGATTAAATATCAACAAGACCATAAGACATACTTGAAGGAAATTTTAACTTCAATACTTGGAATGTCAGGATTCTGAATATCCTAGAAGAGCATGATCTGGATGGATATGTATCTAGTGTTGTTGAATATCATACTACAAAATGTTGGGTGCACTTCTTTTAAGAAGAACCATGCCAAAGGAAAGAGAATCATTTATTATTTTGTGAAAGACAATTTGATTCCAGTTATTACTCCATTGAATACTATAAAAGAGTGCTTCGATACTTTGACCAATATTTATGAGAAGAAGGATCCCATCCATAAGAGATCCTTGAAGAACAAACTTCGTAGTTTGAAGAGTGGAGAAGGACGAGACAATTGCTTTCTTATTCACAAATATTTCTCAAGTAAGAGATCAACACATGAGAATTAGAGTAACTATCAATGATGATGATCTCATCCAGACTGATGTCAATGGTATTCCATATTCATTGGAGACATTATTGTCTACTGTTAATGGTCAATAAGTGAAACCAAACTTTCAAATATTGTGGCATGATTTCCTACATGAATAAGGGTGAATTCAAAGTAGAAATGCTTCCTCCAAAGAAGAGAACCTTGCTCTTATGACAAGTATAAAGAGAGGAAAGAAATCATTTTATCAGAATAAGTTTCCTCATAAAAAGGAAAAATAATACAACAAGAACTAAGTCTAAAGTTAAATTCTTCAACTGCAATAAGAAGGGTCACTTTGTAAGAGACTAATGTGCAAATAAAAGAGAAAAGTTCAAGGGTATATTTCATTCTTCTATTGATATAGAAGATGAACCTACAAGCAATAATTCTTCCAGTGATTAGGAGACAAGGAAGGAGTACTATATTTCCACAACTCTATCTATATCCATTACCACTAGTGTTGAGACGTGGTTGGTGGATAGTGGTGCATTCGAACACATGAATGGATATAGGAGTTCTATCATAGACCTAAAGGACAATAAGTTCTCATGTTTGGTGGAGCTTGGAGATAATACCACCTATTCAATCCAAGGAGTTGGATCCACTTCATTTAAGTTGAATTCGGGATATGTACTCTATGTTGATGAAATTATGTGTAACGTCCTCAACCCTCTAACCGATGAAGAGGACGCTACTAAACACCAAACATTCGGGCAAGAAGCCCCATGAACATGAACAGACATCAATGCTGAAATAAAAATATTAACGTAATACATACTAAGATGCATAAAACATACAAGAATGCATGGTTACTCAACATTTAGTGGAAGAAAACATAAACATTTCAACATTCAACATTCAACATAATTCATGAAATAGTAGATATAACTGCAGAGATGAAATAGTCAGGAGTACTTATATTTTGATGAAGAAATCGCCCCGCAACCAGCTACGTCGCTGCAACATTCCACCCAACCATAGGCCAGTGTGCTCATCAATCTCTCAGCAACACTGCCACCCCCGAGCTGGGCATGATTCCTCAAGGAATAAGGGTCAATGCAGGCTTACACATAGCCGAGGTTTGCCAATCAGCCAAACCCACATAGTAGGGTTTTACCAAGTCATCAAGGAGCTCGGATAGGATAAATGCCAAGCTGGTGGCCTCAACACCAATCTTCTCATGCATACCCAGCCTCTAATCCCACTCACAACAGTCTGAAGACCACCTGTTGCATACCGCAACAAAACAACCCATTCACAGCTCTGTGAAGAAGGAAAAGGCAACCGAGTAACAATCCCAAACCAAAGGTGGAATACAGTTCAGGTCCACAAGACAACTCAGGGTTGTTCTTGGACCTAGCATGGCCAAAAAAACTCAACAACAACCCAAAACCAGGGTACATCAACAGCCCAAACTTACAATGAAAACTATGGCAATCTTACTCAGTCCCAAAACAGAGGAGAAGCCAAACTCCCAGCATGGACAAAGGAAAACTCAGCTAACAAGATGTAGCAATCAATAGCCAACCAACATCCATGAGGCCATAGCACACACAATTCCCAATGTAATGGCTAGAGAACTTACACAGGCAGAAAAGGGGAAAAGAACAACTCTTAGCCTATGCGCAAAGGAAAAAGACACTGCCCAGGAAAAACATGGAAGAAAACACAGCGGTCTATAGCTCACGATCCACCACGAAAGATGGAAAACAATACACAGCTCAATAATTCCAAAGGAAAACCAGTTCTCTGCATGAATGGAAGGAATACCACCACAGACCGACAAACAACGTGAGAGAGGGAAAACGAACCCCCAAACAAGAAATCGCACCCACCCTTCACTCATCTCTGCATGAGGAAGATGAACTGGCCCCCTACGCATCCCTGCGTGAGAGTGAACCCCCCCAAAAACCAAGAGAGAGGCCGCATAGTGATGGTTCCCTTACCCACGTGAAGGTGGAGAGAGGACTAGTGGAGTGAGCGTGTGGAAAGGACTGACAGTTTTGTCACCCTCCACTTCCAACAATAAATGCCTCAACAACTCAACAAGAAATTAAAGTGGTTGGATGAGACAAGGGAAGATGGCATATCAAACAGGGTGGTAACACCTGGATTCCCCCCCCCCCCATAGTCCAAGGTTTGGCATCCCCCGCCCTTATCCTTTGGAATCATGCCCTTTTCATTTTAACATTGCACCGTCGTAGCTGGCTGTAGGTTTATTTTAATTGATGTGCGTATTTACATGATGCCAAACTATAATGTGCCGGATAGCACGATATACCATCGGTAACTATCCCTATTGTCAAAACATACACAACCAAATCGATGGTGGGGATTTTTCCTTTAGCTCCTCACCACGATTAATTACATTATATACATCATGTACCTTTAATGCAAACGGGGTCAAAACTGGGGTGTTACATCCCCCTCCCCCTTGGAATAACACCGTCCTCGGTGTTCCAATACATAGGAATACATATACAATTGCACATCCAAAATTTCAAAATTTTGCAGATCTGCCCCACGTTCAATCATTTACTTTGATCGTTCAAGACCAAGCCCCTCAGCTTCCACAAACTTCTCCTACTGGCTCTTAGCTTTCAGCTTATCCTGAAGTCTAGGAACTTTGCGGCTATTGCCCTCATCATGTTCCCTCATTGGACAGTCCCGGCGTAAATGATGTCCTCCGCATTCCCAGCATTTCACTGGCTACTTCATTCCTACCTGCTCAATTTCCTTTGAGTCTTCATGCCTGGACCATTTCTTAACGGGTCGCTTGGACAAATGTCCCATCACTGATCCACCTTCCTTTCCCTTGCTGATTGCTCCCAGAAGGCTTTTCACTTCCCTTTGCAAACCAATAGAGTCTTGCAAAATCTAGTGGTTCATTTCATTCTGCCTTTTCTGTATCTTGAGCATCTCCCCAAGATTTTCTTGGGTCTTGGAAATCATTTGAAGGAGACTTCCAGCCAAGTCCAGCAACTTTGGATCTGCTGTCATGATCAATGTGCACCACCGGGTTTCACTTTTCTCACCTGTGAAATGAACCATTGAAATTCTGTCAAACCAAGCATAATATAGACATTAAAATCAGTCAGTTAATTACCCAATTGGCATGACAGTCCAAGTCTCATCAAGGAGACTTTCATATTTTTCATGCCTTCCCAACAGGCACACGACCTCATTCATGTCCATTCTTGGGCAGGGAATTAACTATTCCAGCATTCACAAATTACTTTAAGCAAATACACACATTCCATTTTCAGTCATACATGCATTCAACAATCTTTTGTTTTCACCATGCATATATATATATATATATATATAAAAGGCAAGAGAGAGTGGCAAGAGTTTTTCCCCTCTTTGTTTTGTTCCATCCTGGAACCCACACCATCACTGTGGCTTTTCATGCTCTCAGCCTCTTTCACTTCACCATGAATGCTGGACCAATCCCTCTTGGTCATGACACTTAGTGTCTTCGGTCTATTCCAGACCTCTAAACCATGGAGTCTCTCCACATGGTTTGTCTACAACTCTTGGCTGTTAGGACCTTCACAGTCCCACTAGCACCTTTTTCATTACCGCTCATTCCGAGCTCTCCAGGACAATCACATGTCCACATGCACCCCTAGGATGCTCTCATAATCCTCGCTCCCAGCGATACCTATATCCAAACATTGAATAGATTCACATGTTTAGTTTATTCTCATTGGTTTTATCTCTAAAACAAGAGCTTAAAACATCATAACCAATCATATACACATGTATATTCATAAGCAGAATAATCCAATACTTATATGTATTGTGTGTTCCCTTGTTGGTCCATAGGATCCTGCTTCCTTTTACAAGCCTTGGGATCACCTATGGACTTGGATGTTAGGTCAGCACGCAGGCTACTCCACAACATCAAATAATTAATGTCCAGCCAGTACACCCACATGTCGACTGGGCTTGGAACTTTACCATGACCATTTCCAGGTCTAGGATCTACTATGGATCCTCAGGCATATAACAGCCCAACATACACTTATATCAACAATAATGCATACACTTATATCAACAATAACCCTTACTCTGCAACCCCTCACAACAACCATTTTCCTTTTCACTTTAGGGTGCAACACCCAACTACATCTATTTAGCCTGTCAACACAAGCAATTTAAGCAAACTCATCAGCGTTATTGCTCTAAAACTATAATCATATTTCATATCATTCACTATCAAGTATTGAGACACCAGGAGTGTGTCCACTCCCTAGGGTGTAGTCAATATTGAAAACCCTTTCATGACTTGACATCGGAAAAGTGTGCACCCTTTCCCAGTGTGTGCCATGTAGGCCCTATTCATACTCAAGCAATCGGTCATCATGGAAATAAAGTCAAAACATGTTCTGCATATGGAATTTTTAATAATTTGACATGCATATTCTTAGCAAGGGTCACAAAACACTTATCCATTTGCTGATGCAATATTCCTTCATTAAGGAGGAATGGGGGCTCCCTTCTCTGAGTTGATAGTCCCTCGGTTTTCCATCCCAACTCCTTTTTACATTTCATATCCACACATGTCTTACCGACATAATCTATACCATCTCACTCATGTTGCTTACCAAACATGTAGTGCAGATGAGACATTTCCACAATGTCCAATGGAGTTTCACCGGAAACCCATTTCCAAGATAAGGGAGAACCTTCCCATGAATTTTGGCTCTTGCAGGCCATCACACATGATCTTCCTGTAGTGTGTACCCCTGGTACATTCATCAAATAGCCAAACAGTCAATCATTATCTGATAATACAATCCAAATTGATTGTTCCATAACCAAGCAATGGCATTAGTAATTAAATTCAATAAGAATTTGCAACTCTGTCTACTACAGAAATTGATTTGCTTAGCAATGAGGTGATCCTCATTTGTGGGTCTCTTGTAAGTAGCACCACTATGCCCATTATAATCTTATGCCTACTAGCATAATATGAATACCCACTTACAATGCATCCTCCTGACACAATCTTATGCAAGCCAATAGTGATTAGTAGTTGTCAGCAATTTCTTAAATCCGAAATTCACAATTCAAATTTAACAACCCATTATGCATACCAACTATTTTCACAGCCATGAGACTCTTCTCATAAGGTTTGGCTCTTTCACATGGTAGATTCCAGCATTTGTCATGGTCTTACTCTCATTGCCATGCTCTAAATAATCTACCTGAAACCTGAGCTTCAATCAACCAAACACTTGGTAAGTCTGGATGCATATAACCTTCTCATTGCTGCAACCATCACTGAAGCATTTTCAAAATTTATAAAATCAAATACTTCCAGTTGTTAATCACATCAATATTACCAAAACTCATTTACTTCACGCAATCATTATCATATTAACATTTTCAAGGTATAGTCACGTCATTCATGCAATTAAATGAAATGTTTAGATACTCCTTACTTCATAAGCGTATCATTTGTACCACCTTGCTCTTCCATAGAGCATTCTTGGCAGCCAATTGGTCATGACTATCCTCTTTATGCACTTACTATCCTGCATTCATAATAGTTCTTGAAATGGTTCCATAATTGTCATCAATTCATCATTTCAGCCATTAGTTATTCATAATATCACATGCACTATCTCAAGGCATTCATGCAATGCATCACAACTTTTGCACCCATACTTATGCAATCAGTCACTCACACCCTTCATATGCATCCATTCAATGCATGACTACAAGATTCATAAAATCTTTTAATGCATACCCACTCGATGCTACCTTGCATCGATTCAGGACTACTATGCATTCACACATATCATGCATGGCCTAACCATGACTTCTTCATATAGGATGCATGACTATAATCAAGATCATCAGTACTTACTTTCCTTGGGATACTAAGCTATATACAGGCATGACACATTTCTATATGGATGTAGTATAACATTCAAATATCCATATGGTATGAGGTCTCTTACCTTCACCACTCCATGGAATTTGTCATAATCAAACTCTTACCTTCATGGGTCCTACTAATTACGCCTTTGACATTGCCAGTTTAGTCGGTATCTTGCAGATCAGGATTGTAGAATTTGCTCACCAAATTTTGATTATGGACTAGTTTCCTTATCCCTTCCTCCAGAGGGTCACTAGTCACATTTGTCAGCATCAGCAACATATTCAGCCAGGCCCATGTTGTCATTGGTTTTTCCACTAATTCCAACACTAATGCGACAACTATCATTAGTGTTTCATTATAGATGTATAATCCTCAATATCCTATGTATGCAAAGCATATCCTCATGCATTTCATGCATAAAACTTATAAAATTTAATATAGTTAGCAAGACAGGGGTTAAGGAATTTTCCCTTTCAAATCCCTCATCTTTGCATGGAATTCCTCCTCCACATAATAGCTGGTTTGAATTCATGGTCTTGCTACCTCTAGGCATGCAATTTTCCCAGATTTGTCCATTTGACAGCAGCGACCGTCCTTAGCACTTTGCTACCCCATACTCAGATTCTGGTAACTTTCCCTTGTTCCCTACTAGGTAAGCTTTCCAACGCCTATCCCCATGCTCCATTTTGACTTTGGGTGTGAAAATCAAACTACTTCCAAAATAACGATTTTCATCAAACCTCTGCATTTTTACACACAACTGTATTTTGGTCTAGGTGCCAACTTCAGCCACTTGTAGGAGCAAGTCTAGGAAGATTCAGGAAAACTTTTCTATCAAGCGAAGTTAGTGTATACAGCGAGGAACACTCAGTAACTTGCGGGTCTCATTTCCGATGCACCATTCATCTTTTATGAATTCTGGTTTTGACTAATTTTCCCAAAACATAGAATTTTCTTTTCACAAGAACGACTATCTCAGGGAATGACGGGGGTCAAGGGGGCTTGCCCCCTTGTGGCTTCCTTGCGCCACTGTAGGGCGGGTTGAGGGCAGCGCCCTCAATTTTTTTATTTTTTATTTTTTTGTAAATCTTTGATTTTCACGCAATCTGGCGCATAAGATCGTTGCCATTTTTCTCCTTTTCATCCCTGTAAATCCACTGAAAAACTGCTAAAAATCCCACTAAAAAACTGCTAAAATCTGCTAAGAAATCCCACTGAAAACTCAAAATTTTCCTTTGGCCCAATCGGACCCTTTTCCAACAATTTTTCTTTTTCTTTTTCTGACACCCTACATTCAAAACACCTAACATTCCGCTGTATCGGAAATCCGAACCACAAATCCATCGGGTGGATAGTTCCTTAGGAATCCGCAACGTCAGCCAGTAACCTGTCTGTGGATTCCATGGCTAAACAACTCATCAGTGGTTGAAATAACTAATTTCTCCCGACGCTTCGGTGGACCAAACAACTAGCTTCTCCTGGCCTATCGGCAGTCTGTTCATCTACGCTTCCGGACTTTGTTAGTGATGCCAAAGGTTTTTCCGCCGTTTCAGATCCCCATCTGTCTAAACTTTCGGGTCCTTTATCAACGTTGCAAAAGCTATAATCGGCGATCGAATCCTCTACTTGTTGGACGACTAGTTCTCTAAGCTTCTGACACTTCGACGGTATGATATTCATCTTTCATCCGACGTGTCAGCGGTCCAATCCTCTAAAGTTTTCCGATGTTTTCTGTACTTAGAAAAAATTTCGGAAATTTCAGAAATTTTTTCTTCTTCTTTTCGTCGTCGCATCGACTACTCAATTAACTATCCTTCACCGATGTTTCGGCAATCTTCGGAAGATCTCCGCTGAAACTGCGGCTCTGCCTTCAACTAATTTCCGCCGAAAATTTCTCTTCTCTTTCGCCGCTGCATCGGAAACCTCATCTTCTATTTTTCTCTGATACTTGCTGCTGTATCGGCTGCTCAAATAGCTAACTTTCACCGACGGTTTCCATACTTAGAGGAATTTTTTTTTTCAAATTTTCGAAGTCTTCAAAATTTTTCCTCTTTGTCGGCTTATTTTGCCCGTTGGCATCGGCTCTCAACACCTCTTCGTTTCCGCCGTTGCGGCTCTCTTCTGGTGAGCCTCTCCTTTATTTTATCGCCGTCGCTGCATCGGAATACTTCTCGTGAAGCTTCCCACCATTGCAACTCCGTCTCAAGGTTATATTCATGTGCATCGGGAGGACTTCTACCTAGCTCATCCGATGATTTTCGAACTTAGAAATTTTTTGGAATTTTCTCCTGTTTCTTTTGGGCAGTAGGCACCTTTCCTTGTTTAACTGATTCCTCATGACCCTATGAGGCCCAATTGCTGTAACATACACTTTGTCACTACATCTTTCATGGCCCATTTAGGCCCATGCTGCAACATGAGCTCTAATACCACTTTGTAACATCCCCGACCCTCTGACCGGCGAAGAGGACGCTACTAAACACCAAACATTCGGGCAAGAAGCCCCATGAACATGAACAGACATCAATGCTGAAATAAAAATCTTAACGTAATACATACTAAGATGCATAAAACATACAAGGATGCATGGTTACTCAACATTCAGTGGAAGCAAACATAAACATTTCAACATTCAACATTCAACATAATTCATGAAACAGTAGATATAACTGCAGAGATGAAATAGTCAGGAGTACTTATATTTTGATGAAGAACTCGCCCCCCAACCAGCTACATCGCTGCAACGTTCCACCCAACCATAGGCCAGTGTGCTCATCAATCTCTCAGCAACACTGCCACTCCCGAGCTGGGCATGATTCCTCAAGGAATAAGGGTCAATGCAGGCTTACACATAGCCGAGGTTTGCCAATCAGCCAAACCCACACAGTAGGGTTTTACCAAGTTGTCAAGGAGCTAGGATAGGCTAAATGCCAAGCTGGTGGCTTCAACACCAGTCTTCTCATGCATACCCAACCTCTAATCCCACTCAGAACAGTCTGAAGACCACCTGCTACATACCGGAGCAAAACAACCCATTCACAGCTCTGTGAAGAAGGCAAAGTCAACCGGGTAACAATCCCAAATCAAAGGTGGAATACAGTTCAGGTCCATAAGACAACTCAGGGTTGTTCTTGGCCCTAGCATGGCCAAAACAACTCAACAACAACCCAAAACCAGGGTACATCAACAGCCCAAACTTACAATGAAAACTATGGAAATATTACTCAGTCCCAAAACAGAGGAGAAGCCAAATTCCCAGCATGGACAGAGGAAAAATATGCTAACGAGATGTAGCAATCAACATCCAACCAACATCCATGAGCCCACAGCACACACAATTCCCAATGTAATGGCTAGAGAACTTACACAGGCAGAAAAGGGGAAAAGAACAACTCTCAGCCTATGCGCAAAGGAAAAAGACACAGCCCAGGCAAAACATGGAAGAAAACACAGCGGTCTACAGCTCACGATCCACCACGAAGGATGGAAAACAATACACAGCTCAATAATGCCAAAGGAAAACCGGTTCTCTGCGTGAATGGAAGGAATACCACCATAGACCGACAAACAGCGTGAGAGAGGGAAAACAAACCCCCAAACAAGAAATCGCACCCACCCTTCACTCAACTCTGCATGAGGAAGATGAACCGGCCCCCTACACGTCCCTGCGTGAGAGTGAACCCCCCCAAAAACCAAGAGAGAGGCCGCATAGTGATGGTTCCCTTACCCACGTGAAGGTGGAGAGAGGACTAGTGGAGTGAGCGTGTGGCAAGGACTGATAGTCCTGCCACCCTCCACTTCCAGCAATAAATGCCTCAACAACTCAACAAGACATTAAAGTGGTTGGATGAGATAAGGGAAGATGGCAGATCAAATAGGGTGGTAACACATGGATTCCCCCCCGCATAGTCCAAGGTTTGACATCCCCCACCCTTATCCTTTGGAATCATGCCCTTTTCATTTTAACGTTGCACCGTCATAGCTAGCTGTAGGTTTATTTTAATTGATGTGCGTATTTACATGATGCCAAACTATAATGTGTCAGATAGCACGATATACCATCGTCAACTATCCATATTGCCGAAACATACACAACCAAATCGATGGTGGGGATTTTGCCTTTAGCTCCTCACCACGATTAATTACATTATATACATCATGTACCTTTAATGCAAACGGGGTCAAAACTAGGGTGTTACATTATGTATATTCTCAATCTAAAGAAAAAACTCCTATCTAGAGTCAGTTCTAGAATATAGAGGGTTCAGAGTAATCTTTATGGACAACAAAGTGCTCTTGTGGCCTAAGAATACATACTTGAATTCTATAGCTGTAGTTGGAGTTAGAGAGGGAGGTCTATTTAAAATCCATGGAAAGTTCACTAAAGACATGATCCATGAGAAAATAAATGATTATGAACTGTGGCATAGGAGGCTTGGTCATCTTTATTTCAAAGCACTACCTGTCTTATAGAAGATGGTAAAAGGTATTCTTGTGTTTCAATCTAAGCATGGTGGTATTTGTAGTGGTTGTGCTCTTGGTGAGAGGAACAAGAAGAGATTTTCAAGTAGTACTAAAAGATCTAAAGGGGTCCCGGACTTGATCCATTCATATCTACGTGGTACTATGTTAGCACTATCCTTGAGTGATTATTTGTACTATGTGATTTTCATAGATGACTTCTATCACAAGTCTTGTATCTATTTTTTGAAGGAAAAGAGTGAAACTTTCAATAAGTTTCAAGAGTTTAAAGAACTAGTTGAGAATCACAATGGAAAGCACATGCATTCTTTGATATATGATAATGGGGGATATATCAAGTCTCGTGAATTTAATGTTTTCTTCCTAAATCTAGGAATAAGAAGATAGATGATTGTGACTTACAACCCACGGCATAATGGGGTAGCTAAAAGAAAGAATAGGACAATCTTTGAGGTTACAAAAGACACTGTTATATTTTTATCATTTAATCAATATGATCTCAGGATCTTATCTGAGAGAATAACATGCACAACAATACTCACAAGAGACAAGATACACAGAGTTTTCCTTGGGGAAACCATAAAGGAGAAAACCTTGCAACTTCCTCAGAGATAGAATGAGCACTAATGGAAAAAGTAAAACCCAAAGACAAAAAGATGATCTCTGAAAGTTGTTCTCTGTCTCACTTATGCGAGATCCTCTTCTCTCACTCATGTGCTATAGTTGAGTGAGTGTGTGTTACAAATAGAGAGGCTCACTCTCTATTTATACTACTTTCCAACTTGACAATTACTTACGAGGGCTGACTTCACTCGGAGAGTCTAATAGCCCTAGTGCCCCTCAACTGTGGGGACTTTTCCCCACGATAAACAAAGGATGGTTAACCTCTATGACTTTACATGACTTGATTACATTAATGATTCTCCCGATAGGAACATCGGGGTACAATGAAATACAATACATAATATATACAAGTGAATACATTCTGAAGTTACAAATACATCAACACTCCCTGTTAACTAGGAAGGTATTCTCTTGACATAGTTCATCAACACAATTCTTCATCACAGGATCATCATCAAAGATGGATCATCATCAAAGCTGGATCATCATCATCACTAGATCATCATCAAAGCTAGATCAGCATCACTAGATCATCATTAGAAAGGATCATCATCATCACCACTGCTCCCGCTATCTCGAGCAAATGGTGTTATCTCTCAATTCTACTCATCATAGGAAGTTCT
Source organism: Pseudotsuga menziesii (assembly GCA_001517045.1). Taxonomy (NCBI): domain Eukaryota; kingdom Viridiplantae; phylum Streptophyta; class Pinopsida; order Pinales; family Pinaceae; genus Pseudotsuga; species Pseudotsuga menziesii. Next base: position 2,134 of record LPNX010711275.1, on the reverse strand, counting down.
ACAAAGCCAACCCTTTTTCATGCTGGTTGTAGGCCTATCCTCCATGTAGGTCTTCTTCTTTAGCGCTTATATCATCGGTAGGGTAGGAAACACCTACTACCATCCGAGAAAGGCTCCATCACTTATATCCACCAGCATGATAGGACACACCTGCTACCATCTGGGAAAGGCTCCAACACTTACATAAATTATCATGATAGGACACACCTACTACCATCTGGGAAAGGCTCCAAAACTTACATCCACTGGCATGGTATGACACACCTACTACCATCCATGGAAAGGCCCCAACCCTTACATCCACTGGCATGGTAGGACACACCTACTACCATCTAAGGAAAGGCCCCAACAATTACATTTACTGGCATGGTAGGAAAAACCTACTACCATCTAGGTAAATGCTCTGCACTTACATCCGCTAACATGGTAGGACACACCTACTATTGTCTATGGAAAGGCTCTGCACTTATATCTAACCATGGGAGGAACCAATCCTACAACCATGTCAGAAAGGCACATCACTTACATCTGACCATGGGAGGAACCAATCCTGCCACCATCATAGAAAGGCACAACACTTACATCTGACCATGGGAGGAACCTATCCTGCCACCATGTCAGAAAGGCACCCAGAATCATCACTTCTCCTTGGAAGGAACTCGATTTGGAGAACACCAAGCTTCTCCTTGAAGTACTCAAACTTCTCTCTGGCCATTTCAAGCATAAAATCACATCAGGGCTGATTACATCCAAGGATAACCTGTGAACTTTGCTGAGAATGATTACATCCAAGGACAACCTACAAGACTATTTACGTCTGAGCAACCTACGAGCTTCGCCAGGATTTTATGCTCAGACAACCTGTCTCACTAGCTATGCTAGAACTCCCTCTTTCGAGATATCTTAATCTGGATCACATACTAGAGCTTCACTACTCCTCTATGCATCATACAAAAATGCAGTCAGATCAATCAAATCAAATAGTAGTTTTCAAAAGAAACATACTACCTCCCAAATAGTCGAGCAAGTGGCAACATATTTTTCCTCGGATGTTCTCAGTGCCATGTAGGAATCCTTCCTGCTAAACCAAGAGATCACACCTGATCTCATACTGAAGCAACACCCTGAAGTGATCTTCCTATCAATGGCACTACTTTCCCAAGCCAAATCCACATAACCCTCCAGGTTAATATTCTGATTTGCCTCATTCTTGAGCCCATAATCAACTGTACCCTTTAGGTACCTCAAAATATGTTTTGCAGCAATCAGGTGAACATGTCTCGAATCTGTCAGGAAATGGCTCAATGTGTTCACAACAAATCAAATATATGATCTCGTATTCGTCAGGTACATCAAGGACCCGTTCATCTAATGATACATCGTAGCATCAACCGACTCTGATGAAGCATCACTCAATAGCTTCAGGTTCGATTCCATATATGTGGTCATGGCCTTGTAGTCTATCATCCTGAAACTCTTCAGGATCTCCACTGCATACTTCCCTTGTCCAAGGGAGATTCCATCTGCGCTCCACACCTCCATTCCTATAAAGTAGTGCATCATACTCTTCATCTTGAACTCGGCAACAAGTCTCCTTATTGTAACTCTAAATATTTCCTCTTTTCCTATCAGGAACATGCCATCGACATAGAACAGGAGCATCACTAGTATTCTGCCTTCAACCTTGAAGCAAAGGTTGGAATCCTATTTACTCTCAGTAAATCCTAGAGCCATCAGTAATCTATCCATCATGTCGTACCATGTCGAACCTCGGGATCTTCTGCAGTCACTCCCTCTAAAGCGGAGCATCACTCTCCCTCTGCCTTTCGTACTCTATGTATTCTATATTGGAGTGACAAGTAGCTTCCTCTACCACTAATATTCTATGTATCCATATAGGATCACTGGATACCAAGATCCTCTATCTTGAACCTTTTCAAAAGTTCTTCTCACACCCATCTAGGAGCTTGTCATTTTCATTAGGCTTTCATCTTCAACCTTGTAGCAAAGGTTAAGATATTCATCACTCTAGGTCAGGGATGATTTTAAGGAACCATACTTATTTAAAAGTGTATAAATGTTGGCGAATATTACCAATTCTTAAAACACCAACTATAAAATAACTGGCGATATT
>LPNX010711258.1:35228-51127 GCA_001517045.1 Pseudotsuga menziesii | reverse complement strand
TGAGATGCCAATCCAAAATGTAATTAGCATATGCATCAATCAATGAATTTTGGTTTCGTGGAATATGATTGAAAGTAATAACCTCAAAATGTCTTTCCAACAAACAAATTTGCATGAATTGACGTAATAAGATAGGATTTCGTACCTGATAAGCTCGATTGAGCTGGAAAACCACCAACTGAGAGTCCAGGCGGACCTTGAGCTGGGTGATACCACGTGACAAAGCATCCCATAGGAGCTCAATGACAACGCTATACTAAGCAACATTATTAGAAGCAGGACCTAGACAAGCGCCTCCCGCAGCAACAAGTTGTCCTGATGGAGAATACATAACCCATGCTGCCGAAGCTAGGTTACAAGTATAACGGATGGCGCCATCAGCGAACCCTATATACCGTTCAGAAGACATCTGCAACAACCATCAGATAATATATAAAAAACAAAACTGACAACCTAATGTACATAAAAATACATACAATAAAAATACAAGAAAAAGTGCTAAGCCTAAGCGTAGTACTTCTTCAGGTAGAGCCCATTTCTAGGCTCAGGCAGCTTATTCCCATCAAAATAAACTAACTCATATGCACCCTTAATTATTACCTTCGACACAACATAGGGTCCTAACCACATAGCCTTGAATTTTCCTGCCCCCAGAGGTTCTTTATCTTGGTCCCAAAGCAAGACAAGTTCCCCTTCAGAAAAAACCCTAGGTTTGACCGATTTATCATACTGAGATTTAACCCTATTTTTATGAGCCTAATTAGCAGTGAGCGCATCTCTACGCTGTTCATCAAGGTGTTCTAAATGTACCAGACGTTCCTCAAGCTCAGTCGTATCAGGTAACACATAAATGGCTATCTTTAGAGACGGGATTTCACATTTAATCTGAGTAACTACTTCCACCCCATGAACGAGTTGGAAAGGAGAGAAACCTGTAGCAGTCTTTACATTAGTTCAGTAGGCCCAAAGAGTAGGATATAACATGATGTGCCAGTTAGAGCGGGATGCATCAATTGTACGTTCAAGGATAGTTTTTAAAGTCTTGTTGACAGCCTCAACCTAACCGTTTGCTTGCGGATAGTATGGAGAAGAATGTTCTTGTCTGAATCTGAGCATGATAGTCATTTCCATCATCATGTTATTTTGAAAATGACTGCCATGGTCAGTGACAATCACTTTGGGTATACCAAATCGTGCAATAATATGATTGAATACAAAGAAATCTGTTGTTTCCCCGTCGGCTTTGAAAGTAGGCATTGCCTCTGCCCATTTCGTAAAATAGTCAACAGCGAAAATGATGTATTTATGCCCCCCAGCCGAGGCTGGGTTGCATGTCACGTAATCAAATCCCCATTTCATGAAGGGGCCTACCGAGACAATGGGAAATAATGGAGCAGGATGTGACCGCATTTTCTTGGTGTAAAGCTGACATGGATGATAGCGCTTCACTGCTTCCACACAATCTTTAAAGATCGCGGGCCAGAAATAACCGGCACGCAATATCTTCTGGGCCGTCACTAACCCAGATAAATGACCCCCACATGCTCCACTATGGGAATCATTCAGGACAATCTCCTCTTTCTCATGAGTAAGGCAACGACGCAAAATGGAATCTACCCCTCGTCGATATAATGTATCTCCTATAATGAGGTAGTTCTTGGCATGAAGGCGTAACTTACATCATTCCTCCCTAGAGGAAGCTGTAGGATACTTCAAAGTCTGGAGATATATAAGAATATCTCTGTACCAAGGATCAAAGGTGGATATCAGGAAGATGTTCTCATCTGGCAATGAGTTATCTTCAACCACTACATCTTCTTTAGTAGGAAATTTTGCTATAAGCTCAGCAAAAACTAAGGACTTCTTAGACTTAGCGGACTGGAAATCCAAGTCAAACTCTTGGAGAATGACTATTCATTTGTTAAATTCCCCCCCAACAATCCATCGGGATAAAACATATTGGAACAAATTCACATCCGCCACTACTGTGGTGGTCCTCAGTAAAATGTAGTGACGTAACCTCTGCACATCATAAACAGCTGCTAAGGCTAATTTCTCGACGTGGGAGTATCTAAGCTCAGGTTTGGCCAAAGCATGGCTAAGATAATAAATGACATGCTCAACAAGATTATCGTCCTCCTATACTAGTACTACCCCAATGGTTGACTCCGATGCGGCCAGATATAATATAAAATCCCTAGAATAATTTGGTGGATGTAATAAAGGTGCCGACAGCAAAGATTTTTTCAATGCCTCGAACGCAAGTTGTGCGGTTTTATCCCACACAAATGGGGTGTCCTGTTTAAGCAAGTGCATGAAACCTTTAGTGATCTTGGAATAATTAACAATAAAACGTTGAAGAAAATTAGAATTTCCTTGCAGGCTTTGAAGTTGCCTGAGAGAACGAGGAGGAGGCAGATTTACAATGGCCTCAACTTTCAATGGATCCACCTGGATGCCTCTACTAGAGACAATGAACCCGAGAAATCTTCCTGAATCGATGTAGAATACACACTTGTGGGGATTCAAGCGAATTTTAAAATATCTGCATCTTTCAAATATCAACCGTAAATGATCTGGATGTTGGACCCTCTTACGAGAATGTGCAGGAAGATCATCAAGGTATGGTTCGAAAATGGATTTAATGTCATGAAAAGCAAAGTTCATAGCCTGTTGAAAGGTTGCTCCAGCATTTTTCAATACAAAGGGCATTTTATTATACGCAAATGTACCCCAATGGAAATGAAAGTAGTTTTATGTTGGTCTTCCGGTTTTATTTGAATTTGATTGTATCCGGAGAAACCATCCATAAACGAAAACACCTCACTTCCCGCACACGCATCTATGATCTGGTCTATAAATGGTGTGGGATAGTTGTCCTTAGGACATGCTTTATTGAGGTCTCTAAACTCTGTACAAATGCCAATATTCCCTTTCTTTTTATCAACAGGAAGAGGATTGGACACCCATTCAGTCAAAGCGATGGGATATATAAAACCAACCTTTAACATATTTTCAACTTCTGCCTTCACAGCCGCCGCTTTGCGTGGGTTCACGGGTCTTAATTTTTGTCGAACCGACTTGGCATCAGGATATGTTCGGATTTCATGTTGAACAATCGATGGATCTATGCCTGGCATCTCCTCTTATGACCAAGAAAATACATCACAGAATTCCTTAAAAATGGAAGTATAGATGGCAATCTCTTCAGGAGAGCAGTTTGCACCTATATATATGTTTTCCATGACATCAAGGTTTACCGAGATGTTGATAGGTATAGTGGCGGAAATATTTTCCATATTCCCCTCGGCAAACATTCGTTCCCTAGGCAAGGGATTGATAGGTATATCAACATCTTCTGACAGTCTCATGCGAAACTCTTGGTTTTCTATTCTGCTTAGTTCTGGAAGAAAATAGGATCGATGATGAAGATCGTCACAAATCTTATCACATCCACTCATGGCTTCCCAAATAGCTTCATCGGAAGGTAAAACCATGTCTAAACAATCCATAGAATGAGAAGAGTTTTCCGCCCATGTGGGAAAATAGACTTCTTCCAGATCGCCCGAGACTGTTAGAGGATCTGGAATGGGATCAACAGTGGCTTGAGTGATAGCTTGGTAAGCCACCTCCAATGCTGATAAGGGCACTTCTGGTTCATGTGGGGTTGGGAGAACCCAAGGATCAGTCCTATCAACAACCGTAGCTATGGACTTCCCCACACTAGTAGAACCAATATAATTAACTGGGGCTGGAAGATCAAATGTGCCCATCAATGATGTGTACATTCCAGTCCCCAAGCTCTGTGCAGCAGGTTTGACCTGATCAACCAATGGCACAGTGGACTCACTAGATTCTAAATGACCTTTTCAGGTAAAATCAAGTTGATCAATAGTAATCAACTTTCCCTCATGTGGAAAAACCACTACACGAAGAATGACCGACGCAATAACGGACATCGCATAAGTCCAACTTCTTCCCAGAAGAAAATTGTAGTCTAAAGGAGCATCAATCACTTCTACTTCAACAGACACTGCTTTGCCTACCAACTTAATCTCAAAGGCCGGCAGAATACCATGCGGACGGAAGGATCTTCCATCAAAAGCAATAAGCAAACTGTTTGATGGGACCAGCTCTGGGGATCCAAGAGCTTTCCAACAGGTCAAGGACATAACACATGTAGAGGCCCCCTCATCAACAACTGCCCTTCCAATGGTCTTACCACCATGGATGACATCTATTGATAGGGATACATGGTAAGGCAGGTGAATTTTAACATCAAATGAATGAAATTTTGCCATGAGACTCGAAGAGTCCATACTGCCTAAAGCTGCTAAGAGGGAATCCCTTTGAGCAGGATAACTTTGTAGAACCTCTAAAGCTAACATTGCACACGAGGTTTGAGCTAAGTCTTCAACCACGGAGTAGTTTGAAGCAACCCTAGCATTAGGGTTATGCAAGGTCTTCTTAAAGACACCTTTCGGTATCTTCGGCATAGTTTCAGAAGGCTTCTCTATTGTGAGAGGGTTAGAATTTTCACCTACAACTTTACCCTTCTAAGGAGTCTATTTCTCATAGTTTTTGTTCCTTGTATGCAACAAAGTCAAAGATCGAACCATGTTGATATAGTTTGGGTTAGGGGCAGTTTGAGTGCCCCCTGCTATGTTAGAAGCTGAAGTAGAGTTCTGTCCTAGGGGAAAAGGATCCTTCAGGACAGCCGGTTGTTGAGCTTTAAGCAGCTTCTAGGCTTGATCCATAAGGGGACAAAGGTGAGTAAGGTGGTCCTCTTGGCACAACTTACAAGGGAACTTGACCTTCTTCTTTTCTTTCTTGCCCCCATCAGCATTGTTTGTGGGATTTTGCTTGTTTTGGTTTCCCTCTCCCTTCTTACCTTTCTTTTTCTTCCTGCTGAGCTGCTGATTTCCCTTCTGAGAGGTTTGTGCAAAAAAATTTGCACTCTGGGAGGAGGGGGCAGCTTTTTCTGCCTTCGCCGTAGACTGCTTGAGAGACAAATAGTGAAGTTGCTTAGCCAAACACTCTACAGTGGGAGAGTTGATGGACCCAACCACACCATCGGCATGGAGTCCAGGCTTAGGCTTCTCCACATCGTGCGAAGGCCTTGGTGCCTCAGGGATAATCTCATATAACATCCCATATTGTGAATAAATCAAATCCAACTACTGGGCCCCGAGGATGGCTTCTTCTTCATTCGTCACTTGAGGTGGATACGTCCTTAGATATGTATGGCAACAGGGATTTAAGGAACCACTCTAAAAGGAACTCTGGAGGAGTAGTGGCTTTTATAAGGATCTTTCACCTCCTCCACTCTTGGATGTGATCCGAGATGTGGGTAGCCTTGTTTTACCTAAAAGTAGACAAAAAGTCCATTCCGAAATCATATCGGACGGGAAGCTGAAAGTGGCTAAGAAATGCACTAGCCAAGTCCCAGAAACTACTGAAAGCAGCAGAAGGCAATTCAATATACCATTTTGCCGCAATACCTGTCAAGGTTCTCTGGAACAGCCTCAACCTAATTGAATCTTCATTCAGTGAATTTGAAGAACACCATATATGGAATGTGGTGGCATGAGCCCCAATATCTTCACCAGTTTTTCCCTCGAACTTAGGGATGTCCGATGGCAATTTGGTGGGAACAGGTGGCCATAAGGGGTCATGCCTCACCGGGTCATTCATCAATTTCGACAAGTCTGGAAAGTTTAAAGTTGCTAGGAATGGAAGTTTGGGTCGAACTGGGGTACTAAATGTGCCAGCTTGGGGATTAGAGGGACCTCCCCCCGAATGCCCATGGGTAAAAGTGGGGTTGCCCCCTGACATCGGTTGCGAAGTGGGAAGATTTCTCTAAAACGGATTCCATCCGTAAGCTAGAAGATTGTGTGTGGGAGGTGCAGTGTAAGAAGTTTGGGCCGTCCCCATAGAAGCAGGGGTATGAAAGATAGGAGCAGGTATCCCTCCACTAAACAACGAAAAGGAAGAGCTCGTGTAAGGGACCGAAATTGGGATTTGGAAACTTTTCCCATAAGAGGTTTTGTTCCCAAACTGCACTCCTACATAGGAAGATGATGGACCTACGTATGGACTGGATGGGGGAATGTGCCCCCCATTCCAAGGAAATCCTTGGACAAATGCTGAGGATCCTACCGGACAACTCTGGGTAGTATATGTAAAGGAAGAAGGAATAGTAGGTATACTGGGGATCCCAGTAACCATGTCACCAGAAGTACCTACTAGGTTTGAGTGAACCGGTGGTTGAACCACACGGCTCACTGGAGTCAAAGGTGTAGAAGGTAAACTAGATCTAAGGGCACTTACCGGGGGAGGTAGTACCCCTTCAACCGGAAGGGTTGAGGTGAACACAAAAGGAATTTCTTCCACAGAAGACATGATCCTACCCATAGGGACACCTAATACAGGTGAATCAAAAGGTCTAACCTGAACAATCACAGGATCGTTTAAATCAGTCAAGGGGGTGTTAAAATTTCTTGCAAACTCGTCGGTCTGCAATTCTTCTATCTCGATTGTATCAAGATCAAAATGGTTAGCAATCAGTTCTGGTTCACCAAGAACTTCACTTATTCCTACCGGTTCAAATGAACCGCCAGTGTCTAATCTCTGCCTTTGAGGTAGAGGTGGAGGCTCCAATGTGGTGAGAGGAGGAAGGTTTCTCATCCTTCTTGACCTTCTAGGAGGTTGGTCCTCCACGATTGAAAATTTGACAAATCACACCCTAAGGCTAGCTAAACACAGGCAAAACCACAGAGCATACACTATAAAAATCCTAAAGCCTTAAGCAATCAAACTAGGGTAAAAGATATACTTTCCCGAAGAAAGCTGATGAACGATTACTTGGCGTCCTTGAGGTGGTTCTTAGGCACAAGCAGAGGAATCACCCAACCGCCCTCCTACACTTTCAACAAGGGTTACCTTCCAAGCCTGTTCAAGGTGAACCAGAAATAGCCTTCCGGTTTACCTAGGTATGAACCCTAAAAGTCAAGAGACTAAAGGCTACCTTAGCTATACCAACAGTTTGGGGGGACAGTCGCAAGCCTGACTCGTACGCATGGGCAGGGTAGCTGAGCCCGAAATTATGTCTAGGATAGAATCCCTAGATGCATAAAATTCCTAATCTATGCTTTGACAAGGATTCAGAGGGTTATCTCCTCTGTCCAAGCCTCCACGCGGCCTCGTGCTTGACTCCCGTTTGAGAGGAGCTTCCCAGATACAGTCGATAAAGTCAAGGATTTACCTAAAGAAAGGTCCACTACGTCTGAGTTTTATAACTTGTGGGAAGTTTACACTTCCTAGCCCACAAGTCTAGCCTAAGCTAGTAGGTGAAAGGCCCCTAAAAACAAAATATTACTAGTAAATTTTAATTATGCGTTCATTTTAAAGGGTTGTTTCTTACTTAAGAGGAAATGGAGTGATATACTTATGGTGTTTTTGACTCAATAATAAATAAATAAAAGTAAAGGTGTATTCAAAGCAAAATTACCACTATTTAAAGCAAACTTGTTTTCTTTTTTCCAAATATGTATTGATGAATTGAATGCAACGATAAAAGAAACTAAGCCTATATTTTTTGTAGCTTTTGAGATTATATTTTTAAACTGAAATAAACACTACTTATGCAAAAAACAAAATGCAAAAGCTTGACAATGTTTTCTTTTCACTTTTAAAAATGCTCAAAACTCTACCATGCACCTTAAATGCACTATACTTGAGTAAGCTTGAATCTAATGAACCGTATAAAAACAACAAACTGAAGTAAACAGTTTAACAGAACCAAGGAACAACCAACAAAGGAAGACTAGGAACCCTAGCTTGGGTACATACAATGACAAAAATCACTGTAAACTCAATAAAGGCAAGTGACAACCAACCACTAACAAAAGACAGACTGGAAAAACAAAGCCCAAGACCCTGATCACTGATTTGGAAAGAGACACTTCACCCTGTAACCCAAACAAGCCAAGATACTTCAGCATGCAAACAGAAAATAATCCAAGCAAACGAGACTCAAGGGCTTTCGAAAAAGCACAAAGTGTGATCACCAACAAGTCTTCAAACAAACATCACAACATTTATAAAGAAAGTCCACATAGAAACAGGAAATACACACAGAGGGGGACAAGCAAACCCAATCCTAAAAAATTCCTATTTCCAGGCTTATAAGCAACTGTATAGAAGGGAAACCCGCGTACTATACGCGACTGTCCAGTAGAGAAACCCACATATGCAGGCCTCTATACGCGACTGTGCAGAAGAGAAACCCGTGTATAGGTACAAAATTTTTCTCAAAAAACAAGAAAAATCCACAAGACTTTCAAACACTATGACAAGTAAGAACCAGGATAAAAGAACACACACCAACTTCAAAGCAAAGACTAGTCAGGGGTGATAGAAACAACCTACAACAGTCTGGGATCCCCAGCGGAGTCGCTAGTTCTGTTGTACAGGAGTAAACACCTTATAACCGAAGGTCTGGGGTTACCAACATACTCAATAAACTTGCAGGAAATTGACTCTAGAGTGTAGTAAAGGAAATAGGAGGATGAGAAAGACTTACCCGATACACGACGGTTGATCCTAGCTTGTCCTCTTCCGCTCTGCTTCTCCTCCAAAGTCTTTAGGGATGATTCTCCTTCACCTGTCAATTGTCAATCTTCCAAATACAAGATGATTCATATATATAACCAGGTTAGATAAATCATAAACAGAATGTTGAAACATAAACATTTATCAAACCACAATACATGAGATACATTCAAGACACATATGGAAGAAGGATTCTCTTTATTAACAATAATGAAAGAGTTCAGATTACAACCCAATGCCTGAGACAAGGACTCCTCTGAAACCAAAGGATTCTGAGTTCCACTACCCCAAATACTTCTATATAAACTCCACCAGCATAACTTTTCTCTCCAAGTGTATGTACCAAACACCCTCTCGAAGGCCTATATTTATACATGGTGAAATAAGGCAGTTTTGAAGGTTGAGGAGGTTGAGATAGTTAATGAGATTAAGGTAAATGGATTAACTAATCTCAAGTAATCGCGTGTTTTTATTTTTAATGTCAAAGGGACATATACGCGGGTATCAATACTGACAACTCGCGTATGATCCGCGAGTTGCTATAAGAGCAACCTGTGTATACATCCATACGCGACCTGCAATAACCGACACTCGCATATAACACGCGAGTTGCGTATATAAATTGACATAGTAAAAGGGTAAAAATAACCAGCTGGATGGATGATGGATGTAGTTCATAATAATCCCATGTATAGTGTTTTGGGCAACCCTCAATCCATAGATGTCCTTTTGTGTGCCAACATGAGGGATGTCGGCACTCGGACGGAGAGGTGTCATTCAGGTGGATAACAGTTGTAGTCAATTGGTTTTTCTCTTCTAGAGCCTTGATTGTCGTTTTATTTTCCTCTCTGTAACTATACAACTCCACCATCAGGTTCCTTATGGTAGCTGTAACATCTAAGGAAGTTTCTTGGTTTCTCTTCTCATCAAACTCAGTTTTAGCCTCTTGGATATTGTAAGTTAGCGTTACATATCCATTAGAGGAAATTTGGGGTCTAAAATGGGCCTCATAAGAAAATGCGCCAACAATAAATTTTGTGAGTTGGAATTCAAGAACGAATAGAATTTCAATAAAATGAGTCAACCATAATGGTTGAATTGACATATTTGTCATAAAAGAAAACTACTTTTTTGTTTGTATTTTCGACATATCTCCGTGTGTTTTTAATCAAATTTCAGGCAAGAGAGCTCATTGGATACGGAATTTAATTCCGCATCCAATGAGTACCCACACTGCATACTTTTGATGGACCTCGCTACCCCAAAAACAAGAAATGTCTGAAAAAATGTGATGATGACATCACCATCACGTTTTTTCAGGTATTTCTTATTTTTGGGGTGGCGCGGTCTGTCAAAAGTATGCAGTGTGGCTACTCATTGGATGTGGAATTAAATTCCGCATCCAATGAGGTCTCCCACTCGAAATTTGAGTAAAAACACAGGGAGATATGTCGAAAATACGAACAAAAAAAGTAGTTTTTTTCGTTCTTCCTCCAAAATTAATAACTATTATTTTATTATTTTAACTATTATTTTATCATTTTCCTTAGGAGGCCCATTTTAGACCTCAAATTTCCTCTAATGCTTCCCCATGTGGACCATTCTTGAGCAAATGGGGTCCTCAATTTCTCCAACATTGGAGTGGATTTCTATTCTCTTGTGTATCTCTTGGATTTTCCCCCATAGAATCTTCCCTGTGTCCATGGGGATCCCATGCATCATACATCTTGTTAATATTCATTGATCTTCTTGGTCAGAAAAAGACCAACCTTTCAATATACACTGTGACTCTGCAAAACCGTGTTAACATACACCATTGTTAGACAATATTAGAAATTCAAAAATCACTTACCAACTGTTTATTACAGCCATGAATGCAAGATTGTAGTAGAATATAGATCTACAGTTAAGGTGCATTAATAGCAAGTGTCATGCATGAAATCCTTTATACAATTGAGTTCACCAGTGATTTGAATTCCACCTCTTTATTAAGTGCTATCAAGGGTATTTTGTCAGGTTGGCTAAGTTTAGCAATTCTTCTAACTGGAACTCTTTCTTACTGTGGTTTTCTTTCTGCAACTAACTACCTTGGCCCATTTATACCAATGCTGCAACCAAAATCTTGTTAAACCACAACCTAGGTCTTCTTATCTAATTTTAACTGTTCAACTTGGCCCATTTAGGCCCTAGTGCTACAACCTTTGCTTTGATACCATAATGTGATGTCCCCATACCCCATAATGTGGATAATTTAAATTTTTTTCTTAAAGAACCTCTTTGTTCTTATGATAAACCGAGATTAGAAACTATTGTAATAGTCATTCTTCCCTTGAAAAATCCCTTCTATGACTAGAATGACCATTTCGGCACTGGAATCGTCTTTCTGCAGTCTGTGTTCCACACTTCCACACCTCCGCCCTTCCAACCTCAGAAGTAGGAAATCATAAATATAACATTCGGTGAAAAATAGTTAATCTCTTTTCTCCACCTTCCACCTCCCGCACTTCCTCCTTCCGGCCTCGAAAATTGGAAATTGGAACACAACCTTCGATGTAATTTACTAAATATTTCTTCCACCTTCCACCTCTCACAATTCTGCCTTCTGCCCTCGGAAATTGAAAATTGGAACTTCCACATTTCGACGAAGCAAAATATTCAACTTCCGCCCTCCACACCTCCGCACTTCCTCTTTCGTCCTTCTGACCTTGGAACTCAGAAATTGAAACTTCAACATTTCGACAAAGTGAAAGATTCTTTTTTCCTTCTACACTTCTGCTTTCCACCTTTTGGCCTCAGAAGTCGAAAATCGGAAAACCATCGAAACGATATTTTAACTCGTTTGCATTCCGCCTTCTACCTTTTGACTTTCTGCTATGGAACTTGGATCACAATAAACCAATACTTGGTCTTGATCAAATTTCGATCTCTTACCTTCCGCTTTCTACCCTTCCTCTTTCCTCCTTCCGGCCTCAGAAGTCAACAATTGAAAAACCATCGAAACAATATTTTAACTCGTTCACCTTCCTCCTTTCCGCTGTGGAAATTGTATCGTGAAAAACCAATACTCGGTCTTGATCAAATTTCAATCTCTCACCTTTTGCTTTCTTCCCTTCTGCTGTAGAACTCAAAAAATGGGAAACTTACACTTTCGACTCAACCTTTCTTTGTCCTTTTTTCCTCCCTCCTTCCACCTTCCGCAAGCGGATCTCGAGGTGCTAAAACTCAAAATTCTGCCCTGTTCAACTTTCCTCTTTCAGTTACCACCTTCTACCTTATGTAGGCGGATTCCAAGGGGCGAAAATCAACTATTCTTTCCTTAGTTGAATTTTTGGCCCTGTAACAGGATTCTGGCCGCCATGTACTTAGGAAAATCCATCACAAAAACACAAGGCATGTACAAAAGTAAAGTGCATAAAATATGCAAAGCATAAACAAGTGAATACAGGGACATTCATGCACAAGTGAACCTCTACTTGATCATCAACAAGCATTCAACATGAACATAGAAATTCATAGATCAATACATGGCATAAACAAGCATTCATAACCAATTCTTCATATTCAACATGTCCAATCATAAGAAAATAAATTGCATAATGAGGAAGGATGAAGAATACTTATTTTGATGATTAAGTTGTCTTGCAACTAGTTGTGTCGCTGCAACGTTCCACGCAACCATAGGCCAGTGTGTTCCTTAATCTCTCAACACATTGCCACCCCTGAGCTAGGAATGATTTCCACAAGGAACTAGGGAAGAAACAGGCTTACACACAACCAGACCAAAGCACACATACATAATCAAGCCAACCTTCAGTTGGGCTTATCAAACTGTTTAGCCAAACCAATATGCTATTGGACTTCACAGGCTTCTAAGGCAAGAAGCCAATAGCATAAGGGTGCCTTGGAATTACTGAGCCAAGCCAACATTCACATGAGAACTCAGTCAAAACAACCTACAGTTGGGTCTCTCACACTATCCAAGGAAACAAGCCAAGACACAACATGACACAACCAACCAACTAGCAATTGGGTTTATCACGTTTCTAAGGCAATGAAAAGGTAGAATTGTTGGGCTAGTGAGCTCAACCATAGAGCTAAGGAAACCTACACCAGATCTATATTATCCTCCACAACTCCTATCCCACCCAACATAAGGAAGTATTCCTTTCTCTCCTACTCAGTCCTTCAGGCCATACCTTCCCTCTAGTGTTTTCCTAGGTGTGAAGGCCGTCTTTACCAAGCCATCTTGATCTATTTATGAGGTTCGTCTCTTTACTAGTATTATCATCCAATCTATCCCTCCTCCACTCCCAATCCATTAAACCAAAAAAAGGATGCACAACACAACAACCTCAAAAAAAACACAACAAACAGGCTTCAACACTGCAAAACAACCAACATTATGTAACACAGAGAAAATAGGGTCTCATACCCCTCTATGATTCAAGATAACACTATAATCCCACCACCAAGGTTCAGAAAGGAAAATTTCTTGCAGAAGATGCATAACAACACTGTGCGAGCTCAAGACATTGTTATACAACAAACAGGGTTTCACACATTTTGTCACACAGACAAATACTACGGAACCATACCTCCAGAACTCAATATGGGAAATCCATCACACTGCGCTTCTCTAGGGAAATTGGGAAACCACCAAGGGTCACACTCTCATAAAATACGGAGGTCTCCATTGCCCAATCAATCAGCAAAACACAATAGAGCTCTTCTTTCACTTCTTAGTGTAGTTAACCCGCAACAACGTGCATGAACACATTGACCAGAATGGTCAAAAGCTCTGGGACTAATGAACAACCCAACACCAAAAAATGAGTCCCCTGATAGGCTCTACCAACAACATGAATGGAAAGAATGACCCAACACTCAGCACAACTCAGAGATGAGAAAACCAGCATGCATTCCCACGCGGTTTTACTTGATGTAGAAGTAAGAACCTAACCTTGTAGGTTGTAGAACTGCAGACTTGCATGCTTGCTCAGTCAAGCCATCAGACTACTAGGCCTTGCTCTTCCCAAGGAATTAACTGCCTCACTAACTTTTGGAAGAAGTTGATGACTAAGGACAGAGGAAAAAAGAGGAAAAAAAAGGTAGCTGAAGGCTTCATGGGTTTCTTCATTGACATATGGTCACACCCTATTGGATCAGGAGTTTGATTAACTCCCCTCCCTATCCCTTGTGAAATCATGCCCCATCTCTTTAAAGTTTGCAGTCCCATAGTTATTTGTGGTATTATATTAATTTCATATTTCGTGATATATCAAAATATATATATTGTGCTAGACTTAGCACTATCACCATAGGTATCAACCTTGATCGCCTATACAAAACTCCAGATCAATGACAAGGCCTTGGCCTTGAGCTTCATTCCATGATGTAATATCCTGAATTTTGGATCTACCATTTATAGGCATGATCCTATTGATCATGATGATTATATTGATGTTTTATTTTTATATTGGGTCAAAGAACCCACTGCATATGAACATGATGATTTACTTTGTATATTGGGCATAATCCAATTATTGATGATATATGTATATATAGGTTTTGTGTTGGGCATGGAACTTGAAGCGCATGATTGATGAAATGTTTTGTGTTGATTGAGAGGCTCTGGAGCACATGAGTAATTAAATTTTTGTTGAGCATAAAGCTCTGGAACACATGAAAATATAATTTGGAAATGTTGGGCATAAGCTCTGGAGCATTCCATGTTGATGTTGAGCCTAAGCTCTAGAGCATTGGATCCTTGGCCATTGTATCCCTAGGTGTATCATACAAGTACATCCTAGCATTTAGTGTTGAGCGAGAGCTCTGGAATTGCACTATGTTTGTAACTCCTTGTTATAAGCATTGAGTATGGGATCTAGTAAGCGCTAGGGGTTACTGAAAAGATTAAAATCACCTCCGAGTGAAAACGACTCCAGAATAATATTGATCTCATCATACTTATTTATAAGTGATTAAATGGAATTTTGAATTTTTGTATTCTCATCAAGTATTGAAGAACTACCACGTCATATGAGGGAAATCCAATATGCAAGGATGTTTAGAGTTTCCTAGCCTAGTAGACCTAAGCCATTTATGTACTTGACCTTCATAAAGAAGTGTCGTTAAGTCTATGGATCATGGTACATGATGCTCGAAGACAAATGTTAACAAGTATTTTAATACTATGTATTTTATACATAGTATGTATAAAGAATCAATTATGATTAATTATATAATTGAATAAAGAAAGAAGAAAAGATCCACCAATTATTATTTATTATTAAAGGATTAATAAATAGTGAAATACCTATGAAAGACTAACCAGGAACTAGTTAATACTTCCTAGGCTAAGAATTGAAAATTACCCCAGTAAATTAAAAAGGGTTAAATCAAGAAATCAAGGATTTCTTGAATTAACTGCCCCTCTGACTGAACAGTTTGTCTATAAAGACTCAAGCCAAGCAAAGGCTTGGTGTTCTGATTTTTATCTAGTAGAATTATCATTCTGCCTGTTTTTGCTCTCAAGTGTTTTCTTGGAGAACTTTTCCTGCAAGGAAAAGAGGATTGATTCAGAACTTATTTTTAGTTAGGAAACCCTACCTTAGGAGCTCTAAGCTACTTCCATGTTGGAGTCCATCTTGGGGGGATCCAGATTAGAACCAGGAACGGTTCTGAGTCATGGTTGGGAGGAACGCGGTAGTTACCAAGTGATTTGGTCATCAAAATCAGAGTTTAGATCTGTCTTAAATTGATAATGTTGGTTATTTAAAAAGTGTGTAGGTTCAGCCAATATAGGAGCTTCAGAATGATAAATTACAGGTATGATTTCTTACTATGTCAAAGTTCATTTCTAGGGTAAATGCTAGCTACTTTATGTAAAAGATTTTATATATATTATTAACCCTGGAATTGATTGGTTCTGTGCATATCTCCTAGGGTTACATTTCTTAAAATCTAACCCTAGATTGTCTATGCTATCTTCTAGATTATATAATGAATATGTTAGATAAATTCTTTCCAATGAATTTACTAACCCTATGTAATTGATGTTCTACCTAGATTCTGCTAGGGTTTGTATTCTCTTCAATACTTCCTAGGGTGGTAAATATTATCATAGGTTGTATATAGCTAGGCTTCCATCTCTAAAGTTTGTTTCTGTATTCATTTCCATGTTTAGAAATTAATAATGTAAACTAGGTAAATCCAGAACTACTATTTATTGTTCACCTATAATTTATATCTCTACTGACATATTACATTTGTTAGTAGAGACATGT
>LPNX010711258.1:20140-33672 GCA_001517045.1 Pseudotsuga menziesii | reverse complement strand
CTTTCAAGGTCTGTATCCATATTACAAATTTACATTAAAATTACTCCACATAAATGAAACAACATTATAAATAATCAGAGGAGGCATCGTGACCATCCATGTGGTTCTTTACATTTCTTTGATCATAATTCATAAACAAAATTACATAACCATAAACAAAATTACTTAACTCAATAAACATTACCATAGCCAAATTAAAATAATATATCTTATACAGTAAACCATATCATAGTAAAAAAACGTCATAATCATATCATAAATCCATTTATTGCAAACAGTAACAGGAATCGAATCTTGTGGGCATGCAAGCCCAGTTTGTTTTATTTATTAAAATGCATTTCATTACAACTCGTTACATTAAAAACCCTGCTTGCCAACAGAGGTCACGACATCGATCCCATGGATGTCTAGACCAAGGCAAAGCCATAATAACAAACCATGCGTAATGTATATACAAAACAACAACAAAATCCTATAACCATTCTCAAAGAATCACGCTACAGTAACCAAAACGATATCATGGGTTTGCCATAACCATGGCTGTTATAGTCATATCCTTTTAATAAACAAATTACATATTAAAATGCCAACTAAAGCTATTGTAGTTGTTGGGAGAGCCACATTCCATTCATGGCATGGCCTTCACCCATGCTGAGCCTTTACAAAACCAAAAGTTTAATACTCTGTATAAAACACAGTTTTTATTAACGCTAACACAGAGCATACTGTGGCAAGCCAATGGGCTACATCACCATTGTAACAATGGTGCAGCCCATGGCATAACGAACCAAGCTCTAGAAGCTCTCCCAATATTAATTACAAACAACATAAATAGAATGCCTTGCATACTTCCAAAACCCAAATTGTCACAAATATACACAGAGTAAATTCTACAGGCTGAAAGCCATGAATTGAACCCAGTAAGTCAACATTTTAAAATGCAACATTAAAATAACTACATAGTCCTGAAATTACACAATTAAATCTATTAAAAATTATGAATGAAATAGTATATACCAAAACACATTACAGCCTTCACATAAAAGCCAACGCGCAGTATAGAAGGGCACGGATCCTCTTTTACAAACAGTAAAATATTAATAATGTTAAATGGCAATTCATGAGCTATGGCACAATTACAAGTAATGGTGCAGCCATGGCTCAATTTCCAACCCTCCCAACGATAGCCAAAAACCCTGAGAAAGCTACATTATAAACTCCGAAGGCAGAGTTGACAAGTTCCATCTAAAACCCGAACACTGTAAAGAATCCCAAATCAGAAATGCCAGAACAAGAGGAGACAAGTAAGATCTTGCTAGCAGGTTTACCATGGTCGTGAAGTAGCAACCCCAAATTGAAAGCATAGCTCTATGCAAACTACAGAGTGACTTTGTTTCCACCTGCAAACAAATCAATGATGGCATGAGAAGCATGACTATGCCATGGAGAAATCAACAAAGCAATGCATTTACATAGAGTCTGGTCCAACTTACCTACAAATCGATGGAGGTTGCCTCCCTTCTCCAACTGTGCAAAGGCCAGAAGAAACCCCAATTCCAAAACCACATAATGCACAAACAACAAACGCCCAAATATTTTGCCATGTGTTTTCACAAACCTCGATGGCATTAATGGCATGAGATGGTGTCCATTAACGCATCCATAAACCCTCACCATAGCTTGTGGACCATCATTATATTACATACCAACCAAGTCATAAGTTTAAACCCTTTATTCTATGGTTTTACAACCATTGAAATGTCAGCACAGAATCAATACTTAGGACATGGTATGTATACCATAGTCTCCCAACATTAAAATATGCGCAGACCTTAACACTATGGTAATGTGTTTACAAAGTCATACCCTTTAGCATCAAAGTATTATGCTATCACATGCCCTTTTTGCTAGTTCATATAGGTAGTGTATGTGCATAGGTCTTTAGTCTAGGTTTTGTAGTATTTAGGAATCATGGAAAATGTACTATTCCATGATGCCCTCGCTAGGAAGATCAAGCTTAAGTCTCCAAACTCGTAACCAAGGCGGACCTGCAAAATAGAAATAAGAGAAGAGTAATTAATTAACCAAGAGATAGATAATTAATAATGGTAAGGACAGTAAGTTAATTCACAGCATCTGGTTAATTAACTAAGAAAGATAATTAACGAACATAGGGCTTACCTAAGTCGTAAGATGGAACAGTAGTAAAAGTGCAAGGCGGAACTAGAAGTATAACTGGGGACTGAATTTCTTCAAGTAACCAATAATAACGACATTGCAAGAGTAACCTGTAAGTCAATAAATAAGGTGCCTTAGTTCGTATGAACTAAGTAATCCTACATAATAAAGAAGGACCTTACCTCTCAGGTCGTCATGGGAGAATGAGTCCCGCCACTCCACCACTTTGTTCCCATCAACTAAGTTAAGTTAGTTTTTATTAAATAAATAAAGTACACATGTGGAGGAGCAAAACAATGATCTATACAACTCATTAATTCACCGATAGTAATAACTAAGATGTATCTATAGTTTAAATAACATAGTTAAGACATAAGAAGTAAACATGCTAATAATCACTGAATGGATAAGGGATTAACAAGATAGTATGAGCAGTTTCTAAAGAGATCTAAAGTATAAGCAGAACATGTAATTCCGCATGAGTAATAATGGTCCCCTTTGGGTAGTTTTCACTAGCCTATAATTTTTTTATTTTTTTTTATTTTCAATTTTTGGGGACATTACAAGTAGTATCAGAGTCTAGTTTCAATACTGAGAGACTTATGGGCACACCAAGCATTCACGCAGAGAAATTAAAGTATGATAAGCAATTTTTGTTACGAACAGAAATTTTTGTTGCTATTAAAAATTTGTGTGTTTCAGGAAAATTTTTATAGCACTGTTCATTTTATGAATACTGAGGAAGAAAACAACTGGCAAGAAGAAATGACCACCCCCACTATGAAAGTGAACTTGGTGTTCGAGGTAAATTTTGATGTGCTAAAAATTTGCATAGTATTCAAGCTGAACTAAAAAGTTTTAGAGAAGATAGTCTAAATGAAAGAAATGAACAACAAGCTATAAATGAGGCATTATTGCGTAACATGACGGGAGGGAGCCCGCAAGGTAAACCTACCCAGTCCACCAACAGATCCAAAAGAGAACCATACCATGAGCAGGCCAGCAGCCCAAGAGAAGCAGACAAAGAAGGTACACCTAAAGCAACTAAAGGAGATCATCATAGTCCCGCTAGTGATGACTCACTTTCTCCACAGAGAAAGAGGCAAAGAAATGATGACAGTCTTCAGGGGGAGTTTCAAAAAATAAGAGCCCTGACCTATGAAGGAGAAGTAAATATGGGAGAAAAGGCTAAAAATGGTTGCTGGGAATGAGTGTGATGTACGCTAGGATTACCATTTACAACCTGAATGCTAAGGCAACAATATGGTGGTGAGATTTAAAGCACACCAAGAAAGATAAGATGCGAGAAATAAGCTGGGACAACTTCCAAAATATTTTCCAAGAAAAATATATGTCAAGAAGGTTCTTTGACCGCAAGGTAAAACATTTCCATGAACTGTACATGGGGTCCATGACTATGGATGCATTTATAAACAGATTTCTAGATCTGCTGCATTATGTACCATATATCAAAGAAGAGAAGGTGAATATCCAACAGTTCCTAGGATGTCTTCCTCCCAATTTTCTGGGTAGGATTGAATTCGACATGCCAAAGACTCTGGATACTGCACTACAGAAGGCCCGACTCTACTATGAGCATGGGAAGTTACATCAAGAAAACCAGAACCGAAACAGATAAAAGTCTAGAAACTTTTCTGATAACCGCAAGCCTGGGTCAAACCCGCAACCTTATAGAAATAAAAATAACAACTTTCAAGCGAACAAGAACTTCAAAAAAATGGGTACGAATCCTTATGTACCAGCTTCTAATGGTAATAAGCAAGTGGTGAGTGGAGCCAATGCTACCCCTTTAGCAATCAAGTGCTGGAAGTGCAATGAGCCGCACTATGCCCAATATTGTAAGAACAATAACAATGGAGTCTTGCATAACCTGCAAGAAGAACCTACCATTGAGGATATAGTGGGAACCTAGTGAATCTATGCAGCATTAGATGGCCTACAGGTAGAGCATCAAGCTACAATTGTCTAGATCAAAGGTAAGATCTTGAACATTTTGGTTTCAATACTTATTGATCCCAGTACTTGTTAGAGCTATGTTGCACCTAAGATTGTTGATTTATGCAAGTTAGGTAAAGTAAATCATGCTAAACGTTGACTGGTACAGTTAGCCACTGGTACGAAACGAAAGGTTTCGGAAATTGTTAAAGAATGTGAAGTAAACCTGAATGGTTTCCTTATTAAGGTAAACCTGAACATCCTACATTTAGGATCATACGATATTCTTATTGACGTGGACTGGTTGGAACAACACCATGTCATGCTCGATTGTATACACAAGTCTATCTTGTAAACTTATAGCCAAGGGAACCATGTTAAGGTTCAAGGTAGCCGAAAGAAAGCTTTTTTAAGACAAATATCTACCTTACAAGTGAAGAAGTGTGTTAGGAAGGGTTGCAAGTTGATTACGGTAAACATACGAGATGTAGAGTCTGATAGAGAACAACGCATAGAATAATTATCCATTCTTGAAGAATTCAAGGATGTGTTTCCCGAGGAAATCCCCCAATTAACTCTGAAACGAGACCTAGACTTTTCCATTGAACTGACCCAAGATCAGTTCCATCCTCCAAAGTACCTTACCGCATGAGTGCACCAGAATTGGTGGAACTCAAACTGCAGTTGCAGGAGTTAATAGAGAAAGGGTATATTCGACCTGATGTGTCCCCTTAGGGAGCACAGATTTTGTTCGTAAAGAAGAAGGATGGTACGATGCAGATGTGCATTGATTACTGTCAGTTGAACAAATGACTATAAAGAACCATTACCCTCTTCCTAGGATCTATGATTTGTTCGATCAGGTGGGAGGAGCCAAAATATTTCTGAATATTGACCTGTGATTCGGGTACCACCAGGTATAGATCTGAGACGAAGATATTCCCAAGACCGCCTTTCGTGTGAGGTATGGGTACTACGAGTTTGTAGTGATGCCATTCGGGTTGACCAATGAACTTGTAAACTTTATGTGTATGATGAACAACATATTCAGTAAATATCTGGATAAGTTTGTACTAGTCTTTATTGACGACATTCTGGTTTATTGCAAGAATAAAGAGGAACACAAAGAACACCTTCGCATAGTACTTCGAATGTTGAGAGAATACTAGCTCTATGCTAAGTTAAGGAAATGTGATTTTTACAAACCACAAATACAATACCTAGGTCACATCATATCTGAGGCAGGAATAGCTCTGGACCCGGAAAAGATTTGAGCTATGAAGGATTGGCCTGCCCAGACTAGTGTCACTGACATTAGGTCCTTTTTCGGTTTAGACGGGTATTATCGAAAGTTCATTGAGAACTTCTCGAGAATCGCTTGCCACATGATGGATTTGTAGAAGAAAGCAAATAAGTTCTTATGGACTGACAAGTGTGAATAAAGTTTTCAAAATCTTAAGCAGCTTTTGATGACCGCACCACCGTTTTAGATTGCAGATCCCGATGGGGATTTTGTTGTATGCATGGATGCAAGCAAGGAAGGAATTGGAGGATTCCTCTTGCAAAACGATCATGCGATCTGTTATGAATCATGGAAATTAAAAGAGCATGAGTAGAATTATTCCATGCACAATCTTGAGCTAGTGACCATTATCCATGCTCTAAAGATGTGGAGGCACTACCTCATGGGGAGGAAGTTCCTTCTAAACATTGACAATATGAGTCTAAAATATTTATTCAATAAACCTGATCTGAATGCGAGGCAAGCCAGATGGCTGGATTTCCTGAGTGAGTATCACTTTGAACTAAAGCATATTAAGGGAAAAGAGAACAAATTTTCCTATGCTTTGAGTCAATGAACTCATATGATATATGAGGTGACCCTGAGTCAAACTGATGTAGATTTGCATGAGAAGATTAGAACAGCCAACAAGGTTGACTCATTTTATGTGGAAATCTTCAAGAATGTCCAAGAGGACCGGTTGTTTCAACAATAGAAGGAATACAAGGTAGATGACTCCAGACTACTATGGTCTAAGGATAGATTGTATGTTCCAGATGGAGGGGACATTCGGTCTAGCATCCTCACAGAATTTCATAGGGAACCCTACTCGAGGCACCCAAGATATCAAAAGATGATATCTTCCATCAAGAGACACTTTTTCTGGCCTAATTTAAAGGCTGACATTGCAATGTTTATTGTGAAATGTCAAGAATTCCAGCTAGTTAAAGCTGAGCACCAACATCCTTCAAGATTGCTACAGCCATTTCCCATTCCAGAATGGAAGTGGGAGGTTATCAATATGGATTTTATTTGTGGCTTACCGAAAATGAAGAAGCAAAATGATTCCATCTTCATAGTCATTGACAAGCTGTCAAAGGCAGCACACTTCATCCCCATAAAATTGACCTACAAGGCCATGAACATTGCCGATATATTCCTAAAAGAGATATTTATATTGCATGGGATACCCAAAGCAATTATCTCAGATCGAGATGTTAAGTTTACTGGAAACTTTTGGAGAAGATTATTCTATGGATTAGAGACGCAGCTGAACTTTATCACTACTTATCACCCGCAAACGGATGGGCATACTAAAAGAGTAAACCAAATTGTTGAAGACATGCTTCGAATGTATGTCATGAACAACCCCACCAAGTGGGAGGATTATCTACACCTTGCATATTTTGCATATAACAACGGGTATCAGTCTTCCTCCAAGATGATTCCTTTCAAGGTACTCTATGGATGAAAGTGTAGGACCCCAGTTACTTGGGACAGTCCGGTAGATCGGCTCATGTTAGGGCCTAACCTATTATTGGACTTAGAACAGTTAGTTACCAAGGTCCAGGGAAACCTTAAATTGGCACAAGAACGTCAGAAAAGTTATGTGGATAAGAAAAGAAAATATAAAGAATATCAAGTAGGTGAGCATGTCTACTTGAAAGGGAAAACAAAATGGAGCTCGTTGAGCTTGGGTAGGTGTGGTAAATTAGCACCTAGATTTTGTGGACCATTTGAAATTCTGGCCAAGAAAGGACCAGTGGCTTATGAACTAGAATTACCTGCACATGTAAGAGTTCATAATGTTTTCCATGCATCTTTATTAAATAAATATGTTTATGACACTAAACATGTCATTGATTTGTCATTATTACAGGTGGAACTTGAGCGGGAATTTTCCCCTGAGCCTTTGCATATACTGGACAAGAGAGAAGCGCACTGTAGTCCAATTGAAAGTGCAGTGGAAACACTTTGAGGTAGATGAGGCTACCCGGGAGAATGAGTCCACCATGAGAACGGATTACCCCACCTTGTTTCATGATATCATTCAGAGTCCCTAGAACACCAGGGATGGTGTTGTACTAAGCAGGGAGGGATGTAATATCTTGAATTTTGGACCTACCATTTATAGGCCAAGCCTATTGAACATGATGATTATATTGATGTTTTATTTTTATATTAGGTCAAAGACCCCAATGCATATGAACATGATGATTTGCTTTGTATATTGGGCGTAAGCCAATTGTTGATGATATATGTATATATATGTTTTATATTGGGCATGGACCCTGAAGCGCATGATCGATGAGATGTTTTGTGTTAAGCGAGAGGTTTTGGAGCACATGAGTACTTACATTTGTGTTGATCATAAAGCTCTGGAACACATGAAAATATAATTTGGAAATGTTGGGCATAAGCTCTAAAGCATTCCATGTTGATGTTGAGCATAAGCTCTGGAGCATTAGATCCTTGGCCATTGTATCCCTAGGTGTATCATACAAGTACATCCTAGCATTTAGTGTTGAGTGAGAGCTCTAGAATCGCACTATGTTTGTAACTCCCTATTATAAGCGTTGAGTATGGGCTCTGGTAAGCGCTAGGGGTTAATGAAAATATTAAAATCACCTCCAAGTGAAAATGACTCTAGAATAATATTGATCTCATCATACTTATTTTTAAGTGATTAAATCAAATTTCGGATTTCTGTATTCTCATCAAGTACTGAAGAACTACCACGTTATACGAGGGGAATCCAACATGAAAGGGTGTTTAGAGTTTCCTATCCTAGTATACCTAAGCCATCTATCTACTTGAACTTCATAAAGAAGTGTCGTTAAGTCTAGGGATCATGATACATGATGCCCGAACACAAATGTTAACAAGTATTTTAATACTATGTATTTTATACATAGTATGTATAAAGGATTAATTATAATTAATTATATAATTCAATAAAGAAAGAAGAAAACCTCCACCAATTATTATTTATTATTAAAGGATTAATAAATAGTGAAATATCTATGAAAGACTAAGTAGGAACTAGTTAAAAGTTCCTAGGTTAAGAATTGAAAATTACCCTAGTAAATTAAAAAGGGTTAAATCAAGAAATCAAGGATTTCTTGATTTAACTGCCCCTTTGAATGAAAAGTATATCTATAAGGACTCAAGCCAAGCAAAGGCTTGGTATTTTGATTTTTATCTAGGAGAATTATCATTCTGCTTATTTTTGCTCTCAAGTGTTTTCTTGGAGAACTTTTCCTGTAAGGAAAAAAGGATTGATTCAGAACTGATTTCGAGTTAGGAAACCCTACCTTAGGAGCTCTAAGCTACTTGCATGTTGGATTCGAACTCGGGGGGATCCATATTAGAACCAAGAATGGTTCCGGGTCATGGTTGGGATGAATGTGGTAGTTCCCAAGTGTTTTGGTCATCAAAGTCAGAGGTCAAATCTCTCTTAAATTGATAATACTGGTTATTTAAAAAGTGTGCAGGTTCAACCATTATAGGAGCTTCAGGAAGATAAATTATAGGTATGAGTTCTTAGTATGTCAAAGTTAATTTCTAGGGTAAATGTTGGCTGATTTATGTAAAAGTTTTTATATATATTATTAACCCTGGAATTGACTGGTTCTGTCCATATCTCCTAGGGTTACATTTCTTAAAATCTAACCCTAGACTGTCTATGCTATATTCTAGATTATATAATGAATATGTTAGATGAATGTTTTCGAATGAATTTACTAACCCTATGTAATTGATGTTATGCCTAGATTCTTCTAGGGTTTGTATTCTCTTCAATATTTCCTAGGGTGGTAAATATTATCATAGGCTGTATATAGCTAGGTTTCCATCTCTAAAGTGTGTTTTTGTATTCATTTCCATATTCAGAAATTAATATTGTAAACTAGGTAAATCCAGACCTGTTGTCATTAACGCTAACGCAGAGCATACAGTGGAAAGCCAATGGGCTACGACACCATTGTAACAATGGTGCAGACCATGGCATAAAGCCCCAAGCTCTATAAGCTCTCCCAACATTAATTACAAACAATATAAACATAATTCCTTACATACTTCCAAAACCCAAAATGTCACAAATATACACAGAGTAAATTCTACAGGATGAAAGGCACGAATCAAAACCTAGTAAGTCAATGTTTTAAAATGAAACATTAAAATAACTACATAGTATTGAACTTACATAGTTAAATCTATTAAAAATGCTGAACGAAATTGTATATACCAAAACACATTACAGTCTTCACATAAAATCCAATGTGCAATATAAAAGGGAACAAACCCTCTTTTACAAATAGTCAAGTATTAATAACGTTAAATGGCAAGCCATGAGCTATGGAATCATTACAAGTAATGGTGTAGACATGGATCAATTTCCAACCCTCCCAATGATAGCCAAAAACCCAAAGCAAGCTAGATTATAAACCTCAAAGGCAAAGTCGAAAAGTTCCATCTAAAACCCCAACCCTGTAAAGAATCCCAACTCATAAATGCCAGAAAGAGAGGATACAAGTAATATATTACTAGGAGGATTACCATGGCCATGAAGTAGCAACCCCATATCGAAATCGCAGCTCAGTGAAAACCTCGGAGCACCTTCGTTTCCACCTACAAAAAAATCATAGATGGCATGAGAAGCATGACCATGCCATGGAGAAAACAATGAATAAATACATTTACACAGAGTCTGGTCCAACTTACCTACAAATCGATGGAGGTCGCCTCCCCTCTCCAACTGCGCAGAGGCCACAGGAAACCCTAATGCCAAAACCACATAATGCACAAACAATGAATGCCCAAATCCTTTGCCATGTGTTTTCACAAACCCTGATGGCATTAATGGCACCATCTTCTCACCCTTAACGCATCCATAAACCCTCACCATAGCTTGTGGATCATCGTTATATTACATACCAACTAAGTCATAAGTTTAAACGCTTTATCCTATGGTTTTGCCACCTTTTAAATGTCAGCACAGACTCAATACTTAGGACATGGTATATATACCATAGTCTCCCAACGTTAAATTATGCGCAGACCTTAACACTATGATAATGTGTTTACAAAGTCATCCCGTTTAACATCAAAGTATTATGCTATCACATGCCCTTTTTGGTAGTTCATATAGGTAGCTTATGTGCATAGGTCCATACTCTAGGTTTTTTAGTATTTAGGAATCATGGCAAATGTAGTATGCCATGATGCGCTCACTAGGAAGATCAAGCTTAAGTCTCCAAACTCGTAACCAACGCGGGCCTGCAAAATAAAAACAAGAGAAGAGTAATTAATTAACCAAGAGATAGATAATTAATAATGGTACGGACAATAAGTTAATTCACAGCATCTAGTTAATTAACTAAGAAAGATAATCAACGAACATAGGGCTTACCTGAGTCGTAAGACAGAACAGTAGTAAAAGTGCAAGGAGGAACTGGAAGTATAACTAGGGACTAAATTGGTTCAAGTAACCAATAATCCCGATGTCACAAGAGTAACCTGTAAGTCAATAAATAAGGTGCCTTAGTTCGTATGAACTAATTAAGCATGCATAACGAAGAAGGAACTTACCTCTCAGGTCGTCATGGGAGAACGAGTCTCGCCACTTCACCACTTTGTTCCCATCAACAAAGTTAAGTTAGTTTTTATTAAATAAATAAAGTACACATGTACACGAGCAAAACAATGATCTATACAAGTCATTAATTCACCGATAGTAATAACTAAGATGTATCCATAGTTTAAATAACATAATTAAGACATAAGAAGTAAACAAGCTAATAACCACTGAATGGATAAGGGATTAACAAGACAGTATGGGCAGTTTCTAAAGAGATCGAAAGTATAAGTAGCGGATGTAATTCCGCACGAGTAATAATGGTCCCCTTTGGGTAGCTTTCACTAGCCTATAATTTTTTTTTATTTTTTTTTCAATTTTTGGGGACATTACACATGATCTCACTAATATATACATAATCTACAATCAAATACCACGGGGTTGAAATTGGGGTATTACACATATTGATTTCCTTCTCATTATTAAGGAGCAAAATATATAGGACTATAGAACAACAATACCATGGGTCAATACTATGGGACACTAATCAAGATAAGGTGACCAAATTAACTAATAAACTAACTAACCAATTAAAGATGCATTTGACGAGAGAGATTACATTTTTCAACATTTAAGGTGAGATGGTAATGAAAAAAATAGTTAAGAAATGCAATAATGAGAATAAATTTATTTCACATCCAACTAGTGATGTATGGGAAGGCCCCTCAATCTTCTTCTTGGTAATAGGGCTTCCTCGTGCAACATTATTCGTATTGTTTATACCTTCTCCTAGGTCATAGTTATTCTTTGTTTCCATTGGTCCCTTGACCCTGTCATTTAAAGTTGACCCTCTATCGATCAATGAAAGAGAAAATATATCCATTTACTAAAAGACTATTTTAAAAGACATAAAATACTCTTTATATAATTAAAAGGACATTGTAACAAATTCAAATACCTAGTTGACATTGGTGACTTAATGGAACAATGCAACCTTGTACCCAGCTATAGGAACACTATCTAGATTATAATATTTTGGTTGAGAGGCAACCCCAAGTTGGGAAAAGTGTCCATCAGGAAGAGGAAACAATAATAATTCAACCAAACTTATGGACTTGACCTATGGCCACTACTAAGCTTCCTTGACAAATAGAAATAATGCAGGTATAGTGATCTCTACTCCATCACATTATAACTTGTATTATTGACTGAAAATCTATACTCATATAATTTTAGTTACCCTCTCTACATTAGTACACAACATATGAGAAGATGCATCCTGCACATGAGGAACTAATGGCAACATAACCAAACCAAACGATTAAAGTCCTTGTATAGACATAGACGAGTCTTACTAAGTACCGAATTAAAATAATGATGAAGGTACAAGCGATGAGGTGGTATATACATTAGTGAAATCAATATAGGATCCTCCCTCGAACAGGAACACCCTTTTTTGTTTGCAATGGAATTTGCATTCATAACAATATATATTCATTATAGGCATTTAGATATTATCTGAGATTTTGGACTTGTTAGTAGATAACCAAGATTAACCCAAGTGTAACAAGTGTACAACATGGATTCATTTCATTGTCATTATATCTTGTTATAATTAAAAACATCTTGATTAAGATTTAAATAAGCTCCAGTTAAAAGGTGGTTAAAGAAACTAATAGCAATTTATTTTTGTTTATTAAATAGAATTTATTTGTCGTTATATTAACTCTAACAATTTAACATCCATCTTCACAAAACTACCTCATTGGTTGTACCTGTCTACACTGAGCAACCACTTTATTTGTGGTTGTGCTAGTTATTTATAGAATAAAAGATAGAACCTTCTCCAAAAAAAAGCTGTCATGCACTATAATTAATATAACAACGATTTCTATCAACAACGAATGCACTTAGCACACAGGCCATGCCCTCATTGATCTTAGTGACTTTAATTAAATATCAGCAATGGATGTACATTGCACAAGAGGCAACCATCTCAATCATTTAGTTTAAACAATCAATGATATCTATTAACAACGAATGCACTTACCACAGGGGCCATGCCCTCAGTGACTTTAATTAAATATCAATCATTCGGTTTAAACAATCAAACGTTCAATCAATCATAGGGCCATGCTACCAAAGGAATACGCCCTCCATATCAGTGCAAACATTGATATATAATCAATACTATCAATTTTGAAGGATCTGGTCCCTGTAATAGCAAGGGGGCTTCACTTGTTGACCAATATACTATCACATTAGTTTAGATTGTGGGTTTTAAAATGATAAAAAATTGAACCAATATATTGAAGGTATTGGGGGGATGAGGGGTTTAAGGTGGGGCTAGGTAGGGTGGTTTATAAGGATTAAGCTATAAAAAGGGGTGGGGTTTCAACAAAAAGATTTTGGATCAATATCTCTTGAAATTAAGGGTATTCTTTAATATCCCATTATCGCACGTGCTATGTGAGAGGTTCACTAAGTGAAGTCCCTGTGTCTAATAGAGGGGTCGCCCTTCCTCACTCTTCTACACCATTT
>LPNX010711258.1:0-19415 GCA_001517045.1 Pseudotsuga menziesii | reverse complement strand
CTTGAGAGAAAGGGAACTGTTTTTCACACAACTCTCAAGGTAAGGAGACAATATTTGAACCTCTATGGTTACTTTAAAAATTTGATTCATTTAGATGAAGTTTTTCCATATAATATTTTTATTGTTTTACCTGTGTGAAGTAGCCTCTGTTACCGAAAATGTGACCAGGCTATGCTTTTTCTAGGAAAATGGAGTAGAAACGGAAACTAGATGAAAACCAGAGAAATAGTTTCTTATGAAACGCAACAGTTTTAGCAGAAATGGTTTGCGGTTATTCTTAGAACGTGGTCTGTTGCTGACTGTTTCTTGTGCAAATCACGTAATTTGTGTCTAGCTAGGTGAATTGGTGGGTGGTAAGTCAGATGAAGTAAATGCTGAATTGATTGAAGTTTGAAGATGGAGTGTTCTGGAAGGAATCCTGCTCTCTGTCGCCCATCGTCAGTCCGAAGTTTGAGTACACACTATATCTCTATATGTTCCTTATTAGTTTTTCCTTTCACAATTCAAGAACACATAGAAGACGATAACTTAAAGGTTCGAAAGCATTTTTTAGTCTTACCGGTTCGACTAGTGGTGTTATCGGGGAAAACCTCCCTGAGCCTATTCCATCCCACCCATCAGATGAGGATGAGCCCATCCCTGCTACTGTAACACTACCTACTTACCACTGTATGAGTCAACGACTCAACGGTAAATACCTTACTACATAAATCAATACCAACTTCTAATAATCCCAACGAAATATGTCTTATTCAACCTCTTATTATTCTGGTTGAATCTCCATTCTATAATTTATTGGCTTTATTCCCCTCAGCTTTGGAATATAGGTAGTAGAACAATGGACTTTGGAGTTATTCTTCACAGCAAGGATGTCTCCATGTTGGAGAGAGAGTGGGATTGTTGTGCTTGGTCCACCCACGGTGGTAAGTTACATTCCTTTCAAAGAGATAATTCCCTTCAAGGAGCTCTTGGATAGAGTGATAGTATTTTAATGTTTTCAAAACTTAAACCTAAACTCTTTTTTTCTAGAAGTTTAAATAGATATTTACTGATATTTACTGAAGGAGGGCCCCCCTGGTTTCAAATTTGGATCGTATTGGGTTGTTAGAAGGATGTATAATAAACCATGTTGACCAACTTAGACAACTTGCTATCACTAATAGGGAATCCTTTGTTAAATCCTCAAAATGAGATGCTTTCTTTCCTACACTCAGATTGAATGGTGATGACCATAGTTTTAAAGGTATTCCTTCAGACAAGGTCATTAGCATAGCTCTACCGATGCAAAATAAGGTACCAAGAAACTTTGCAACACGATCCCTACTTCTTATTTGAAACATTTCCAACCTATATATAAAAAAAATCTAGAAATTTTAATGAAATACTAAGGACTGAGATTAATTAACAGAATATTGTAAGTGATAAGTTACTATAAGTTTACGAGAAAGGAGAAAATGACTACAATGAGAATCAATACAAGAAAATCGTCACGAAGGCCATGGAGGAAAATAAGAGAAAATAGGAGAAAAGGGAAGATAATTATGAAGGAAATAAAATTTTCCTCCCTTACATTAAAGTTACCAAGGACAAGCTAGCTAAAACACTAAAAAGAAAGAATTTCAGAGTCATCTTCACTCCTCCCAACACAATCAGAAAAATGGTCGATTCACTAAAAGACCCTATCGATCTAGTTGCATACAAAGGCATCTACTCAATCCCCTGTTCATGTGGGAAATAATACATCGACAAAACTGGACGATCGATGAGAAAGAGATTCAAGGAACACCATGATTATATAAGGCATGAAAGACATAAGAAATCAACACTAGACAAACATTCTCACATTACCAGACACTAGATCTGTCTTTAGAAAGCCAGATTCATCGCTAAAGAAGAGAGCCTAACTAAACGAAAAGCCAAGGAGAAAATAGAAATGAACATCACCCTAGACTGCCTTAATAGAGACAATGGTACTAAACTCAGTGACACATGGAAAACTCTCCTAAATGACCTTAGGATTAATGGTAACAATCAAACTAACTAACAATCTTATAAAAAATTATTATAGTTCAATAACATGAGAAACTTTAAAATAAAAATATAAATTAAACCCTAAAAATTAATAGCTTTAATAAATATAATTAAAAAATAACCAACCTGGCCTAATCTATAATTAATATTATTAAACATCTATTCTATATTTAAAAAGAAATTGGGCAATATTATTTTCACCAAGCTTCTATTGGTCTCCTAAGGATGATCTCACAGTAGAGATCAAAATGTCGAGATGAAAATACCTAAACACAGCTCCACACCCACCAAGTCCTATGTTGCTTAGCACCATTGAAAATGTGGTTGTTGTGAAACTGATAGAGGTGAAGTAAAATTTTTGATTCAAAGTGCAGCTATAGCCTGTACATAAATAAGATGCAAGTTAATACTAAATAAAAAGACGAATAGAAAGGGGATTAAGGTTAAGAAAGATTACCCAAACTAAGCGCTAAGAAATATTTGGAAAAATATCCTAAATGTTAGGAATCCCCAGTGTGTTGGGGCTATTTTGTTGATAATTGCACATATTTTCGACACTAAACATGAAAGTGGTTACAATTTTTGAGACATCTTGAAACATTGTATTTTGGTGGAAACGAGATGTTGTATTTTTTTGAGTCTTGATGCTTGATACTTTGACTGTAGAATTATGGAACTGCTAGGGATATTGAAAACATCACCATCAAATTTTTAGTCAATGCAAACATCTAAAGTTTCATAAATTCCAAGATAACCATGATTTCTCTTAGTACACTGCATATTCAAATTTCCTTTTTCTTAATTTTCTTTCCATGCTAGTCAGGAAATTTATGGAAAAAAATGGCTCTTCTCATTTGTTTGTGGAAACAAAACTTTGGCTTTTTATGTAACAACAGATAGGAATGAATACTCAACATCTGTGTTTTCCTTTCATGTTTCAGCAATAGCATTAGCAATCAACATGCTTTTTTATATGCAAAATGTTGTTTTGTTATCTCTTTTATGTGCCCTTTATTTACCTTCATTCTTTGATCAAAATAATAATAAGGTGAAGTCCTTGTTTTTTTTCATAATTTCCAATTGCAGAAGGCGCTCTAGATCATTAGATGTAGATGAGTATGTCCGAAGGTCCTTTAAGCTTGCTTATGCTGATGGTATTGTATTTGGTCCCGTTCCACCTTGACCAAAGCCTCCAAATCTTAATGATTCTTTAAGAGGAAAGCCAAATAGGAAAAGGGAAACCTTGTGTGGTTTAAAGCTGTGAAGCATTTTATTTTATTTTATTGATAGAGTTTTCGACGCAACTCATTTACTAATGTAAATTACTTTTGGTCATTTCCCAGCTATATTCCAAAATAGTTGTTAGAAGGATTTGTTCCACATGCCTGAATTTATAGAAGAAATATATTTTTTTCTTTGAATTTATTTTGAGGTTTGTTCCCAGCTATATTGCAAAGTAGTTGTTAGAAGGATTTGTTCTTAGAGGTGGCTTGGTTTTTTGCAACAAAAGAAAAAATACATATATAGAGAGTAAGTTCATGGAATCTTTGAATAAACATATTTTGATATAAATGAAAATAAAAGCATATATAAACTAAGTATATGGAATTGTTGAATAAGCATTTTGTCTCTCGGTATTTTACACTTACCTTTCCCAAAAATAGGCAAAAGGAGTTATTGCAATTGTGGCAACCACATGCCTATAGAATACCAGCAGAAAGAAAGATATTCCTCAATTGAGAGCCATTTTTGTAATGACATTCATTATAGCGAAACTAATCTGCAGAAATGTCATAATCAATGCTGGATTTTCTTTCTCAAAGTAGGTGGTCTCTACTCCTGCCATTACTTCTTCTACCTTCTGCATCAACCAATAATCACACCCAACACATTCCAAATAAACAAAATTGAGTGAATTTACATGCCATTATAGACAATTTATGAATAAGAGCTGAAAATAGATTTATGTTCAGTCTGTTGGAATTGAAAAACAATGGCTCCATATTTATATATTTTCAAACAGATTCTTATATAGGTTAGATTTCCATCATACAAGTTATGAATATAAATTACGTAAATATTGTGTTTTTAGTATAATCAATTGTACAAAGACTTACACCTCCACCTCCATTGTCTAGGACTTGTTCCATTTCCTAAATATGCAAATATTCAATGTGTTTTCATTACTTCATAGAGTCTTAGGAGCCTATATAGGATCGCACATGTGTTCGAATATTCCCACTTGATTTACACGAAACCATTTGAATATAGTTATATATTGATTTCTTACATTTTTGTGAAATTGGGCCACAAACTCTAGAGTCTACTTCATATCAGATGGCCGACTGACAAGATATTTGTACTTAGTTTCTAGATTCAATTGATCCCTTAATATATGTGTGTGTGTGTGCGTGGATATTCTTTCTATATTTTCTCACCAAGCCATGTTGGGAAGGTCTTTTGCAAATCTGTTGATTCATCATAATACAAATATCTCTATGTTATTTTTCGAGTTATTTTTTCTAATTTTGAATGGGAAAAGTATAGGTTTTAAATTTAACTCCAACTAGGTACCCTCATTCTCATTATGACTTTGATAGTGCACCCTTCCCAAACGCTATAAAATCCTCCTTTACATAGCTGCGACCTCTTCAATTTTAATTTTTTTCTCTGTTTTTGTTTGCAGACTTACAATTTCATTTATAATATATGTCCTTGTTTATTTTAATAGAGTGTTATTTGATCTTTCTCCTAGTATTTCCTATTTCAATGGAAGAAATTTCATCAGCACAAAGAATAGCACCTTATTCCAAACAAAAAACCCCTATAGAAGTGTCAAAATTCATTCAAAACAAGGAATACAAAGATGCAAAGAAGGATTTTGAAGCAAGGTTATGGGAAGAAGTCAAATGCACTCAATCATATAGTGGTGTTGATGTATTTGTAACTTCGAAATGTATTCACCTATGTATCTTATGTCTTGTACCTCGATGTTTATTCCAGGATGTGTCTGTAATGTAATTGAGTCATGATATCATGCCCTGATGTTCCGATCGGGAGGATCTATAATATAAACAAGTCATGTCAAGTCATTGTGGGTAACCCTCCTATTGTCTAAGGGTTAATGTCCCCGCAGTTCCGGGACACTAGGGTTATTAGACTCACCTAGTGAAGTTGGCCCTAGTAGGGTTTTAGTCATGTTGGGAATCAATATAAATATAGAGGTGACCTCTCTATTTAACACACTCACTCACACTTAGTTGTAGCGCATAGCTGAGGAAGAAGAAGAGACTGGGGCTAGGAAGAAAGAGGTTATTGCTGTCGGGAGATCATCTTACTATTTTGGGCTTTTCTATTTGGTGTTGATTCTATCTTGGACGAAGTTGCAGGGTTTTCTCCATTTATGGTTTCCCCGAGGAAAAACACTGTGTTCATTATCTGTTGTGTTTGATTGTTGTGCCTATTATTCTCTCAGTAAAAAGATCCTAATAATGCTAGCTTAATGTTAAAATCTAACATAGTAGCAGAGCTAACCTGAGAAGAAGACACTATGCAGCTGCGGGAACTAGGGATTCCTACTTTGTGGATCTTCCTCCATAGATTTTTAGCAAAATAAGGTTGGATTAACTCTCCTCCTTAGGGTGCATCTTTCTGTCGAAGCAGAATCATATTATGAGGTTTTTCAGTTTTGGACCTCACACTAGTGGCGAAAATTAGGTCTTTTCACAAAAGAGGAATTTTTGAGTGATCCTAGTCCTGTATTGATATCCTCCCCAAAATCTAAGTTAGGGATCAATTTAAAAGCATTTGGTTGGATAGAACTCCAGAAAATAGAAACCCTAATCTGCTCCTAAACCAGCACTGTAGGATTTCAGCTCCAAATCTAGATCTGACATCTTGACCTAGTAAGATCTAAATATTTTGTATTTGTATTTGAGGTTCTTAGTTAAGATGTCTCATCATACCAAGCTTGATGAAAAGCTTGAGGGAGCTGATAATTTCCGAGCCTGGAAGTATAGGATCTCCCTGGTTCTGGAAGAGAATGAGTTGGACACCTACATCAATGAGGAGGTTCCAATTCCAGAGGGAGATGAGGCTAAGGCATTACATAAGAAGAAGTTGGTTATGTCAAAGAGGATCATTGCTGATTCTATCAATAATCACCTTATACAACATGTTTCCTCCCTCAAGACACCTAAAGCTATGTTTGATGCCCTAACCAAATTGTTTGAAGGAAAGAACATAAACCGGAAGATGACCTTGAGGAACCCATTGAAGAATGTTAAGATCTAGAATGCAGAAACCATCTAGTCTTACTTCACAAGAGTTTCTCAGATCAAGGAAAAATTGGAAGAAGTAGATGAAGAAGTGGAGAACGCAGAGATTGTGATGACCACCTTGAATGGTCTCCCTAGGACATCGGACTCCTTCATTCAAGGGATCTGTTCCAGGAAGAATTTAGTCAATTTTAGTAGACTATGGGAAGAATTTTTTCAAGAAGAAGCTCACATAGCAGCGCGAGAAGAGAAGATGGGAAGTGAAGATCAAAATCTCACAGTACAATCCAAAAAACCTAGATCCAACCATCACAGAAGTAAGTATTCTAATGAAAGGAATAACTTCAGAAAGCCTAGAAATAAGTCTAAGTTTATTTTCTATACATGTGATGAGAGAGGACACTTTGCTAGAGATTGTCCTAAGAACAAAAGTAGCTCTCACAAGAAGAAGGGAAACAAGAGAAGACATCATGCTCATGCTGCAGAGGATGATGAACCTTCATCAAAGAGAACCAGATATGAAAGTGAAGATTCTTCAAGTGAGGAAGAATATGTTTTGATTTTCACTCTGATGGGAAACATTACTCATGGAAGCAATGATTGACTTATAGACAGTGGTGCTATCAAGCACATGACTGGATTCAAGGAATCCTTTATGAAACTTTCAAAACATGAATCACCTCACAAGGTGAAACTAGGAGATGACTACCGGTATCCAATAAAAGGTAGTGGGAAATCCTCGTATAAGCTAGACTCTGTAAAGTCTATTAAGATGAAAGATGTATTGTTTGTACCTAGACTAAATAATAACCTTCTCTCCATATCTGCATTAGATGCAAAAGGAATGAGGGTTGCATTTGTATATGGCCAAGTCCTCATGTGGCCAAAAGGAAAGTCTTTCAATGATGCAATAGTCATTGGAGAACAAGAAGGAGGACTATACAAATTGAAGGGCCAACCAGAACAAGATTTGGTTCATGACTCAGTAGAACCGAATGAGCTTTGGCATAGAAGGCTTGCACATGTGCATTACAGAGAACTACCTCTTGCAAGAAAAGTTGTTGGAGGTATTCTAGAAATACAAGCAAAACATGATGGGGTTTGCAAAGGATGTGCGAAAGGAAAGAACACAAATAAGACATTTCCAAGTAGCAAGAGAAAAGCAAAAGGAATCTTGGAAATCATACACTCCGATGTATGCGGTCCAATGTAATAAAGTTCACTAAGCGGGTATGTATACTATGTTTATTTCATTGATGACTTTTCTAGGAAGACATGGATCTACTTCATGAAGAACAAATATGAAGTATTCAGCAAATTCAAGGAATTCTAACCCTTGATCGAGAATCACACTGAAAATAAGATTAACACCTTTCGATTAGATAATGGTGGACAATTCACGTCAAATGAATTCAAAGAGTTATGAAAAGACTCAAGGATTAAGAGGGAGTTGTCCACTCCTTATAATCCACAACAGAATGGGATTGTAGAACAGAAGAACATAACTATCATGGAAGCCACAAGAGCTATGCTTCATGATCAAGATCTTCCTATGCATCTTTGGCAAAAGCTGCCAGAACAACGGTGTATGTACATAACAGTACTCCACACAGAGTACTCAAGAACAAGACTCTTGAAGAAGTCTTCTATAACAAGAAACCAGAAGTCATCCATCTTAGAATATTCAGCTATCATGTGTACATACACATTCCAAAAGAGAAGAGAAAAAATTAGATCCTTTAGGAAAGAAGGGTATACTTGTGGGATACTGTGAAAGCTTGAAGGCTTACAGAATCTATTTCCCAGGATACAAGAAGATTGACATCAGCAGGGATGTGACATTTGATGAAGACACATCTTACAACAAATCCAGAAAGAAACCTGCTGAAGAACCTAAAGAAGTAGAAGCACCCATAATTCATGATACACCATGAACGAAGAAACTCAAGGAGAAGATCAAGAACTTGAAGAACCACAAAGACCTGTAGATACACCTCTGGATAAGAATCCTCATAAGAGGAAACCTACTTGGGTACGTGAAATTATCCAAGGTATGGAAATATATGGGGCTCCAGAAGAGAATCATAGAGAAAGAAAGAGGACTAGATCCTGCTCTGGGTATGTAGCATTACTATGTGATTTCATCGATAAAGAACCTTCCAATTATGAAGAAGCGGTAGAACAGAAAGAATGGAAGGATGCTATGATCGAAGAGTATCAATCGATCATGAAGAATGATGTTTGGGATGTTGTCCCAATACCATAAGGGAAGTCAGTTGTAACTTCCAAATGGATCTACAAGATCAAGCATGCTGCAGATGGTAGCATTGAAAAATATAAGGCAAGATTTGTGGCTCATGGTTTCTCCCAGAAAGAAGGAATAGATTATGAAGAAACCTTTGAACCTATAGCTAGATACACTTCCATCATATCTATACTTTCCTTGGCTGCAGTAATGAAATGGAAGATACACCAAATGGATGTCAAGACTGCTTTCTTGAATGGTGTAGTGGAACAAGAAGTGTATGTAGAACAACCACTCGGTTTTGAGACACATGACAAGGAGTCTCATGTGTGCGGATTGAAGAAATCCCTGTACGGTTTGAAACAGGAACCCAGGACATGGTGTGGCAGAATTGACAGCTTTTTATCCAATTTGGGCTTTACCAAGAGTAAAGCAGATTCCAACCTTTACTACAAGGTTGAAGATGGCAACCTAGTGATGCTTCTACTATATGTAGATGATCTATTTGTAACAGGTATGGATTGGTTGATTGCTGATACGAAGATAAATCTTGCTGTTGAATTTGAAATGAAGGACTTAGGTATCATGCATTATTTTGGAGGCATGGAGGTGTGGCATAATACAGATGGAATTTGCCTTGGACAAGGGAAGTATGCAGTAGATATCCTAAAGAGGTTTGGGATGATGGAATGCAAGGATATGGCCACACCTATGGCATTAAACCTGAAGCTGTTGAGTGATTCTTCATCAAATTCAGTTGATGCTATGATATATTGTCAGATGATTGGGTCCTTGATGTACCTGACAAACATGAGACCAGACATTTGCTTTGTTGTGATCACCTTGAGCCAGTTCTTGACATATCTGAGAAATGTTCACTTGATTGCTACAAATCATATTCTGTGGTACCTGAGGGGTACAGTTGATTATGGGCTCAAGTATGAGTCGAATCAGAAGATTAACTAGAAGGGTTATGTTGATTCAAATTGGGTAGGCAATGCCATTGATAGGAAGAGCACTTCAGGGCATTGCTTCAGTATGGGATTAGGTGCGATCTCTTGGTTTAGCAGGAAGTAATCCTGTGTGGCACTGAGTACAGCTGAAGCAGAGTATGTCACATCTTGTTTATCTAGTTGTGAGGCAGTATGGATAAGGAAGCTACTGTCTGATTTATTTGATATCCAGTTAGATGCTACTTGTATATATTGCGAAAACCAGAGTTGTGTGAAGTTGTCGGAGAACCTGGTGTTCCATGACAAGTTGAGGCATATCGAGATCAAGTATCACTATATCAAGAATATGGTGTAGAGGGGAGCAGTAAAGCTCCAGTATGTTGCGATGGACGATCAGATAACTGATGTGTTGATGAAGCCATTGGATAGGGTGAAGCTTGACTACTTAAGGGAGAAGCTTTGTGTTCTCCAGATCGAGGTTCCCTCCAAAGAGAAGTGATGAGTCCGCGAGCCATTCTGACATGGGAGAGGATTAAGTTCCTTCCATGGTCAGATGTAAGGGCTGAGCCATTCTGTCATGGTGAGAGTATTTAGGTTCCTTCCATGTCAAATATGAGTGCTGAGCCATTATGATATGACTGTAGGATTGGTTCCTACATGGTCATATATAAGGGCTACTACCATTCTTGGAATGGAGGTGCCTGGTCAATTACCAGGAAAATGCAGTTTAGGATTGAGAGCCATTCTGATGTGATAGAGGGATGTGTTCCCACTTGATTAGATGTAAGGGATGAGCCATTCTGTCATGGTTAAAGGATTAGGTTCCTCCCATGTCAGATGTGAGTGCTAGCCATTCTAATGAGTAGGTCATATGTAAGGGAAACTGCCATTCTCTGGGAGAATGGAGGCACCTGGTCAGTTACTAGGAATCCTCAGTCTGGTAATGAGAGCCCTTTCGATGCGATGTGTTTACACATGGTTGAATGTAAGTGCAGAGCCTTTCTGACAGGATGAGGTCAGATATAAGTGTTGAGCCATTCTGGCATGATGTGTTTACACATGGCCAGATGTGAGTGCTATGCCTTTTTGACAAGATGGGGTCGGATGTAAGTGCAGATCCATTTCGATGCGATGTGCTTGCAGATGATCGAAT
The DNA here is from genome assembly GCA_001517045.1 of Pseudotsuga menziesii. Classification (NCBI taxonomy): domain Eukaryota; kingdom Viridiplantae; phylum Streptophyta; class Pinopsida; order Pinales; family Pinaceae; genus Pseudotsuga; species Pseudotsuga menziesii. Next base: position 8,756 of record LPNX010711258.1, on the reverse strand, counting down.
ATAAGTGCCGATCCATTCTGGAGCGATGTGTTTACACGTGGTCAGATGTGAGTGCTGGGCCTTTCTGACAAGATGAGGTCAGATGTGAGTGCTGGGTGTGCCTTTCTGACAAGATGAGGTTAGATGTAAGAGTTGGCCGGGCCATTCTAACTTAAGTGTCAGATATAAGCGTTGATGAAGACCTACATGAAGGGTAGGCCTACAGGGATGAATCTGTAGAACTTCCTGTGACGAGAAGAATCGAGATAGCATGTGATGATGATCCAGACTTGATGATGATCTAGATCAAGTGATGATCTAGATGTGATGATGATCCAGACTTGATGATGATTCAGATCAAGTGATGATCCAGATGTGATGATGATCTAATAATGATGATCTAGTAGTCGTGATGATGTAGATTTCGTGATGAAGAAGACTTGAAGAAGAAGATGACTTGAAGACTCGAAGACTCAAACAATCGAAGATGAAGAAGAAGACTTGAAGACTAAGAAGACTTGAAGATGAAGATAATGAGATGACCCAGTCGATACAAAGAAGAAGAACAGTGCTGAAAATTGTGTTGAAAGAATACCTTCCTAGTTAAGAGGGAGTGTTGATGTATTTGTAACTTCAGAATGTATTCACCTATGTATCTTATGTCTTGTACCCCAATGTTTATTCTGGGATGTGTCTGTAATGTAATTGAGTCATGATGTCATTCCCTGATGTTCCGATCGGGAGGATCTATAATGTAAACAAGTCATGTCAAGTCATTTTGGGTAACCCTCCTATTGTCTAAGGGTTAAAGTATCCACAGTTGCGAGGCACTAAAGTTATTAGACTCACCTAGTGAAGTCGGCCCTAGTAGGGTTTTAGTCATGTCGAGAATCAGTATAAATAGAGAAGTGACCTCTCTATTTAACACACACTCACTCACACTCAGTTGTAGTGCATAGCTGAGGAAGAAGAATAAATTGGGGCTAGGAAGAAAGAGTTTACTGCTATCGAGATATCATCTTACTATTTTGGGATTTTCTATTTAGTGTTGATTCTATCTCTGAGCAAGTTGTGGGGTTTTCTCCATTTATGGTTTCCCCAAGGAAAAACATTGTGTTCATTGTCTCTTGTGTTTGATTGTTGTGATTGTTATTCTCTCAGTTAAAAGATCATAATAATGCTAGATTAATGTCAAAATCTAACAAGTGGGGGAACAAGCGCCATAATTGGTTCAAAGGTTTGTTTTTTCCCTTACTATAAGACACAAAATTCAGGGAGTGTAGCAAGAGTTCGGTGGAATTTGGTTGGAATGGGGAAAAATGAACAAATAAGTGTATGCAACAATGTCCCTAGTACAAAGAAAGCTTCGATACAAAAACAATTTAATGAACTGAAAAATTTGAAATAGTTTGATGAAGGTTCGATTAAGAACAACAGTTCAGCCACTGGAATAATGCTAGGTGGTCCACAAAATTCTTCTCAACTTCATGCTTCTACTTCCCAACTTAACAACCTATGGGATGTAAAAGGGAGAGGAAATATTGATGCATTTGTTGGGTGATTTTTTTTTTTAATGGCATAGCTTTTAACGTTTGTAGCTCTCCTTATTGGAAAGACATGGTCAAAAATCTGGTTAACACTGCCCCTAAAGGTTACAAACCTCCCAGCTTTGGAAATATGAGGACAATAGTGTTTTCTGAAGAGAGGGATCAGATTGAAGCTAGACTTCATAACATTAAATATGGTTGGAAGGACTTCGGGATCTCCATTGTTTCGTATGATTGGATAGAAGTCAATCAACGTCCTCTTATAAATATTTTGGTTTCTAGTCCAAAAGGGGTTATGTTTTCAAAATTTCATGACACTACAGGGAGAACAAAAGATGGTCCATATTTGATGGGTCTCTTCAAAGAAGCAATAGATGAGGTGGGAAGAGAAAATGTAGTTCAGATTGTTACAGATAGTGACTTAAACAATGTGCTTGCTGGGGGTTTAATTGAGGATGAATATCCAACAATTTTTTGGACTCCATGTTCTGTGCATTGCATCAACATCCTACTTAAATATATAAACAACATTGCTTGGGTTGAAAAAACTGTAACTGAAGAAAATATGTTAGATATTTTTATTATTAATCATGCATCATCGATAGCAATTTACAGAAAACATGCCAACCTCCAACTTGTTCATTGTGCTGAGACTATATTTGCATCTGCATTCATTATGTTACAACGTCTCATTAAAGTGCATCAATCTTTGAGGGAGATGGTTGTTTCAATGGATTGACAGAGATGGAAGGGTTCTCATGTTCAGGATGGTCTACGAGTTGAGGACATTATTATTGGCTCTTCGTTTGAGGATTTTTGGAGGAGGGTGGAGGATATTGTTATCCTCATCACACCTATTGTTTCCACCATTCATATATTTGATAGTGATTGTCAATGGTTAGGGGGCATGTTTGAGAGTATGGATCAAATGAGAGAAAAGCTTCGTGACATAATGGAAGATGAAAATTCTAGGAGATAGGGACACTTAGGATGAGGTGTGGGATATTAGCCTTACAAGGTGGAAAATGCTTCATAGTCCTCTTCATTTAATTTCATTCCTACTAAGCCCCAAATGGTTTCACAAGAAACTGTCTTGAAATGAGGTGATGAAAAATTGGAACACCTTTATAAGTAGATGTTATGATCGTGATGATCACACTGCTTTACGGCTTGAGTTGGGAAAGTTCTTGAGATATGAGGGACACTTTGCAAATGAAGATTATGGATATAATAGAGAGAAACTTGGACCCATATACTTTTGGATACAATATGGTACATGAACTCCCTTGCTTTGTCAGTTAGCTATCTATCCATTTACTTTCATAGGTATGTTCAACAATCAATACATTTAGTATGTTCTAATGTTTATACACTTTATTTTTATTTTTATTTCATATTTTTTTTCAAGTTTTCAAGTGTACATTCTTAAATTTTAATTACATAATATTAATTTTACTTCATAGGTGACTGGTTCATCTACATGTGAAAGAAATTGGAGTGAATATGCTTCTATCCATTTGGCAAAGAGGAATCTCTTAGGCACACAAAAGGCACAAGATTTGGTGTTTGTACACTCAAATCTACATCTTCTATCTTGACAACAACTTGAGTACCAAATAGGGCCTAGTAGGATGTGGGATTATGGCGGTTCATAGGATGATGGAGATGGTGATATTGCACTTGAGGTGTTGCGAGACAATGTTGAAGACATGGTAGATAACACCATACAGCATGTTGACCAAAGTAGTGACTATGTAATTTGACTAACCTCATCCACCATTCTAGTAATCCAATGAGAACATCTACTATGCTTGCTAGAAGAAAATTTTGAAAATTGCTCATAATCGACAGAATATTACATGTGAATATTGAAGAATTACATGTAAACTTTAGTAAACTAATACTTACTAAATTTTGAATTAACTATGAATTTCAGTACTCTAGGTGCCCTCTCAAGAAAATTATTGTGTTTATGAGTTCATAGAATTTTTTTAGCTAGAAGCAGTTGTATACAACGACATTAAAACACACTCACCACAGTCATCCACTTTTGATAATCTCTACAATGATGGAAGGTTAATGGAAGCTACTAGTGAATCACTGATATTTTAGTTTTGGCCATGCATTTAACTTGAACATATTCTTACAATTATGTAAGACATTGGAAATAAAATGTATTTGGCATTGGGAAATTATGGAGTAAGAACAAATTTTAAGTTGAAATCCAGCTATGCTTAGAGTTCTGTCATGTTTTGAGTTTCATGTATGGAACCTTTGTTCAAATAATTATTTGAATAATTTTAAAAATAGATCAAAGTTTTAGATCAATGTGACTATCCTTTTTGACGAAAAAAGATTGTTACTTAATTAAACTATTGGCCCACTCATTGCTGCTGATGTGGGACTCTTTTATGCTTCAATTCAATATATTGGAACTTTGTTATGATTCAACTTAATATTTTAGAGAAGATAAATGAGGTTTTGCTTGACAAACCTAATTTTGTATTCAACTTATTTTATCATTCGTTGAATTGCTTTTTGATTGATTAAATGTAAGAGAGCATTATTAGTTTACTTGTGTCTTGTAGAAGGAATAGTACTACAATATATAATCTAGTGCTGCTATTGGATCTCCTACAAAAAAATATCTTTTAATTATAACTGAATATATGTCAGAACCTTCATTTTTGTTATTTTTCTCTCTCCTGGTTTCTTTGAAAACGAAACCTCTAAACTTCGTTTTTCCTTTAGTTTCTAGTCCCCTTCCTCGTTTGGTTTCCCTTCCGGTTTCTCGTTTCTGGTAACATAGGGAGTAGCCGCTCTCTTGGAGAGACCGATTTTCCTTCATATTTTATGTCTTTTACGATTGTGTGAACCTCATTCAAAAGGAGGACTAGCTTTTCTATTATGTCGAGGGAAAATATTTCACGTGGGCGAAGAAGATTAGAGGGCGTAGACCCTTGGCGTTATTTTCTGTATTTCATTTTTGTTTTATATCGAATCGTTTTGGTGAGGACACCTCAATACCTCCTTATAAGCTGAGCCCTGGTTGCAAGGTTAGTAGACCATCATTTGTTGCGTATATTAATCTAAGGATCAAGATAACATATAATCAGTTATGCATATACCTGGAGTGTCTAAGAGAGGCGTAGCCTTAGTTTTGACATCCTTCTATATTTTTTTATAACATTCCTTACATTTAGCAGGTGTAAAGATGGCCAATGACTGTCCAAACTTTGGATTGGCATTCTCCCTCGTTTCTTCTTCAAATTCTTGCAATTCATGTGGAATAATACAATAACGGAAAAGTCATTACCACATACTTTTTAATATATATAATTATTTCAGTTGAATGTTTTGCTTTGCATCTGCACGGTGTTTGAAGGACGTAGCTCGGGCACCATAATTTGCAACTAGAGCGTGTACATCGAAATTAGGACTAAAACCAGATATAGAAAGATAATCTTTCTTCTCCTCTATAAGGTAAAGTTCCTGTATCAAAAAAAGAAGACCGACTTAAAGACTAAAGAGTATCCTATCCTATTCTTAACACAAGCTAACCCTTAGAATTTCCCTAATATTCTTATTTGTACCTTTTACTTATTCTTCTTCTTATTATTCCTAAAGCCTCTCTTCTTATTCTAATTATTAATATTATAAACTATACTACTCTTCTAAACATATTCCTATTTTCTATCTTATAAAATATGCTCTTTCCTGATTCTAAAGCCTCTCTTCTTATTCTAATTATTAAGATTATAAATTAAACTACCCTTCTAAACCTACTCCTATTTTCTATCTGTTGTGCCCCTGCTCAACAGCCTTCTAAAATCATTATTTCATCGAACAAAATCCCATTTTGTTCGATGAAATGTTTAAATTTTAAAAGGGATAAATTCGGCTACTGAAAGGAGGATTTTTCCTTGGCTACTGATTTATTGAAGTCAACATTTTTTGAACAAACTTTGCAAGTTACATTGGATCAATGATATCAATATCTCTGAGTTACTGGTTTGGATGAATTGTAACTAGGGATGTTAATACATGAGTGTTCATGGTCTTTATGCTTGATGCTGTATATCCTAGTTGGGCAGGTTCTCTTAAACATTAACACCGTTTCTGGTCGATTTCATTGATAAGAAATATTACTAAGGTCGTGTATCATGATCTTTATGCAGAGTCGGTTAATGGTGATAAAAGGTTTGTCGAACTCTATAGAAGCCTAGATACATGATTCGCATGCCATATCCTAAAGTTTGTTAACCATTATTTGCATTGATATTAATTTGCATGTGATAATATGCAAAGGTCTAGTGTCGAGTTATATGATAATTCACCACCTTTTATGAATGAGCCGAACACATTATGGGGAATGATCTATGGCACGAGTCACACTCATCACGAATTCAGAGTGTTATTATGACACTCGTACTTACCCTGCTGTCCATGTCTCAGCTCTCGTACCTATTCCTTGTCGTGGCTGTTTACCAGTGGAGCACCTGTTATTACGTACACCTCGAGCTTTCCTGTCATTTAATTCAGGCTTGATTGAGATAACATTAGTCTTTCAGGGTTTCAAACGTCATTTGCGTTCAGCACTCCGAGTAGTGATGCCTCTGCTCATGCCGAACCCGCAGGGGTTTCGCTTGCAATTACTCATGGCTTATCCTTTGCATCATTTAGTGTTGCTGAGTTTCTATCCCAAATGCTCACGACCTGGCTTTCTGTCTTCGGTCCAGTGGTGGCATGTATTATGTGCGTGGTTTCGCATTTATAAACAATCAGTAATGGCCCCTGTTGAATTCGAACCCTGGGCTTTTGCAAAAGGTCAAAGATGTCGGGTGACTGCCATTCCTTGAGAAGTTCTCTGATTCTAATCCAGAAGTCACCAGAGTATTCGCTTTGTCCCTGGTAAACTATCAAGCCAAAGTTGGAGATTTGTGCTTTCGGGTTGATGAGAGGTCGATTGCACATGCAACCGGTCTGTCTCTCGACGGGCAGAAGTGGTTTAAGTATCAGAAAATGGAGATTACGGAATGGAGATCGTTGCTGAAGAACCTGACTCAAGAAATTTCCTTTCGGACAGGAGTTGCACGTAAGTATTTCTTGAAAAACTGTCGCCCTGTGCTTGACTTAATTCACATGTATTTAACTTGTGAAGGTCGGTTGTCCTCGGCCTACGTATACCACCTTCGTTTGATGGCCGCTTTCATAGGATTTCCCATCAATCTCCCTTACTATCTTCTACACAGTTTGTTTAAAATGTCAAACGCTATAAAGAAGGGACCAAAACATGTAAGCCACAGTTTGTTTCACCACGGGCTAGTCCGTATGTTGATTGAGAATGAACTAATGAAGTCTGGTCGCTCATCGGAGCAGTTCTTAGAATCAAATGGTTTCTCAGAGTTTTGTCATTGTATGTTTGACAGTCCAGGTGACTGTAGAAAACATAAGGTTTCAAGTTCGGCTCCTTTGAGCGAACCTACATTAAACCCTAGCCTTAAGAGTGCAAGACCCTCTCAAGCGCATATGGGTGATCCAATGAACACTCCTCATACATCTCCAGAGTCTAGGCGTGTAAAGAAGATCTCAGCTCTGTCACCCGTCACTCCATCAAACAATAGTGATAAATCTGGTAACCGTCAAAGGAAATTATCTAAGTCCAAGTTGACTAGAAGGCTAACCAGGAGTATGCGAAAGCCAAGATGCCACAAAACCCTGTGAATGTTAAGCTTCCAGTCGAAACGGTTGTAATCGATGATGAGGAAATCGCTGTCCCTTCACCTGTTAATGATGATGTGATTCATCGTGATTTGGTTGCTGATCTAGCTGGGCAAAGTCACCCTGTAACTGCTGAAGGCATCTCTGAAAATCCTTCGTTGTCTGTAGAGGTTCAGCCTGTTCGGCCTGATATTGATGTCACTCTTGATAGTGATAGTCCTTCAACAGTGGATAAGAAAGTTCAGGAAGTCCTAGTTGATTGTACGACTGATTCAGTTGTAAAATAAAAGCCTGTTAAAACAACTTCTGCTATTTCTCGTGGAATTGGGGAAACTATTCACCCTATGTTTATTAGTTGTCTGTTAGATAAGGTTCGTCGAATGGAAGATAAGATGAACGAAATAGTAGCGAGTCGAGACTTATTGAAAGCTGATAATGAGGGTTTAAAGGTAAAGGTTGATGAAAGTAATCAGCATCTTTCACGACTGAGGAATCATAAAAACAAACTTATCAGGCGGGTGCTTAAGTTACAGGACGAGAATGAAAAGAGCGAAGAAAAATTGCGTGAGCTCAATGCTCATATCGCCTTAATGCAATTCAAAGCTCCATCTCTAAGTCAACCTAGTGGAGTTAATATTCAGGTTTTCAATGCCCCAGTCAATCTGTAGTGTTTGGTGATATGTTGTTTTGTTGATCAAGATCAGGTATTTGATTATTTCGAGTTTACTTGTTGATGATTTTATTTGCTATTATTTCAATTACGTTTTAATTATAATTCTTGTGTGTTGTATCGCAGATAGTGACATGAATATCTCTTTTCCCGATTTTGAGGATTTTGGGTATATTGGAGATCCCTGTATTTCTGGAGACAAATCGATATTGGACGGATTGTATTACAGGTTCCACTCTTTTGTTTTCGATCCCATGTGATGGATGGAATAGTTGTGCGTTCACTGAAAAAACGACATGTTCCACTTGTCATTTTTATTCGATATTAGTTAGGGATCACAATCTGGATTATTAGCTTTTGATAATGTTATTTTGGGAAAACTCAAAATGTATTTAAAGGGCTGATAGTGAACATGATAAGGGGTCGATACTCTGGGGAAGCAAGAACAAAACTGCTGGTTCGTCCTATCTGTGCCTCTAGGCAGTTATCTGTCAGTTTTTACAATGTTTGAACTGGTGATGTTTTACACACATTTACAGTTTTAATACTTTTTATGTGGCTTATAATATCTTCCAGTTTTGATATTTGCTTTCCTATATTATGATGTTTGTTATAATTTCCTTGATGAATTGTGCGAATATAATTTATCAGGTATCGGCTGTTCCTGTTTTTAACTGTGTTGGTATGTCATGTTTTGTATTTAATAATTGATATTATTATTACATAATTTGTAATGATGCTTGTATGATTTGCAATATTTGAATTTCTTTAAATATCAGCAAATGTTTACATACAGTGCCTTTATCAATATCAGTTGGTTACAGGTTAAATTAATTTTT
>LPNX010711233.1:0-23431 GCA_001517045.1 Pseudotsuga menziesii | reverse complement strand
ATATATTAAGTTTCCAAAATAGTAATAAACATTAATACCAGTTTGAGAACTCAAGTCACAATCCTTCACGAAGATAAAACTCCAACAAAGAAATTAAAACCAGAACTGTAATTATATTTCAGATAAGTCTCTTTCTTTAATACTCCATTGACCAATATTAAGAGAAACAAAAGCAAAAATTTTGAGGAAGAAATTCCCTCTAATTCTCCCAGTTTTCTCTTGGCAGCATCTCCTAGCAGCGTCTCCTAGTAAGTCTCCTCAATTCTTCTCCTTCAAAGCAAAGTTTACAAAAAATAAAAATGACTTCTAAAGACAATGAATTCATCTCCAGATCTCTAGAGACCCCTCATTTCTTATCCTTCGAATTAACTTTGCTTAAATAGACAGAAGACCTCATAACAATTTCCAAAAATTGCTCTTACAACTGGATGCAATCGAAATTTTCTGGAAAATATGCTCTGTTCAGGAATGAATTTCTCCTAACCTGTTGATAGGTCCTCAAAATCATCCATGATTAGGGGTAAAATACCCCATTTCTAAAGTGGGTTTTTGACGGTTTTTTTCATATTCCTTTTGATTTGCCCAAAATACTCCACGCAAAAATGCCTCTCCCTGCTGGTGCGCAATGGACAGCTGCGAATCCTGGTGAATTCGTATCTTATTGATGAAGGAGATCCATGCAATGAAGACCTGCACATTCACAAGAAACATAACGTAAATTAAATTAAATTCATTCATTAAGAAATTCATTGCAAGGGTCAAAGAATTTTCCCAGCAAATCGAGTTGAAATATTAGAGTTTGTTTAGCCAAACATGCTGATAGTCAAATATCTCTGCAATTTTGGTCCATAAGAGAACACGTAATTCTTCTATGTAACAAGTTAATATAATATGGTACCCTAGTGATCTCATGGAAATATGCAACAATAAAATGGTGATTTGTTGTAACTATAATCCTAATTTTCATCCTGTTAATTATTTGATCTCTATCGTAAAACAATCATTTACTTTTATTTTCATTTGTTATCATTTTGCTGATGAAATGAAGACATGAAAGAAAACTATGGATGATTTGGTACATCTTTTATAGCAATGTTCTCTGAATAGTTAGTTACAACCAATTTTGATTTTGTTAAACGTGAAAATCTCTCAAACTTGAGCTGACAATTATCACACAGTGAAACGTAGATTGCCCAATTAATGATAACTTGGTGATAGATTTATTTAGTAGATTCTGTGTGATTTGACACGATTGGTGGATCTTAACTCTTTGAAATGATTTTTCTTTTACCAGTGAGTTAAATTGTTAACATATGGATTCTTACATATGTGTTTAAGAGTTGAATGAAATGTAGCCATTTACCCTTACGATCATTGCTCCTAGTATTATTATATTTTCTAGATAAGAACAAAACGTAAAAAGTGTCACATTATTTCCCTACACCATGTAATGATCTTTTCAAATGTTGCTTGGCAATGCAAATAGTCTTGTTAGCAAAAAAATTTGATACAGAGATAACATAACATTTTATACTCCTGCAAAAATGACATTCAACGATAATTGTTTAAGCTGAACCTTATTGCTTAGCTTCCTCCATATCTAAGTTTTCTTTGGACCAATCCATATGCATTTAATACAACCCCTGCAACAATAAAATGGCAATTTGTTGTAACTATAATCCTGATTTTCAGCCTGTTAATTATTTGATCTCTATCATAAAACAATCATTTACTTTTATTTTCATTTGTTATCATTTTGCTGATGAAATGAAGACACGCAGGAAAACTTTGGATGATTTGGTACATCTTTTATAGCAATGTTCTCTGAATAGTTAGTTACAACCAAGTTTGATTTTGTTAAACGTGAAAATCTCTCAAACTTGAGCTGACAATTATCACACGGTGAAACGTAGATTGCCCAATTAATGATAACTTGGTGATAGATTTATTTAGTAGATTCTGTGTGATTTGACAGGATTGGTGGATCTTAACTCTTTGACATGATTTTGCTTTTAACGATGAGTTAAATTGTTAACATATGGATTCTTACGTATTTGTTTAAGAGTTGAATGAAATGTAGCCATTTACCCTTACGATCATTGCTCCTGGTATTATTATATTTTCTAGATAAGAACAAAACGTAAAAAGTGTGACATTATTTCGCTACACCATGGAATGATCTTTTCAAATGTTGCTTGGCAATGCAAATAGTCTTGTTAGCAGAAAACTTCGATACAGAGATAACATAACATTTTATACTCCTACAAAAATGAAATTCAACGATAATTTTTTAAGCTGAACCTTATTGCTTAACTTCCTCCATATCTAAGTTTACTTTGGACCAATCCATATGCATTTAATACAACCCCTGGTGATCTCTATTATGATACATGCATTCAAAACTTCAAAAGAATGGAGTATTCAACATAGATTCAAAACATGCCTTTATATAATTATTATCTACTTGAAAATGTATGCAATTAATAACTCATTTGCCAACAATGCAAAATTAATAAAATGAGTAGAGAAAGAAATATGTATTTAAGAATCTAATGACAACTTTCATTTATAAAGATTATTTAAAAGAAAATATATTTAAACTTTTGTTTATTTTCTTATTGCATTTTAACCAATGAAAGAAACATAAATGAAAATTTCAATGTTTCAAGATTTCAAACGATCATTAAAAAGAACTACAGGAAAGATTATATTTATGAGGGGTAACGTTTGGTAGAGTGATCAAAACAAACTTAGTTAATAATAAAAATGTGATATTAAGTTTTCTTAATCACTTTAAAACGACCAATAAAATGTATATTATTATAGCTTCTCATTATAATATTTTTCTTATGTGTAGTATTTTGAATGAGTATTTGAAAAGTAAAGGCTAAGAAAATTTTGAGAGCTTTGAAAGGGTACAAATTTATTAATAATATTCAAAGTTTGTGGTTTTTATGATGGAACTCAATCAGCTATAATAAGCCCAAATTGAATTATTTAAAAATCTTGATGAAATTTTCACTTAACCAATAAAGCAATGAAGGTGTAAACTTTGCAAGTCTACTGAAGCATCACGTCAAAACAATCTAAAATTAGAATGCATGAGTATCATCAAGCAACCAAGACACCATAAAAATCAAACAACTAAGACAAACCTCATTACCAAATCCTTGTTTATTAGAAACCAAGTCAAAGAATGTATAATGCAAATAATGAGGGATCGTCGAAATATAACCATGAAATCACTTATCAAATCAAGAAAGATGAAAGAAAATCAAACCAAAAGCAAGTATTCACAAATTTTTAATGGGGTCCCTTTATTTCATGCAAAATCAAGGGGAGTTGTTGGGGTGCCAATAGGACCCACCTCAGCATACGGGGGTCCCACGCTCTTAGACTTTTGAAGACCACCTGAGGTCTCATCTGTGCCACCCGCTCGAGGAAGAAGCAGGCTAAAATGGAACCAAAGCCAAATGGCTTTAGTTCTCCCTACCGACACTTAGTCAACTGATCTTTGAATATCGGAAGCATGGCTTCCGCCCAGTTGAATACCGTGGGTGACATGGCCTCTATGGCATATAACATGTGTGCCCTAGAGGCCTGGTGCACACCCTGACTCTCGGGCACCCTCTGCATGGTAAATAGGATAGTCCGTAGGGGTTCGTCCGTCACTACTCTGATGGGGCTTTTCTTCCCCAATTTCCTCGTCCCTAGAACACAGTGACGATCTATCAACTCTCGAGTGGTAATATCCCCTCCCCAGGAACCTGTCAGCGAGATGGGAGCACCCTGTCTTGAGAGACCAGTCAAGAAGTAGATGTCCTCTACCTCCACTATGAGAATATGGGCCCCAACCTCGAAATATTGCTGCTCTGGATTCCACATCAGAAGTATGTTCTCTAACAACCACTCATGTGATACCATACTTGGGGTCCAGAAGAATTTCAGGAGCCCACAATCTCATAATGCAACTATACAACCCGCATTTCTTTTAGTGAAGGCATCATCATTGTCATGTTGTCTTTCTTTTGATATTACCATGATTGAGCAACAAAAACCTGCAAAAAATAATCATAGCACACATTAGAATCATCCCTAATCATTTAAATTCAAAAGAATGGTTTATTATTGCTTGTGCTATTAATTTGAAATCTCCACGGCCGGCATCGCATGTGCACCGTTGGAGATAGGTGGTGGCACCGCCTATCATCTTTGTTTTAGGCGTGGTTCTAGTGGGGTACCATGTATCCCACAAAGGGTATGCACAGTGCCCATTTCCATGGTTTTAGGGCTTGCCATACAAGCCCAAAACCCAATCAAAACTCAAATGAAGACTATGAAAAGAAAGAGTAGGGTTTTAGCTGTTACCTACAACTGATGGCACTCAAATATGATGGTGGGAACTCCCGGTATCAGCTACTAAAGATCTTACTAGGAAAGTGCTCCAAATGCTCCCCACTATAGGTAAATAGTAAAATGATTTGATTTTTTACTATTTACGTGATTTATATAGGTATTTTTGGGTTTAATATGCTATAGTTTTGATTTAAAATCACTTTTTACTCGAAACTTATCTATCGTAATCCCTTAATGTTTGTCATGGGCACATTTAACACTTATTTTTTAGTCGATTGTAGGATAGGAGCACCATAGCAAAAAGCTTTGGGAGTTTGTTTATGACTTTTTCGTACTTCCATAAAATAGAAAAATTCAATGAACGTTTGTTACGACACTTTGGTCATGCTCCTTAAACCTAGTATCAAAGGTCCAATTTCATTTCTGATTCTTTCCAGGCTCATAAAAATTAACATTATGTAAAGAAATCTCATGGAGTCTTCTTTCACCTCTTTTCAGACTCCTTAAACATGAAAAGATCGTCAAGTTCATTTCTGATTCTTTCCAGGCTCGTTAAAATTGACATTGTGTAAAGAAACCTCATGGAGTCCTCTTTAAACTATTTTTAGGCTCCCTAAATATGAAAATATTGTCGAGCAATCTTGTCTTCTTCACGCTCGTTAAAGCATTTGAAGAGTCGTCTCTCTGATGGTAGGTTATCTCTTTTTCAGTTCAGATAGACTATTTACGAAAAAAGAACACTCCAGCCAATCATGACTGGAAGAGTTCTCTAAGGTATGATTTTACACTTTTTCGGGCCTTAGAGACTAAATCATATGAAAAAGGACCCCTCTGGAGTCTTCTTCTGTAATCGTTCAGACTCTATAAACATGAATGATACCGAGTTTTCTTTCATTGGACTCGTTAAATTAAAAATTGAGAGACCCGTTTTTGGAACGAACCCCTCCTCTCTCAGGTTCGTAAAACATATGAGTTTGGACTTGTATTCTAACAAGATATACCGAGTGTTTGTTACCCTCTTTGCACTCGTAAAACTAAAAAGAGGCACTCATTGATCATGATGGGGAAAATGGGAAGGGAATCATTTTGCAGTAAATGGCAATAGTTTGTCGTTACCTTTGAACATGGCACTTGTCTACATATCATTTCAGTCAATTGGGTATTCAGCTGATCTCCATGATGATCCACTTTCATGAGTCATGCAAATCCCTTGAGTCTTTCAAAATAATGCATTGTCCATTGTCGCATTTTGTGTTTGTCCCGTCCAGTCATGCTGCCAAGTCTTGTGGCGTGCCTCCCGATGTTCAAAGGGAATTTGAAGAAGTCTTCTTCTACAGTCAACATAGTCTTTGTTTCAATACTTTTGAGTCATTCCTATGGTTACTACATTCACATCATTCCATAACTATGTTTCGAGTTTCATCTCGTCGATGTGGGACTCATCATGGCCCTCCTTCGACGATACTGTTCCCATCAACATCAGCTCATCATCCGAGAAATAGTCTTAGAAACAAAAACTTAGTACCTTGAACTCTGTATTCCTTAATGACAGATTCTCTCGCTCTTGACATAGGTTCACATCATTGACCTTTGATCGATAGAATCGACTAGGTGTTCGACATCAGGACATCGATTCACACTCAGTAGATTGTACTAGGGTACCTTGGGAATCATTGATATCAATGGTGATCTCCCTCGCACTTGTTAAAGGTTCACATCATTGGCCGATAATCAAGTGGTTTATACCATGTTTGACTTCAGATCATTTTAATCACATGGATAGAATCGTACTTTGTGAAAAACAAGACAAAGACCCTGGGTGTTTGTTTAAAGAAATCATTGCTTTTCTCCCAGGTTGCGATGGAGTTTTGTATATCTAGCATGGATCCACATTTGTATGGTTGTGGCTATGCTCAAATTTGCGTTTGTATGACATAGATCTACGTTGTATGTCTGGTAGCGATGTCCAAGTTTGAGTCCTATATCACATGGATCTACACTGTATTCTAGTAGCCATGCTTGTTTATTCCTCCCATGGGTCTGCCTTGTATTGGTCTGCAGCCATGAGTTGGTTACTTGTGTCTATGATTCAAAAATATTGATGTACTACAGATGCCTACTTGACAACATGCTCCGATCAAGCCGACATTTTCACATCGTAGCGATGACTTGTTCTCTCAAAGCTCTTGTTTATCGTATCCCTCTAAAACTCATGCTTTGGGGGGCATCTTGTTATACCAAAATTTTGTCACTGCCATGTGATAAGATATTTGACTTACATACTTGCCCTTAATCCCATCACTTGGAGTGGAAACCCATGTTGTTTGTCAATATTTCATGAAAATACTCAACACCGCGCTTTCCTCGTTATCCATGAGCAGTACCTTCCTCGTACCGCCTAAATCTTGTTTACCATAAGTGGTGCCACTGCTTATAGCCTTTGGTCCATAAGCGTTTTTAACCTAAACCACTATGTCATAAGAGGCAAAAGGTGGTACCCTGGGTAAAATGGGAAAAAAAATAGGTTTCTCGAGGCTTCTAGATCATGAGCCTCGTGTCCTCTCTTAACCCTAACATTGTGGGTCAGTTGAGTTCGAGATCCCCCATCATAGGATCTTAGAGGCCACCTCATCCACAAATCTCTCAACCATTCCTATCCATTGAGCCTTATAAATACAAACTCATGTTCATGGTTGAGGGGGGAACCATAGAGGTATTATTATGATGTTGGATTGACCACTTGGCCCAATCCATTGGAGAGCATAGAGAGGAAACTTGGAGCTTATGGGGATGAAGTGTTGGTTTCATGGAGATGAAAGTTGACACTAAGGCTTAATTGGTTGTAAACTTCTCCATTCATCTTAATGCAAAACTGATTTTCGTCTCACATTACTGTTGTTGTTGATTTCACATGTAAATGTTGTTGGATTCCTTAGTCACTAACATGGATGAATAGATTATGTTCTGGTAGCTTTGATGTGTTTGTGTGTTTGATCTTATTGCAGGTACACAGGTTTACTATCGAAGCGGTATTCTAGGTATCTACAACATTCAGGGAGGGTCTTCATCCTTTGTCGTTCATTTTTTTTGGATCTGAACCATTCAGATCAGAGGAACAGCTTCTGTCTGCATAAGGTGAAATATTCCTGCTTACACCTACCAGATAATGTAAAATTTTGGAAGGTGTTTGAGAATGATGATGAGCTTAGTAAATTTCTTCAGCTAGTAGATGAGTTCTCTGATATACATATAGATCAGAAAAACCTAAACATGGAGGAATCCCAACAGCTCAAGTTGAAAGATAAATTTGTTGGTCAGGATATTGTCCAATTACCCAGCAATTATATACCTCGAGGTCTAGTACCTCTAGAAGATATTTTTGATCATAATGACATCCCTTTCAAGCCTGCCAAAATGGAGCAAGACCCTGCTGTCCAAGAGCAAAACATAGGTAGCCAAAAACCATCCAAAACTGAAGCTGAGATCCATCAATCCTCTCCTACTACCTGTAATTGAAAAATAAATCCACAAGCTCCTCAAAGCCAAAATCATAATCCCCCTTAGGTATTCCAAGTGGATTTCAATATTAGTGGTGGTAAGGAAGAAGAATGGGGAGATCAGGTTGTGTGTGGATTTTAGAAACCTGAACAAATGTTCCAAAAAAGACAACTATCCACTGCCCAAGATGGAACACCTATTACAAAGAGTCTCAAGGGCTAATGTCATGTCATTTCTAGATGGCTTCTCTGGATACAACCAAGTTGCTGTGCACCCTAATGACTAAGAGAAGACTGCTTTTACCACCCCCTGGGGCACTTTCATGTATGTTAAAATTCCATTTGGACTGATGAATGTTGAGGCTACTTTTCAAAGAGCCATGGACCTAGCTTTTGTAGGGTTGAAAGATAAATTTGTGCTTATATACCTGGATGACCTAACTGTTTACTCTCACAACCATCATGACCATTTGTAGCACTTGAGGAGGGTATTTCTGAAGTGTAGGAGGTTTGGAATATCACTCAACCCTACAAAGTCCCAATTTGCACTCAGTGAGGGGAAACTCCCAGGTCACATAGTCTCAGCTGAAGGTGTAAAGATTGATCCAGTAAGGGTGGAAGCAATTCAAAAGTTGTCCATACCGAGGTCAAAAAGGGATATTCAGTCCTTCTGATGGAAGAAGAACTTTGTTAAGAGGTTCATACCTAATTTCTCTGAGCTGGTAAAGCACATAATAGCCATGCTGAAAAAGGATGCAGAAATAAAATGGACTGATCAGGAAAGAATATATTTTGAAGACATCAAGAAGCCTATCATGGAAGCCCCAACCCTAATTAGTCCATACTATACCAATATTTTTTATTGTTGAAATCTTGTAACTTCAAAGAATATTCTATATGTATCTTGTGTGGTCCCCAATGGTCCTACCGAGAGAACCACTTGTATTATCTTGTACCCCGATGCTTTTAATCGGAAGAACTAATAAGAGTCATGAAGTTGTCCCCTCTAATTGTAAAGGTGGGTCATTAGCACCCCAGTGTGGTTACTTGATCCTAGATTTGTAACTCAAGCCTACATGATTAACTCGAGCCTACATGTTGGATGAGTTAATTGAAGTGAACAGATGAATATAAATAGAGGTGTAGCTCTCCTCATTTGGAGCACACACTCTCACTTGTCTAGCGCATTAGTGGAGGAGAGAAGAGTAGCTGGAGAAGGAGGAGGATAAGGCTTTGATCTCCTTGCTGGTTTTATCTTTTGTCTTTTATCTTTTTGGGGCATCTATATTGAGGAAGCTTTTGCTGGGTTTTTCCCTTTAGGGTTTTCCCGGGATAAATCTGTGTTGTTCTTATGATTCTGTTTCTTTCAGTGATCCTATTTATATGTTTTTGTTAAGAAAATTAAATGAAATACTGATGTATTAGCTAAGCATATGAAAATTTAACATGGTATCAGAGCCACCTTGAATAGGACAGCTTTCACAAGGCAAAATAGCCCTCTCTCTCTCCCCGGATGAAATTAGGGCTTCTTGCTGAAGAGGAATTTTTGAGTGTGCCTGGAATAGGATTTATATTCTCATAAAAATCAAAGTTTAGAGACCTGGATCAATATTTTTGGTTGGGTGAAACTCCAAGAAAGTCAAACCCTAGTTTGACCCCGAGCTAGAAAAACCCTAAATACTAAAACTGCTACATTTTGGTACATTCGCTATATCCTGAGATTGGAGAAGATTCAGGAGTTGAAAATTGTAGAGGACGAATATAAAATCCTAATGTACACTTATTCCAAAATTCAGCCCCATATTCTCTATATTCTGGGAGATATGATCCCTCCAAGTTAGGGTTCCAGCCTCTTCCAGAATTCATCCCTAAACAGGACACCTGGGGAAAATTGATATAGCTTGGGATACAAAGGTCCAAATGGAATTCCTGAAGATGTTCCATAAATGGTATGGAATTCAATTTCCATGTCCCAAATTTTATACCAAGAAAATGAAACAGTGACACGTGGAAGGCCGTACAACTTCACTATTCAGAACAGTCCTGTAACAGGTCACCTTGGGAAAAGGATCACAAATCCCAATTGGTGAAACCAATTCTGATTAAACATATGGTGTTGGATCAGCGACATTCTCTGTTACCTCAATACAAAATTTCAGACATAGAGGAGCTTTAATTTCGGAGATATCACAGAAACAGTGATAGGCATTTCTGCAGAAGAAATGGGAAAACTAGGGCTTCTTGTTCCGGGAGCTTCCCTCCACTGTTTTCAGAAAAGGAGTACATTGGACAGATCCATTTGAAGAGATATATATTTCTATAAAATCAGATCTTAAATATTCCAATTTTTAAAAATTAGGGTTTCTCTGACAAACCCTAAATCAGCCAACTCCGGAAGTAGGACAGACACCTCAAATTGGTAAGATCTAATCTTTTGCTATTTGCATTTGAGGTTCTCATTTCAAAGTGATATATCACATCAGCTTGATGATACGCTTGGTAAAGTTGACAACTTCCAAGCATGGAAGTATTTGATCTCTCTAAAGAAAATGAATTGGACACCTACATGAGTAGAGAGGTTCCAGTTCCAGAAGGAGATGAGGCTCAAAGCCTTACACAAGAAGAACTTGATCAAGGCCAAGAAAATCATTGTTGATTCAATCATGCATCAACTTGTACCACAAGTGTCTTCCTTAAAGACACCAAACATGTTTGATTCCTTGATCAAGCTATTTGAAGATAAGAACATAAATCAGAAGATGGCTTTGAGAAAATAGTTGAAGAATGTTAAGATCTAGAATGCAGAACATCTTGAAGCAGTAAAAGAAGAAGTGAAGAATGCAGAAGTGGTGATAACCACCTTGAATGGCCTCCCAGGATCATGGGATTCATTCATGTGAGGAATGCATGCCAGAAGGAAGTGATTACTTCTAGCTGACTCTAAGAAGAAGAAGATGGGAGCAATTGAAGATCAAGCTCTCACCATTCAAAGAAGATCCCTCAAGAGACGAGGAATTTGAAGAACTCAATTCCTAAAGAACCTCTTATCCATCTTATCATTTGGATAAGAAATGATGATTTCATGATGAAGCAGAATGATCAAGAAGGAGTCTACCCATGAAACAAACAAAAGATAAGTATTCAATGATATTGTTTTGTTATGCATTTGATTATATTCAGTTAATGTGTTATGCATGATATATTGTTTGCATTAACGATTGTATACTACTAATATGCATGTGATGGGTAAGTAGCTCATGGTGCTATACATCTCTCCATTGCTCTTATCTAGAATGAAACCTCTTTGCTGACATATTGGATTAGTGCACAATCTCAATGATGTCATGATAGAGATGGAAGGCATCTAGAAAGTTTCCGTGAGATATGGATGAATGTTGTATTGGCTAAACAGTTGCATGATGCATAAGAATTTCTCGTTATGCATATGTTTTATGAAATAGTTCTAACCATGAAACCGGTGCATTTTTGTAGGAAAGGTCCTATACAACCTCCTACAAGAAAATAAGGATGAGACTTGTTTCGAAGAACAAGTGATAAACATGAATCTGAAGCTCTCGGGTTCAGAGACACCATGACGGAAGAAAGAGCTTCAGAGAGTGGTAGATCCACCTCGAAGGATGAAGACCACCATGGGTACGAGAGATAACTCAAGATGAAGAAAAGAATGCTGTGAAAGAAGCTATGATCAAAGAGTAACAATTGATCATGTGGAATGATGTATACGATATGATTTCAAGACATAAAGGGAAGTACGTAGTATCTTCCATATGGATCTACAAGAACAAGTGTACAAAGCAAGGTTCATGATTTGCCTCAGAAAGAATAGACTATGACATGACATACTCTATTGAAAAGTATATATCAAGCATAGAACCACCTGTACAGAATGAAGAGGGAAGATGATACTCCACTTCAGGGGGAGTGACTACATAGGATATCTGAGTTCGACATGGTACGACATGATGGATAGCTTCGTGATGGATCAAGACTTTACCAAGAGTAAAGTGGGTTCCAACCTTCAAGGTTGAATGCAGAATACTAGGATATGTTGATGACCTGACAAGACGAACTCATGAAAGATGTTATGATGAAAGAATACTAGAATGATGTTTGGGATACAGTTCCCAAACCAAAAGGAAAGAGTATAGTATCCTCCAAATGGATATACAAAATAAAGCATGCAGCTGATGGAAGTATTGAGAAGTATAAAGCAAGATTTGTTGCCAAAGGTTTCTCTCAGAAAGAGGGAATTGACCATGAAGAGACATTTGCCCCAGTAGCACGGTATACTTCGATCAGAACTATCATGGCACTTGCATCCATGATGAAGTGGGACTTACACCAAATGGATGTGAAAATAGCCTTCCTTAATGATATGATTGAGGAAGAGTTTTACATCGAATAGTCACAAGGATTTGAAGTTGAAGACAGATGGAAGCACGTATGCAAGTTGAAGAAGGCCCTCTATGGCCTAACACAAGCTCCCAAAGCTTGGTATGGAAGAATATATAGTTTCCTGTCGAGCATGAGCTTTACCAAGAGTAAAGCTGATCCTAACCTTTATCTCAAGGTTGTAGAAGATGAACCTGTCATCCTGTTATTATATGTGGATGAATTATTCTTGACAGGGAATGAGAAACAGATCATGGAAAGCAAGAAGAAACTAGAAGAATAATTTGAGATGAAAGACCTTGGGTTAATGCATTATTTCCTAGGTTTGGAAGTATGGAAAAGTTCAGAAGGAAAGTATGAAGTAGAGATATTGAAAAGATTCAATATGTTGGAATGCAAATCCATGGCTACTCCCATGGATTCCAACCTGAAGTTGTTAGCTGATGACCCATCAGAATTAGTGGATGTAACTCACTACAGACAGATCGTTGGGTCATTGATGTATTTAACAAATACAAGACTAGACATTTTTTTTGCTGTGAACACCTTAAGTCAATTTCTTGTTCAACCAAGACGGGTTCACTTAGTAGCTGCAAAACATGTGATGAGATATTTGAAAGGGACTATAGACTTTGGTCTATACTATGATGGTAGCCATGAGTACAGATTGTATGGATACATAGATGCAGATTGGGGCTGGAAATATCTCAGATAGAAAAAGTACTTCAGGTGGATGTTATAGTATGGGATCTGCTATGATTTCATGGTTTAGCAGAAAGCAATCTAGTGTTGCTCTAAGCACAGCTGAAGCAGAATATATAGAAGCTTGCTCTGCTAGTTGTGAATCCATATGGCTTCGAAAGCTGATGTCAGGATTATTCAACCTAGAGTTGGACACTACCATGATTCTATGTGATAATCAAAGTTGTATATAGATGACAGAGAACCCAGTATTCCACGATAGATCGAAGCACATAGAAATCCGATCTTTCTACAAACTAGTGAAGATGCAGATGATGATGTTTCAGTGTTTACATACTGTAGATGCAGATGATGGTGATTCAGTATTTTGATACTGAATATAGAGATGATGATGTTTCAGTATTCCCATACTGAAGATATAGATGATGATGATTTCACTGTTCCCATACTGAAGATATAGATGATGCTTTCAGTATTCACACACCAGAGATACAGATGGTGATAGTTCAATATTCACATATTGAAGATGTAGATGATGATGGTTTGGATGATGATGTACTGACGAAGCCTCTATCTCGAGCAAAGTTCGAACACTTTCGAGACAAGCTTGGTGTTGTTCGGAAAGACCTTCCTCAAAAGGGGGAGTAGTGATGTTGCAGTGGGATTGTATCATCCCTGGGCACTTGCCCTAAAGTGATCCGGAGACCTCAGTCCTTGAGAATGAAGAGGGATTGTATCATCCCGGGACATTTGTCCAGAAGTGATCCAGTGACTTCGGTCCTCGAGAATGAAGAGGGATTGTATCATCCTGGGACATCTGTCCAGAATAGATCCGGTGACTTCGGTCCTTGAGAATGTAGTGGGATTGCATCATACTTGGACTTCGGTTCAAAATGGATCCGGTGAACTTCAATCATCGAGAAGGTGGTAGGATTGTATCATCCTTTGACTTTGGTTCAGAACAGATCCGGTGAACTTCGGTCATCGAGAAGGTGGCGGGATTGTATCATCCTTGGACTTCGGTTCAGAACGGATCCGGTGAACTTCGGTCATCAATAAGGTGGCAGGATTGTATCATCCTTGGATTTTGGTTCAGAATGGATCCGGTGAACTTCGGTCATCGAGAAGGTGGTAGGATTGTATCATCCTTGGACTTCGGTTTAGAACCGATCCAGTGAACTTTGGTCATCAAGAAGGTGGCAGGATTGTATCATCCTTGGACTTCGGTTCAGAACGGATCTGATGAACTTCGGTCATCGAGAAGGTGGTAGGATTGTATCATCCTTGGACTTTGGTTCAGAACAGATCCGGTGAACTTTGGTCATCGAGAAGGTGGTAGGATTGTATCATCCTTGAACTTCGGTTCAGAACGGATCCGATGACTTCGGTACTCGAGAACATGTGTTGATCTCATAAATCCTAGAGGAAGTATTTTCTGAGTTCCACATATGTGTTGATCTCATAATTCCGAAAGGAAGGATCATTAGTAACTCCGTAAAGACCTAAATCCCATAATTATGAAAGGAAGGATCATTGAATTGATCCCGTAATTCCAATAGGAAGGATTGTCTGAGTTCCACAGATGTGTTGATCCCATAATTCCAATAGGAAGGATTGTCTGAGTTCCACAAATGTGTTGATCCCGTAATTCCGAAAGGAAGGATCGTTAGTAACTCCGTAAAGACCTAAATCCCATAATTCTGAAAGGAAGGATCATTGGTAACTCCGTAAAGACCTAAATCCCGTAATTCCAAAAGGAAGGATCATGTTGATGTTTTGATGATGTTGATGTTTTTATGATGATGATGATGCACTGATCGAAAGATCAGAGTGTGATGATGATGATATTTTGATGATGTTGATGTTTTGATCATAATGATGTTTTGGTGATGATGTTGTTTTCATGATGATGTATCTGATCAAAAGATCAGAGTATTATGATGATGATGATGTTGCTGATAGAAAGGTCAAAATATTGAAGATGTTGCTGATCGAAAAAAGGTCAAAGTGCTGAAGATGTTGCTGATTGAAAGATGTTTCAAATTGAAAGGTCAAAGTGCTGAATATGTTGCTAAAGATGTTGTTGATCGAAAGGTCAAAATACTGAAGATGTTGCTGATTGAAAAAAAGGTCAAAGTGCTGAAGATGTTGCTGATCGAAAGATGTTGCTAATCGAAAGGTCAAAGTGCTGAAGATGTTGCTGATCGAAAGGTCAAAGTACTGAAGAGGTTGCTGAAGTTGTTGTTGATCGAAAGATCAATATACGGAAGTTCTTGTTGAAGATGTTGCTGATTGAAAGGTCAAAGTGCTGAAGATGTTGCTAAAGATGTTGCAAATCGAAAGGTCAAAGTACTAAAGATGTTGCTGAAGTTTTTGCTGATCGAAAGGACAAAGTATTGAAGATGTTGATGATCGAAAGGTCAAAATGTTGATGATGATATTGCTAATGTTACTGATCATAAGATCAGAATATAAATATGGTGATGATGCTGTTCGAAAAAAAAAAACATCAAGATGTTGAAGAAGTAGTTACGGATCAAAACAGTAAGAGTGTTGTTGTTACCAAAGACTGAAGATTGAAGATGAAGACTACCTAATGTTGAAAAGCTTCCAATGATTTATAGATGTGTTACCCTAATGATGTTGATGATGTCCCCTATCTCTCTCCTACTACTATTGTTGTTGTTGTTGTAGAATACCCTTCTCGTTAAGGGGGAGTGTTGAAATATTGTAACTTCGAAGAATATTCTATATGTATCTTGTGTGGTCCCCAATGGTCCTACCGAGAGAACCACTTGTATTATCTTGTACCCCGATGCTTTTAATAGGAATAACTAATAAGAGTCATGAGGTTGTCCTCTCTAATTGTAAAGGTGGGTCATTAGCACCCCAGTGTGGTTACTTGAGCCTACATGTGTAACTCAAGCCTGCATGATTAACTCGAGCCTACATGTCGGATGAGTTAATTGAAGTGAACGGATGAATATAAATAGAGGTGTAGCTCTCCTCATTTGGAGCACACACTCTCACTTGTCTAGCACATTAGTGGAGGAGAGAAGAGTAGCTGGAGAAGGAGGAGGATCAGGATTTGATCTCCTTGTTGGTTTTGTCTTTTGTCTTTTATCTTTTTGGGGCATCTATATTGAGGAAGCTTTTGCTGGGTTTTTCCCTTTAGGATTTTCCCAAGATAAATCTGTGTTGTTCTTGTGATTCTGTTTCTTTCAATGATCCTGCTTGTATGCTTTTGTTAAGAAAATGAAATGAAATACTGATGTATTAGCTAAGCATATGAAAAGTTAACATTTATATATTCTCCTTTGCATCCTATGACAGAGTGGCAGTTGTGTTGTTACAAAAAGATGAAGAGGGTCTTGATCATCCAATTGAATTCTTCAGCAAAACCTTGAGAGATGCTGAGCTGAAGTATGATCCAATTGAGAAACAGGCTTGTGCTCTCATCAAGTCCTTGAAGACCTTCAGGATTTACATCCTCCATGCAAAATTTCTTGCCTATGTCCCTTCAGTTATTGTGAAGGATGTTTTGACTCAGCCTGACATTGATGGAAAGAGAGCTAAATGGATTGCCAAGCTCATTGATTTTGATATAGAGGTGAAGCCCACTAAGCTAGTAAAGGGACTAGGTCTGGCCAAAATCATGGCTAAAGAAAACTATGAGCTAATGGGGATAAACTTAACTTGTGTCAATTCAGCAAAATTGCAAACTATAGTAGCAGCAGAAGTAGTTCAAGATCAGAATGACATTCAACCAGTGGTTGAAAACTTGTCTTCATTTGAGTGGTACTCATGTATTATTCATTTTCTACAGAAATTAGAAGTTCCTCTTGGTCTCACTCCAAATCAAGCACAAGCTCTTAAACTAAAGTCTGTTAAATTTTGCATAGTTGACAAATTGATGTATTGGAAAGATCTGTTTAGGATTTTATTGAGATGTCTAGATAAAGAAGAATCAGATCAAGTCATGCATCACTTTCATTCTAGCACATGTGGGGGGCCATAATTATTGGAATACCACAACCCATAAGATCCTGAGGGCAGGGTACTATTGGCCAGTCCATTTTTCTGATGTATGTACCTTTGTAAGGGCCTGTGACCAGTGCCAAAGATTTATAGGGAAGCAGCAGTTCAAATCCTTGACCCTTAGGCCTATTGTAGAGAATGGGCATTTCCAGCAATGGGGTCTAGATTTCATAGGTGAAATAAATCCATCGTCCAATGGGTAGCATAAATGGATCCTAGTAGCCACAGACTACTTCACCAAGTGGATAGAGGCAGTACCTACCAGGAATGCCACTCATCAGGTCATCATGAAGTTTTTATATGAGAATACCTTTATCAGGTTTGGTTGTCCAGTAAGGTTAGTGACTGATAATGCACCAAACTTTCAAAGCTGGGGAATTGGTTAAAATGTGTGAGTCAATGAACATCCAACTGGTGCATTCCACATCCTATTATCCTCAAGGCAATGGCCTAGCTGAGTCATCTAACAAAATCCTAGTCAAGATCATCAGAAAACTATTGGAGACAAATTATAAAAGCTGGGATTCTAAGCTAAAGTTTACTTTATGGGATGATAGGGTAATAGACAAAAGATCTATAGGGACTTCTCTATTCAAATTAGTTTATGGTACTGAGGCCATTTTTCCCATTCAGCTCATTCTGCCAGTGGAAAAATTCTTTGAGGAAGAGGAAGATGAACCAAATGATATGGTGAGGAGGAGGATGGATTTGGTGGAGTTACAGAAAGTTAGGGAACAAGTGATAGGAAAATCAAAAGCCCATCAATAGAGGATAAAGGTCATGTTTGACAAAAGGGAAAAAGTAAACAGTTTTCAGGTTGGAGATTGGGTCCTCAAGTGGGATACTGTCAATCAGAACAAGGGAAAACAAGGCAAGTCTGACTCTTTATGGATTGGCCCTTTTGTGATAGCTCGGGTACAGAAGAACAACACCTTCAAATTTTAGAATTTGGAAGGGGAAAAGGTGTTTGATGGCCAATTGAATGGGTGTTTTCTGAAACTTTACTTTATTTGAGGCTCTGAGGCCTTATTGTTGTAAATTAGTAGTTAGTAGGTTCTTTTTTCTTATAGAATAAACTCCATGCCCAATGGAATAATAAATGATAGTGTTAAGTTTTTAGTTATTTTAAAGGAAAGGGATTTTGGTCTGGGGTTCTTGGGACCTCACAGGGAGGTTCCCATCCCTAAGTAGGAGCCAGATGTTATCTCCAAAAATAAATTTATTTTGATAGTATGAAGAATTCGAGTCATGTCATGAAGGATTTAAATACAACTAACAAATTGAAAGTCTTTGTTTATACTATGGTTGAAGAAATTGGAAGTTTTATCTTTTAGTGGATTAGGCGGGGTTCTTAATAGCTCATTAGCCACCGAAAGGCTTTCTTTCAACAGCTAACAGTTTAACGCGAGATAAAAGTTAACCACCGAAAGTGGGCCCGGTCGAGTAAATGGTGAAAACACTTTTGATGGCTTAGGCGAGACTTTAGACATCTCATTAGCCACCGAAAAGTGTTGGTTTCAATAGCTTAGTGAACAGCTCAAGAAGGGCGTTAACCACCAAAAGCCGGCAAAAAAATGTTGGGGAAAAATCATTTTCGGTGGCTTAGGAGAAAGCTCTAACATTTCATTAGCCACCAAAATGATGGGTTTTCATCAGTTAAAAGGAATATTCAGCGAGACCACTATCCGCCGAAAGCTGATTTTCACCGCAACATTGGGAAAACGGTTTCGATGGCTTGGGTGAAATGCTCAGCATTTCATTAGCCACCGAAAGCCTTGTTTTCAGTGGCTAGAAGACAAATCTTTGAAGACCTTTAACCACTGAAAAGGTAAAAAGAGAGAAACGGTTAAGAACCCATCAAATCAGGGCCTGTTAGCAAATTAGCGATCATCAAAAGGCATGGTAAACCACCGAAAGAATAGGAGGCTGCATCAAGGCATGAGAAAATGAGTGAGGAGGTCGTTATTAAAAATGGATAAGGACTGATGTAATTTGAAACCCTCCTTCTCCCTCCATCTATCCACAGAACTACAGAAAATCCCACTGAATATCCAGGATGATTTTAACATAATTGTTGGGAAGGGGTCTCGAAACGATTGAACAAGATCCATCACCCTCTGACATAAGAATCAATCATGAAGTTGAAATCCCTCATAATCAGTGTCAAATTGCCAGTACATTCCACCCTCGAATTTAGCATTTCTCTCCACCAAAAATCCATCTCTGAGAAGCATCCTGCTAAAATACTATCCTACATAACTTGAAATTATTGTTGCAGGTAACCAGGAGTGGCATTCAGCAAAATGAAGAAGGGAGGACCTACTCTCAGACAAGAGTTGGGAGACATCAGCTACCTGGAGGCACATCCAGAAGTCTGTCAATTTTTCAAGGATGCTGGCTACTATAGGTTTTGTGAGAAGATTCAAGGGTCACACTAGCAGGTGGCTGAGGCATTTGCCCTCTCTTTCGATGGCTCAAAGGAGAAGAAATTCTAATAGATGAAACCCTAGTTACTAAAGTGACTGAAATCCCTAGCATAGGAGAGAAGTGGTTTAATACCACCATACCAAAATATGTAGAGTTCAGATCTTATCTGAAGCATGACATAGGGAGATGGTGTGGAAGAAAAGTGTACCATCCTCCTGGCTAGAAGAGAGGTGGCAGCAACTGCTGAAGGCCATTGTGGTCTACATAACATGTGAAGGGAGATACAACATAGCCATGATTTACCATTTTAAATTGATAAACCAATTCACGGGGAAAAGCCCACTTAATTTTCCCTTTTACTTTACACATGATTTTGGCAAAAATGGCACACCAGGTGAAGGCCCAGCCAACCAAGATTGCTGGAAGACTGTCTCATCATGGTCTTATCCGACTTCTGGTCCAAGAATTGCTGAAGAGGAGGAATATGGCATGGCCTTATTTTTTATTTTCAAATGGTTTTGAAACATGCCTACAGCCAAAAGAGAAGGGGAAGTCTCTTGCTAAAAACACTACTACATTTCGACCAAAAATCCGATGGCCGTCATGTCGGATTTTCGACAATTTCCTGTCGCATGTACGACACTTTGATTTTTTTTTAAGTGTCGGAAACTTGTCGTCGGTTAGCCGACACCTAAATAACCGTCGGTTAAGTGACACCTATGTAACCGTCGCTTAAATGTAAAGCGTCGCTTAAGCGACAGAATATTTTCGATGGTAGTAGAATTTTTTTGAGAAAATAGCCTTCATAACCGTCGCTTAAGCGACGAATATTAACTAAAAGCGTCGGATAATCGACATGGACAACCGTCGGATAAGCGATGTATAGTAAACGAACCGTCGGAAAAGCGACTCATTTTTCCCGTCGGATAAGCGACGCCTATCTAAAAAAGCGTCAGAAAATCGACAGAATAAACCGTCGCTTAAGCGACGCTTGTGAAAAAAAAATTAAAAAAAATAAAAAAAAATTTGGCTAATTCTCCAAACGTCAATGGATCTCTAGTTCTTACAGGTCATCATTCTAGGCTTGGCGGGGAGGCTGAATGCTTTGCCCATTCTCCAAACGTCGATGGATCTCCAATTCTTCCTCTGCCACATGAATTTTGAATGCTTGCATGTGATTTTAGACCCCCCTTCTCTGTGTAAACTTCCTGGTCCCGGATGCTGGGCTACCGTGATTGCATACTGAAGAGATGTAGAGAGCATAGCGCTCTAGTTTAAAGTTCTCCCCTTCGTGGCAATGGCATGCATCAACGGCACCCATGATACATGTAAATTAGCGGCATTGGGTTCCCCATATATTCTGGCCATACACATAGCCAATATTAGATATGGCTCTCTCAGACAAGCAAGGCAATTTATGTAGCGTGTTCCTAATAGTATAAAGTAAGGCTTAATGGGTTGAGTAGGTGCCTAAGTATGGTTATAGTATGTTTTGATAAATGCCTGCATACTGCCAATAATGCAACAATGAGATAACGCGAATAGTTACAGCCTGTTACACACCTAACGGATGCACGGGGTATTCGTGGTGGCATACACAAGCATAATCCTTGACTACTATATGTATAATGAGATACCATGACTGTATAATGGGTGAGTGAGTTACAGCTAACAAGGTAAGCCAAGATTTGATGCTTATGTTTTAGTGAAGACAGGGGAAGTTGTAGCGAAGAAAGCACCAAGACCACCGGATGCAGTAGGGGTGGAGGCAAAAGCAGTTTACTTGATTGCCTAATATTTTCTTGACCGAGTAAAACCAGTAGTTTGAATGCTATATTCTCTGGAAATAGCGACAATCACACAGATCCAATGATATAGCCAGCATAAAATGGGATACCCACCAAATCCATAAGTCCCTTGGTGAATTAAGTCCCTCCCTATCCATTGCATACCTATGACGGGTTAGGGCTTACCTATGTATGATAATTTCAACTTTGCTAGGTCCCAGGGAAATGAAAAAGGAGAGTTAAACAGGTCAGTTATAGATAGAGGGTGCTTTCAGATTGACCAACCCCTGAATACATCTTTTTTTTATTCCGGTGGATCCCCCAATCTTTGTAAATCAAAATACCAATCTTTGTAAATCAAAATGCGTTATCAAGCCCAGTATACCACTAATAAGGGGGCTTTTCTCGTTGGGCATAGTAATTGGCATAGAGCATGCTTTAACCTGTTACATGAACTTGTTATTGAACTTGTTATACTTCTTTAATTCCCTGCCATCATGATGCCATTTCTTCCCTGCACCGCCACCACCCCTGTTGATGAAAATTATTCAGAATTAGAAATCCCAGGAGCATGTCAAATTATTTAATTGCACTTTGAGCTTCTAAAAACAACAATAACATCTGAAATCACAGTCTATGTATGTACATGTGCAGGAAACAATAGAGAGGAATGCCAACAAGAAGTTCTGTGCTTTGCCATGGAGTCCTGAATTGCGCAGAGACAAGTTGCTTGAAATTAAATACTTCATAAGTTTTAGCAGAATTCTACGCCATAATGTTCATTTTGGCCATACAGGGGAGTTATCACAGCTGGAAAATATATGGCAAAGAGCATAGTGTGAAGGAAAGGGGTTGGTTATTCTTAAGGCATAGTGCATGGCTGTCTTTAATTTTATCATTGCTCCAGGCAGGTCTGTGGAAAGTGTCTCTGAGAAAGATCCCAGTTTCAAGAGAGGAAATCTCACCATTCTTATTAGGTGAACTCACTATTTGCAAATATTTGCAAATTGGATCAGAGGTGTGGTGTCGAAGGGGATTCTGGTATAACCATATCAAAGGCGGTGGATTTCAAATGGTTTTATGATTTAATTGATTGGGGCAAATCTCAGCTCATAATTTTATGGTTTCCTCCTAGTGTTATAGCGGGCAGGCATACCTGGTGTATAATGGGATGGCCCCAATTTGTTACCATACCCTGGAGAAAGGAGTCCATCCTACCATCCTTGTGACTGCTTCATACCACCAATTGATTTTGACCTGTGTTATATTGAATGTCCATATGATATGAATTCTGTTTTTGGGTAAATTCATTTCTTTTTTCCAAATGTAATTATGAGCCTTAGAAGATTTCTCAACATTCAAGTAAAATTTGAGACCTATATAGGACGTGCGTTCCTAAAAGTGGTATCAATTTGCCTCTAAACAGCAAGAGGAGGTTCACAACAGTCAACAATATTCTGCATTTATTCATCATTAAGAAATGAACAGTCAGCAATTTTTGGACCACAACCCTTGTTCTATTTTGGTTTTACACTTTTCTGTTAATTTCAGTGACTTATTTTCGCCAATCTAGATCTCTAACTGTTCAGGGTAGCATTAGCAGCTCAGACACCAGAGATTATTTAATCCCTGGTAGCATAGCAACTAAGACACCAGAGACTATGGCTTATCAGATCATCTGGTGAGCCATATGCCACTGCAGAAAAAGACTGGCCCTTGCAACATAGGATGTAAAGGGAAAAATTTAAAACACTCAATGACATGTTAACATCTAACACAGAAAAGTGTTGACATGGTAGATTGCTCTTGACATGGTTTTTTGTTCCTTGTAGTTCCTAGCATTGTATCTCACTATTGGATGATAGACTTTATATTTTAGGTCTTAGATATCATAGATTAGATCTGCTTTTTATATGTACTGCATTCACACTCCCACTTGTGTCTGTACCTAGCAATCCCTTTGACATATTGTAGTTAGTAACCCAATAACTAATGCTTGCAACCCCTAAAGATTGGAATCTAATCTAGATACTATGTCATTATGTTATATTTCTTGAACAATTATAATGAACCAACTCTCTCTTAAGCCTTTCAACTTATTAAAAGGAGATACCAGAGTGCTAGAAGTAATTTTGAACTTGTGCTACAACGATTTCGTTACTTTTCTAGATGCCATATGCAAAAACTTTACAAAAGACAAAGAATTGCTTC
>LPNX010711213.1:9696-91463 GCA_001517045.1 Pseudotsuga menziesii | reverse complement strand
AAGGAAAAAGACAAGAGCAAGAAGACAGCTACTGCCAAGAAGGAAGGAGGAAAGCTCCATTGCAACCATTGTGACACTGATGGGCATGATGAAGAAAGTTATTGGAAGTTGCATCCTGAACAGAGGCCAAAGCATTTTGGAGGCAAAAAGAAGAAAAAGACTGTTGCAACATCGCAACAAGATTTGGGTTCTGACTCAGGTGACAAAACCAGGATTACAGCTGTGGGAGTGCAAGGTAACAAAACTCCTCATACTAGTTCAAGTTCTACTCATGTTTCTAAAGAAAATGATAAAAGAAGAAGTGAGTTGTTTCACATCAGAGTTGTGTCTAAGCATACAAAGATTGAAACATTATTTGATCTGGGTTCTCAAGTAAATTTGATCTCAGAATCAGTTGTCAAGAAGTTGGGCATACAGACTAAACCTCACCCCAAGCCTTATCCTCTTGGATGGGTATGTGATAATGCTAAGCTACAGGTGGCTAAGCAATGTAGGTTAAGGTTTGCTATTGCTTCCAAGTTGATCGATGAGGTGGACTTTGATGTTGTTCCTCTTGACATCTGCGGTATCATATTGGGAAGCCCATACTTGTATGATCGAAAAGCAGTATTCTTCTGTCATGAGAACAAGTACCATCTCACCAAAAATGGGTTGGAGTACATTGTGAGAGCTCACAGTATGAAGGCTAACACCACTCTTGTTAGTGCAGGACAATTGAAGAGACTCATCAACACTAATAAGAGATACATGCTCATGGTTGTGAGAGCAAAAGATGCTGAAGCATCCGATGCTTTCAAAGGTTGTGATCCTTCTCATAAAAAGGCTATGATTGATATTGTGGCTAACTATGATGAAATATTTCAGGAACCTACAGGTTTGCCTCCCAAAAGGGAGATTCAACATGAGATTCATCTCCAGCAGGATGCCCCTCTTCCTAATGTGGGCATGTACAGGTTGTCCGCAGTTGAAATGGCAGAGATTAAGAAGCAGGTTCAAGACTTGTTGGACCAAGGAGCGATTAGACCCAGCTCCTCTCCATGTGGTTCGCCGATTGTTTTGGTGATGAAGAAAGATGGCACATGGAGGATGTGCGTTGAATATTGGGCTCTCAACAAGATCACGATCAAGAATCGATACCTACTTCCTCGCATAGATGACTTGCTCGACCAGTTGAAAGATGTTGTGTTCTTTACCAAGTTGGATTTGCGCAGTAGCTACCACCAGATCAGAATTGCAGAAAGTGATATGTGGAAGATGGCCTTCAAGACCAAGCAAGGTCTATTTGAGTGGTTGGTAATGCCCTTTGGCCTTTGCAACGCACCTGCAACCTTCATGCGGGTAATGAATGATGTTTTCTGGCCATTCTTAGATGATTTTGTCATTGTTTATCTAGATGATATATTGGTCTTTAGTCAAACTTGGGAAGCACATGTGGGGCATGTAAAGCAAGTATTAGATACTTTGAAAAAGGAGAAATTGTATGTAAAATTGTCAAAGTGTGAATTTGGCAAAACTTCATTAGTTTACTTGGGTCATATTGTAGGAGGTGGAAATTTAAAAATTGATCCTTCAAAAGTTGATGTAATTGTCAATTGGCCTAAGCCTACTAACGCTACTGAAGTGAGAAGCTTTTTAGGAGCTGTTCAATATTGGAGAAGGTTCATTCAGAACTTCTCATACATAGCATCTCCTTTGCATGCCTTAACAAGTGTGAAGAAAACCTTCCAGTGGGGAGGTAAGCAGCAGAAAGCCTTCAACACATTGAAGGGAAAGATCAGCACCGCCCCAGTCCTAGCCTTGCCCGATTTGCAGCAGCTGTTTGAGATAGAGACAGATGCCAGTGGATATGCCATGGGGGCAATATTGATGTAGCACCGCAGGCCTATTTGCTACCATTCAGAGACTTTTACTCAAGCAGTGATCAACTACCCCACCTATGACAAAGAGTTGTATGCTTTGGTTCAGAGTGTCAAGAAGTGGAAACACTACTTGATGGGTAAGGAGACGATCATTCATACCGATCATCAGCCCTTGCAATATCTCCAGTCCCAGACTAAGCTCTAGCAAGCTCGTCATTTCAGGTGGATGAGATTCCTTCAACAATTCCATCTAGTGATCAAGTACAATAAGGGTACTAGTAACAAAGTGGCAGATATGCTTTCTAGACCTCCTAGTGTTGCATCTATTGTTTTGAAAAATGCTTCTTTATCCCATGAAAGTTATGTTGAGCAGTATGCTACTGATGATGATTTCAAGGAGGTTTATGAGAAGCTAACCAATGGCACACATGTGGGAGACTACTATTTGCAGGGAAAGTTGCTCTATCATTTGGGCAAGTTATGTGTTCCTATCAGTGAAAGAGTCCATGTAATATGAGAAGCTCATACTTGTCTTGTATCAGGGCATTTTGGGGTAGGTAAGACTTTGGCTCATTTGCAAAGACTTGTGTATTGGCCTCGCATGAAAGACATTGTAACAAAATATGTAAAGGGGTGTGTGATGTGCTCTACTTGTAAGCCCACTAATAGAAAATTGGGGCTGTACTCACCACTTCCTGTTCCTTCCCATCCTTGGGAAAGCATCTCCATGGATTTTGTGGGGGGTTTTCCTATGTCTAGGAAGGGTCATGACTACTTGTATGTGGTCGTGGATAGGTTTAGCAAGATGTGTATTTTTATGCCATGTAAAAAGCAGGTCACTGCAGAGCAGGCTGCTTCTCTTTTCTTTCAGCATGTATGGGTTCACTTTGGACTTCCTACGTCCATTATCTCCAATCTTAGCAAAACTAGCACTAGATCGAAGGGCTCGTCGAAACGATTCCAACGGCATTCGTTTCACCTCAAACGGACTGCGTATGAGAAAGTTATCACGCTTTGTTGTATTGATGAAACGGGCAAAATGGGGGTGCCACGTGGCACCACTGGCAGGGTGACACGTGGCATCCATACAAGATGACGAGGTATTGACATGGACCAATGAGGCTGAGACATGTGGCAACTCCCGGTTGGTTAATGCATGCCACATGGATGATAAGTGGTGAGGTGGCATCAAGTTGGCACCTAACAAGGTATTGACATGGACCAATGAAATGAAGACACGTGGCAACTCCCGGTTGGTTGATGCATGTTTATGCAAAAGTATTCACCACTCTTCACAAGATTCACTCCTCTCCTATTGGCACAACCACCACGTGGGACATGCCACTATTTAAACACATGTGCTTTTAACAAACTTTAGTTATGGAGCGCCACCACATGTTAAGGGCTTAAAGTGGGTTTGTGGAGCGCCACCACATGTGGCATAACAAACTTTGGTTATAAATTTTAAAGGGGTTCGAATTAGTTATGGCCATCACGTGGGACTTGCCCACTATTTAAACACATGTGCATTAAAAAAAACTTTGGGTTAAGGCTACAAAAGTGGGTTTTACAAATGGATAAAATGCCACCTAATGTATGCGCCACCACATATGGCATATGCCATAACGAACTTTGATTAAGGTTAAAAGTGGGTTGGTATGGTTCTTATATGGTTGTAACCATATTAAAAACCAACTAAAAGGGAATGCCTTTTTAAAAGGGTATTATAAATATGTTGGTTTTTATTTATTAAAAAAACAAACCAACTACATAAAAACCAATTTGGAGAGTTGTAACCATATGCCTATTTAGGCAACATTGTTGTAACTTGAGAAACCATGAGGATCATGTGAGAGGAGTCCATACAATATATATAAACCCATTCATTTGCCATTTCCCACTCATGCCTTGGAGTGGAGACTTTGTAGCTAAAGGAGAGAAGGGAGATTGCGTAGCTCTGCAGGAGGAAGGTACGAGTGTTTATACTCGTTTTACACCGTCTTTAGGCTTCAGAGTTGCTGGAAGCAGTCTTGTTGTGTTTTGGGCAGCGGTTCTCTTCCTGAACATTGTCGCCAAGGTATCATTGTATCATTGCCATGTATTTTTCCTTATGCTGAGATTATAGATCGGCCCTCCTATTGAGAAGCAGGCCCGGAGACGTAGTCCATCTTGGACAAACTCCGTTATCAACTTGTTATCTTTATGTGCGTATTGTCTATGCTGTTTGGTTCTCTTCTTGTGAATTTGTGAGCTTCATTCATGCTCTTTATGCAATTCATGTTAACGTCATAGAGTAGCAAAGATCTTGTTTCCGGATCACAGGACTAACCGTGGAAGAATTGTCACAACAACGAGAGGGAATATGCATCACCTTTCATAGTTCTAATTTCTATCACCCTTAATAAAGCTCATGGATGTTAGTATAATAGATAGTGAATAGTGAACAATCTCTTCAATAAGCTGGGTACATTATTTTCTATTTGTCATAGCACCTACTGTGAGTAGAATTAATTCTACTCCAACTATGGACCTGTTAACACAAAATTTTCCCCAATGTGTATTTTCTAATGAGGTGTTCATTAAGATTGATTAGATTTAATATTTTCTCAGTGTGTATATGTCCAGACTTTGATAATGAGGTACCATCTCTTACAAGGAGGATGCTCTTGAATGTTCTGATGAAGTTTATCCAAATACATAGTATATATGTGCATTAAATACAATAGTAAGGACACATTAACATACCTCTAACAAAAAACATTAAGAGACATTACAGAAAATATAATGTTACCATTGTTATGCAAGCCTAGCATGAAATACAGGAATTGATGTATAGATTTTATTGGTTCATCTTTAGTACATGAGGCACTGACATACAAAGAATGATGACAGTAAGGTCATAATGAGTGGTAATAGCATCTTAATTAACAGTTAATGATGTTGGCTTGTTTATCAAATCAAGGCAGATTCAGGAGCTTTTAAAAATTTCACTCTTGGATACAAAAAAACACTCCCAAAATGGGAGCTTTTGAAAATTTCACTTTTTGCTCCCCTCACACTCCTCGCTCCCCGCTCCCAATAGCATAAGTTCTAGAGTAATGGGAAAAGTACATAGAAAATATAACTTATTGTAAAGAATAATCCAACATAAATATATGTTTTCATTCTGGTCAGTGATTTCTATTCAGCATTATCTGTTAGTGATAAATCCAGTATAGGTTCAGTTAGATTGCAAGGGTACTATAAAGGCAAAAAAATGTTTGGACTTTTAGCTTGTATATTGTAATTCCCCATTAAAGGCCCAAAGAGGAATCCATTTATCATCATATTGAACTAAACCATATTGAATTTTTCTATGTTAGTGTAACATCCCCGACCCTCCAACCGACGAAGAGGACGCTACTATACATCAAATCATCCGGGGATCTAGCCCCATGAACATGAACATACATATATATATAATGCGGAAACATGATACTTTAAATCATAAAACATATCATGAAGCATAACCATTCATTATACACAACGGAAGAAAAACATATTAATCAAGACTTCATGCATATACCGATCAGCATTTAACATGTATATCAGCATTCATTAACATTAAATATGATTGCAGACACAAGTTAGGTAAGGATACTTATCTTATAAAGAGCTTGTTCCGCAACCAGCTACGTCGCTACAACGTTCCACCCAACCATAGGCTTGAGTGCTCTTTAATCTCTTAGCAACATTGCCACCCCCGAGTCAGGCATGATTCCCCAAGGAATAAGGAACTAAACAAACTTACACATAGCCATGGATAACAACACCACAAGGGTACATAGTTCAGCCAAGCCAACACAGTTGGGTTTATCAGGCGAACAATGGATCAACCAAGCCATCAAAGTTGGGTTTATCAGGCCATCCAAGAGCTGGGAAATGCTAATACTAAGCTGGTGAGCTCATTGAAGAGCTACAAACACCAACACCAGAACCAATTTGGCTTCTAGAACACCCACACACACCCAACATGAGGAAATCAGCCCTTTCTCTGAAACCCAGTCCCTCATACCCTGATCTCCCTTCCAGTGCTATTCATGGGTTGTGGAGAAGGAAGCCAACTCAGTGGCTCTATCTATGTGGTTCTTAGTCCACCAAGTTTCTCAAGCATCTCAAGCCCTCATTCACCACTCCAATGCAGTTTGAGGACAAAACCACTGCATGCAAGCAACCAAATAGCTATTCAATCTTTTATAGGGGGGGGGGAATACTGTTGACTAGAATGTAGGTACTCACAACAATATTCAACCAATACCAACATAAAAAGGAAAGACAGAGCCAAACAAATCATGGAAATCACAGCCCACAATCAACTCTGAGCCCACAGCGCACAAATCTCACTCCAATCACTGGGAAAACTTGTACAGACCAGGAATGGAACAGGTTCCGACTTCCAACTCTACATGAGAGATAGAACACAACCCACAGAACTATGGATGTGATTACAAACACAATTTCAATGATGGGAAGAATAGAACATTAAGAAATCTACCAATGGTAGAAAAAGACACACTCTCTGCATGATCAAAGGAGAGAAACAATCCACCAGCCCTTGAATTCATGAGGTAGAGGAGAACTATCTTCTGCGTGAACGGGGAAGAAAACCCACCGACTAGAAATCCTGAGAGAGAAGGCCAACCCCCAACAATGGAATTTGGATTCCTTTAACTCCCTTGCATGAAGGAACTGAACAGGCTCACGATCGGGGTAGTGGACAAGCCAACAGATGTGTCATGAAGAGAGAGTGAGTAGGAGTGGGCATGGTCTTTTTTCCAACCAATTCGCTGCCCAACTAACCAATAGAAAACCAAGGTGGTGGGAGTAAAAGAGAGAGGTGACACATGGCTCTTCCCCATGACTCAAAGGTCAACATCCCCCCCCCCTTCCTTATCCTTCGGAATCATGCCCCTTCTCATTTTAGTTGCCATGAACATAGCTAGTTGGGTTATTTAATTAAAATGAGTGTTTACATTATGCCACAATTAAATATCTGTCGTATGTCCCGATATCCATCAGTGACCATTCTCAAAACAGAAACACAACATAACCAAATCGATGGTGGGGCCTTGGCCTTTAGCTCCACACCAATATTATTTACAATATATGTATCATGTATTTTTAATGTAAGTGGGGTTAAAACTGGGGTATTACATTCCCCTCCCCCTTCAATAGCATTGTCCTTAGTGCTTTACAAAAGTGAACAAAATGCTACACTGGTACCACCTCAGTGTTCTACAGAATTGAACAAAAATGGATGTGCCAATCGCATGGCATCCTCCAGCTCCCACGTAGCTTCTTTAGGTCCGTAATGCTCTCATTGCACCTTTACCTGCCCTATGGCTCGGTTCCGGAGCATTGTGACCTTCCTATTGAGTATGCGCATTGGCTCAATTTGGAACTCTCCCTCGGGTTCCACCTGAATCACATCCCAATTTATCACATGGTTAGGATCATGTACATATTTCTTAATCAAAGAAACATGAAAAACATTATGAGCTCTAGTAATAGTAGGCAATGGAAGTCTATATGCAACAGACCCTATTCTTTCAAGCACTTCAAATGGCCCACAATATCTAGGTGACAGCTTGGCACAACTTCCAAGCTTCAAGGAACTTTTCTTTGCTTTCACTCTAAGGTAAACATGATCCCCAACACTAAACTCTCTATTCACCCTATGCTTATCTGCATAGATTTTCTATCTGTCCTGTGCTTCTTTCAGATTCTGTCTAATCTTTACAACCTCTTGCTACATTTCCTGGAGCAATTCTAGTCCAAGAACCACTCTGTTCACCGGGTTGTCCCAAGTCACTGGTGTCCTGCACCTTCTGCCATACAAAGCTTCATACAAACTCATCCCCAAGGATGCCTGCTTTCCATTGTTGTAAGCAAACTCTACCAAGTGTAAGTAATCTTCCCACTTGGTTGGTTTTTCCATCACATACATGTGAAGCATATCTTCAAGCACCTAATTAACTCTTTCTGTCTGAGGATGGTATGCAGTGCTGAAGTTTAACTTTGTACCCAAATCTACAAACAACCCTTTCTAAAAATTGGAAGTGAACTTGACATCTCTGTCAGAAACTATTGCCTTTGGAAATCCATGCAATTTGAAAATCTCCCTCATCAAAATCTTTGCAATGTCATCAGTATTATGTGTAGACTTCATTGGTATAAAATGTGTTGCCTTTGTCAACTTGTCTACTACAACCATGATGGAATCATGTTGTCTCCAAGTCATCAGCAATCCTATAATAAAATCCATGGAAATAACTTCCCATTTCCATTCTGGAACTGGAAAAGGATGCAACAAACCTACTGGATGTTGATCCTCAACCTTTACCTATTGCACCTTGAAATGTATTCATCCATGTCCTTTTTCATACCTGGCCAAAAGTACTACCTTCTAGCTGTAGAAATTGTCTTCTGATATCCTGGGTAACCAGAATACGGAGCTTGATGGATTTCATCCATAACAATTCTCCTTAAATATGCTACTTTCAGAATATAAATTCTGCCTTTAAAAGTGAGAAGTCCATATTCTTCCAATTTATATCCCTCATACCTCTTCTCAAGACTTTGCTGTTGCAATTTGTCTTTTACCTGCTCATACAATCCGTCTCCGGCAACATGATTTGCCATCTGATCCCTCAAATCTAATTGGCAAATACTCAGAGATGCCACATGCATTTCCTATACCTTCCAATTGAGTGCATCAGCTACCTTGTTTTCTTTTCCTTTTATGTGCTTGATTTCAAAATCAAACTCACATAGAAATTCTAGCCATCTCGCTTGCCTACCATTGAGAGTAGGCTGATCAAACAAGTACTTCAAACCACAATGGTCTGTTCTAAGCCCAAATCTTCTACCCATCAAGTAATGTCTCCACACCTTGAGAGCATGTACTATGGCTGCAAGCTCTAGATCATAAGTGGCATAGTTCTTCTCATGCTCCTTCAGCTTTCTCAACTCATAACATATCACGTGGTTGTCCTACATAAGGACTCCTCCAAGCCCTTGTCCACATGCATTAGTGCATACCACAAAATATTTTTCTTGGTCTACAACTTTCAATACTGGTGCACTGGTGAGAAGGTTCTTCAACCGCTGGAAGCTTTCTTCACACTTCGAAGTCCATCCAAACTTCATCCCCTTCTTTTGCAAAGAAGTGATGGCATGTGCCACCCTGGAAAATCCTTCAATGGATCTCCTGTAGTATCCTGCAAGTCCCATAAAAGATCTTACATCCATCACATTTCTTGAAGTAGGCCAATTCATAATGGCTTCAATCTTCTCAGGGTCTACTGATATACCCTCTTCTGAGATAATGTGACCTAAATACTGAATTCTATCCCTATAGAAGTCACACTTGCTCAGCTTTGCATACAGTTGATGTTCCCTGAGCACTTGCAATGTCAATCTCAAATGTTCCTCATGCTCTTCCTCGTTCTTAGAATAAACAAAAATGTCATCAAGGAAAACAAGAAAAAACTTGTCCAAATACTTACTGAAGACACTGTTCATAAGGCACATAAATGTAGCTGGCGCATTTGTGAGACCCTACGGTACCACTACAAACTCATAATGTCCATACCTTGTCCTGAAGGCTGTCTTATGAATATGTTCATCCTTGATTCTCACCTGATGGTAACTAGACCTTAAGTCAATCTTGGAAAATACCTTTGATCCTCTCATTTGATCAAATAGGTCATCAATCCTAGGTAAAGGATATTTATTCTTCACAGTAACCTTGTTCAACTGTCTATAATCAATACATAACCTGAGCATACCATCTTTCTTTTTCACAAACAAAACCGGTGCTCCCCAAGGAGACACACTTGGTCGGATATACTTTTTTTCCAACAACTCTTGTAGTTGCATCTTCAACTCTAGCATCTCCGGTGTACTCATTCTGTAGAGTGTCTTAGAAATTGGTGCTGCTCCTGGCATAAGTTCAATGGTGAAATCAAGGTCCCTCTATAGAGGAAGCCCTAGAATCTCATCAGGAAACACATCCTCGAATTCATGTAACACCTGATAGTCCTCCAACCTAGGATTTTCTTCTCCTGTTGGTTCCAGAATATGAGTTGCATACAATTGGCAGCCTTTCCTATAGAACTTCTTCAACTACATTGCTGAAACCTACCTTACTGAAATTACTTTCAAAATACCTTTCACAACTACCAGGTTTCCTTCTTCATCCATCCATTCAAAAGTCTTGTTATAGCAATCAAACTTCACTCGGTGGGCTTCCAACCAATCCATTCCAATGAGAACATCATAGGAACCAAGCGGTAGAACATTCAGATCTAGACAAGTGTTCAATCCATTCATGACCAATGGGCATTTCTCTACCATATCACTGACTTTTCTCTTAGTCCTAGTGGCTAGTTGAACTAACCAAGATTTTCTATGCTTTACCTTCTTAAAATCACAACTCTCCACTACCCTAGTAGTGATATAACTATGAGTAGAACCAGGGTCAATCAAAATAGAAACAAATTGTTCAACAATCTTACCTGCAACTTCAACCATAGTTGACTAATGATCTGCCTCATGGTCCTCCAGTGCTGCATAAATTCTAGGGGCTGCTCTGGCTACCTGACCCATTGTTTCTGCTCCTTGAATGTTATAAGCTGGCCTTGCACTTTCATTCTCAAGAGGACAATATCTACGCAAGTGAGGTCCTTCACATTTCCAACATTTGAGTGGACTTTTATTCTGTTGTGGCTCTTTAGGCTTTCCAC
Source organism: Pseudotsuga menziesii (assembly GCA_001517045.1). NCBI lineage: Eukaryota > Viridiplantae > Streptophyta > Pinopsida > Pinales > Pinaceae > Pseudotsuga > Pseudotsuga menziesii. The sequence continues at coordinate 80,818 of LPNX010711213.1, read as the reverse complement.
CTGTCACTCCAACGAGATTATTCATAGCTTGGGATGGCTGCTTCTAATAATTCCTAAATCTAGAAGGCTTGAAACCTTTCTTTCTTTGGTCAAACTTTTCATTCTTCTTGTCCTTCCATGCCTTATGGTAATCAGGTTTACCTTTGCTCTGCTCATAGCAATATTTAGCCTTTCTTATTGCTTCTTCGAGAGTTCTCGGCTCATAGAACTCAATTCTATCCTTGTAGGCTTGAGGAAATACACTTAGAAACCAATGGATCTTCACTTTTTCATCTCTGATGTACCAGAAATACCTCAACAATTCCAACAATTTATTTGCATATTCATCCATGGTCTGCTGTCCCAATATCAGCTCATGGAACTCCTTGATCTTGTCATCATAATACCTGTCATAAAGGTATTTCTGCCTAAATTACTTCTTGAACTGTTTCCATTTCAGTTTCCTTTCACTGATCTTCTTTACCTGCTTGAAGTGTTCCCACCAAATGGATGCCCTTCCATTCAGATTGAATATGGAAACTCGTGCCTTCATGTTTCCTGAATAATCCTGCACCTGAAAGTACTTCTTGATCCCAAGAAGCCAAGCTTCAGCTTCTTGTCCTGTATTTATCTCACCATCAAATGCAGGAGGCTTAGCTTTCCTAAACTCATCTCAAGAGTGATCCCTATGGTGCCTAATTCTTTTCCTTTTATGAGAAGATGAACTTGTATCTCCACTGGATTCCTTAGAGTTAGATGATCCACTGGAAGTCCTTCTTCTTCTCCTAGTGCTTCTCTTACTGCCTTCTGGTCTTGATTTACCTCGTCCAGAATCTAACTTTTTCTATAAATCTGTCAAACTCTACAATATGGCAGCATTCAACCGATGTTGCTCTTCCTGGGATTTAACCAAGCTTCTCATGGTGGTTGCAACCTCAGACAATGTCCCCTGGAATCTCCTTCCATTAGACTCTATGTCCTCATTTCCATTACGGACATTTTCTCCCATGGAATCTTCTGCTCGCTCGCAAGAATCCCAAGGATCATACCCATCACGGGTTCTCATGACTGAACCACCTCTTACTTCACCACACTTTTCTTTCTGGAGTACTGCTCTTGGAAATTATCTATAGTTCTGAAAATGTGTTAGTAGCAAACTATTAGATTCATACATTAACATAAATCAAAACTACTTACCTTTTTCTTCTGGAAATTTCATAAAACAACAATTATGCTAAAACATAGAATTTTCCCTCTTTCTTCTCAGCCCTGTGACCACTGATAATCTGCTAAAATCCACTGAAAAATAGCTGAAAACTCTTTGAAAAACTACTAAGGAATCCCTTCAAAAAATTCAAATTTCCTTAGGCCCTAATCGGACCTCATCCCAGCTATTCTTTTGATTCCATGGTGGTCAAAATAAATATGCCTCTGATCAGCATCGGCAAGGAAATTGTCTGTTCATCAGCGGTTTGTTGTTTTATTCCTTTCTGGTGTTTCGACAGGTAAAATTACTAAACTCTCGCTCTGTACGGCGAGAAAACCATCTGTCGATCAGGTGCATAGTCGTTTGAGCAACTACAACGGTGGAAAACGATCTTCCTACCATTTCCGCGGGTGAACCGGCTGAGCTTTCAATCGATGATCCAATCATTAACAATTTTCCAATGCCTTCTTAATCCTCAAGTTGGGTCTCTTCACTGCTAACTCCCTAGCATGTCATTGATTCGTTGGTATATTCCCTTCCTTCATATCGGTCCTTAATCATCTATCATTCGAAATTTCGTCAGTGATAGCATGGGTTAACTTGTTGCATCGGCGGCTGGGTTCCCTATGTACCGGATGGTTAATCGTCAAGCCTTCCACAATGGCGATCCACAATCAAACTAAATATTTCACAACTCCTGACTTTTTCGATGATCAGAGCCTTTAGAAGCCGCGGCATCGGCGGTTGGAGGCACTCCTCATCGGTCGGTTAGTCTCTTCGATCTCCGCAACGGCGGACGCTTCAACAAACTTCACTTTCCGTAGCTCATCGGTGACTTCATCCTCTGAGTATCGGCGATGTGATCAGCTAACCATCACTGATGGCTGATGTCTCAAAGACTTAGAAAAAATTTGAATTTTTCTCTTTAGTCTTCTTTTTCGCCACTTTGATCGGGTCAACTATCTCCTATTCGTCGGTGAAATATCTCATTCAATAGCCGCAACTGCGGGTTATCATCTTCAATATTTTTCCAATCGATGGCACAACCTGTTAATGACTTCCGATCTGGAAATAGAGGCATAACCCGATCGGCATTAGCAGTCAAAACTCTTCTCGTTGGAATACTAGTGGCCTAGGCTTCTGCAACGGTGGGCACACAAACCACTATCTTCTTCCGATGACCGATGTTTTCATCACTTGGAAAAAAATTTGAACTTTCTTTACTACGTCGGCGGTTGGAGGCTTTATCTATCGGAAGGATAGCCCTCCAGCTATCCGTAATGGTGGGTCTACAATCCCTTGATCCCTTCCATTGTTCATCAGCGATGAATACCACTAACATGCTTCGATGGCCGACGAAGTCAACACTTAGGAAATCTCAAAACTTCTGCGCCATCGGCGGTCAGATCAACTAATATCTACTGATGATTTCAACACTTAAACAAAAAATTTGAAATTTTATTCTTCTGTCGATGGTCGAAACCACTAGTACTGCTGCATCAGCGTTTTAGTCCCCATGGCAGCCGCAACAGCGGAAACCCATTCAACTAACTCTTGCTGATGTTCATCGGTAGTTTCCCCATCTAACCATCGGCGATGAGAACAACTATCTTTCGCCAACCACCAATGGTCGGACTTAGGAAAATTTTGAAAGTTTTTCCAATTACCGTCCATCGGGTGGCCTTCCCACTAAGTGCCTGCTGCATTAGAAGATCTTGTCACCGATTCTTTCGATGGGCCGATAGTTCTGGCACTTAGAAAATTTTCTGAATTTTCCTGCCATAATTTTCTGATTGCTACTGGACAGAAGGAAACCTGCCTCTGGTATCTGATCTGTCATGGCTCATTCAGGCCCACGCTACAACCAGGGCTCTGATACCACACTTTAATGTCCCCGAACCTCCGACCAGCGAAGAGGATGCTACTATACATCAAATAATCCGGGTATCTAGCCCCATGAACATGAACATACATATACATATAATGCTGAAGCATGATACTTTAAATAATAAAACATATCACGAAGCATAACCATTCGTTATACATAATGGAAGCAAAACATATCAATCAAAACTTCATGCATATACCGATCATCATTTAACATGTATATCAGCATTCATTAACATTAAATATGATTGCATACACAAGTTAGGTAAGGATACTTATCTTATAAAGAGCTTGTTCTACAACCAGCTACGTCACTGCAAAGTTCCACCCAACCCTAGGCTTGCATGCTCTTTAATCTCTTAGCAACGCTACCACCCCCAAGATGGGCATGATTCCCCAAGGAATAAGGAACTAAACAGACTTACACATAGCCATGGATAACAACACCACAAGGGTACATAGTTCAGCCAAGCCAAAATAGTTGGGTTTATCAGGGGAACAATGGATCAGCCAAGCCAACAAAGTTGGGTTTATCAGGCCATCCAGGAGCTAGGAAAGGCTAATGCTAAGCTGGTGAGCTCATTGAAGAGCTACAGACACCAACACTAGAACCAGTATGGCTTCTTGAACACCCACACACACCCAACACAAGGAAATCAGCCCTTTCTCTGCAACGCAGTCCCTCAGACCCTAATCTCTCTTCCAGTGCTATTCAGGGGTTGTGGAGAAGGAATCCAGCTTAGTGGCTCTATCTGTGTGGTTCTCAATCCAATAGGTTTCTCAAGCATCTCAAGCCCTCATTCACCACTCCAATGCAATCCAAGGACAAAAACACTGCATGCAAGCAGCCAAATAGCTATTCAATATTTTATAGGGGGGGGAAATACAATTGACCAGAACATAGGTACTCACAGCAATTTTCAACCGATACCACCATAAAAAGGAAAGACACATCCAAACAAATCATGGCAATGATAGCCCATGATCAACTCTGAGCCCACTGCACACAAATCTCACTGCAGTCGTTGGGAAAACTTGTACAGACCAGGAATGGAACAGGTTCCAACTTCCAACTCTACGTGAGAGACATAACGCAACCCACAGAACTATGGATGCGATTGAAAACACAATTTCAATGATGGGAAGAACAGAACATTAAGAAATATGCCAATGGCGGAAAAAGACACACTCTCTGCGTGATCAGAGGAGAGAAACAATCCACCAGCCCTCGAATTCGTGAGGCATAGGAGAACTATATTCTACATGAACAGGGAAGAAAACCCACCGACTAGAAATCTTGAGAGAGAAGGCCAACCCCCAAAAATGGAATGTGGATTCCTTTAACTCCCTCGCATGAAGGAACTGAACAGGCTCATGATCGAGGTAGTGGATAGGCCAACAGACGCGTCGTGGAGAGAGAGTGGGAAGGTGTGGGCATGGTCTTTTTTCCAACCAATTCACTGTACCAACTAACCAACAGAAAACCAAGGTGGTGGGAGTAAAAGAGAGAGGTGACATGTGGCTCTTCCCCATGACTCAAAGTTCAATAGTCCCCCCCCCTTCCTTATCCTTCGGAATCATGCCCCTTCTCAATTTAGTTGCCGCGAACATAGCTAGTTGGGTTATTTAATTAAAATGCGTGTTTACATGATGCCACAATTAAATATATGCTGTATGTCTCGATATCCATCGATGACCATTCTCAAAACAGAAACACACCATAACCAAATCGATGGTGGGGCCTTGGCCTTTAGCTCCACACCAAGATTATTTACAATATACGTATCATGTATTTTTAATGTAAGTGGGGTTAAAACCGAGGTATTACAATTAGCCTGGACAACTTTTGTGGAAGATCAATGCATAATGTCACTCAGAAGTGAAAGCAACCATATCATGTTGCTGCTAACATTAATCAAAAGAAAAAAACAATGAAAACTTGAAACACCATCACAACTTGATACATGTTGCTTCATCTAAACTGGAATAAGTGACAGTGGAGGTCATATAAAAACCTGTAGCTAGTCTTTGATTGATCTTGGTTATTGTTTGATCTTCTTGTCTCTTGATTTATTCTTTCAAGTTGGATTAGGGCACCCCTAAATGTACTTTCTAGTCTCTTTGATCTATCTTTTGGTAATTTCTTGGACATTAATAAAAGAAAATATCTGAGGACAACTCCAAATTCGAGATCTAATAAACAAGAACCAAGAATCAAAATGAAACTCATGGAATAAACCTAATTAGTACTTGAGGTATAAATATGCCCCAAGGAACCAATTCTGAAACTAATATTATAATACATTAAAGAGTTGGTATATTTTCTAATATCTAACCCTTACCAGAATTCTAAGTGTAATCAGACCAATCGCATGCTAGTTACAAAGTTGTGTCATATTCAATAATTGTATCTTGTAGAGGTGCCTTAAAAGCCTTTAATCCTTCTACGCAGAGATCTATCTAGCTCTGCAGGATCAAAGTCAGATTGAATTTCAGTATTTCAGGTGATTGGCTCTCCAGATCTATTTTAGAGTTCACAACACTCAATTTCCAAAATGAATATACCAAGCCTCTGCAGTCTCTTCCCTGTGCATCTCCATCACTCTTTCTTCCATGTTCTATTCATTCTCACAGCACATATTTGTGTGTTACATGCAGCCTACTGGAAACACATCCCAGTATTTGAGTGGGCAGGAGTATGAACTATAATTATTGGACTATCCCTTCCAGATGGAGGCACAATTGGTATTAAATTTCTCTTCCAATGCCAGACCGTGACACTACAATAAGTTCTTGATATTCAAGTACACAATAATGTCATTGAAACTCAAATTTCCATTTAATAGCATCCTTTGCAAGTGCACCAAATATTAGTTTGTGACATATGCAACAAAATGTTGTTTTGCTTGCAAGCACTGGTTTTGTTTTTCCATTTTTCTTGTTGACCATATAAAAATGACCATTGACTACACCAAATTACAAAGTAGATAACAAAATATAAGATAATTGTAATAATGTTTAACAAATGACCATATAACTAGGTCAATGGGACTAAGATCATACATTAAGTATCTAATATAAAGTAGGAGTGGTAAGGCATCTCCTAAAGAATGCTAAAAGCAAAAAGAAATTAAGATCAAAGAGCAAGCTAGAAACTATACACTTTATTTCTAGCTAAAAGAGTGTCAAATAGCATGCTAGTATAGTAAAAATGCTAGAAATTGGAAGCTTTGAAAATATTAGTACTAGGAAAAAGAGAGAGAGGATGTGAAAGCATACTAGAGCTGGCGACTGAGGACAACCAAGGGGACCATGAACCGGGCTGGCCTATGCAGTGGTCAATCACTATGAAAGGCCAATGCACAGGCAGATGATATCCTCCAAGGGATGACCGAGATTGAGGTGTCATAGCCATATGGTCCTAGGGAAGCACAAGAATGAGGAAGCCCATCTCTCCTAACATCCAGGACCAAGGGGAAGAATCTCCTGATAAAAACCTAGCTACTCCATTGAACTCAGTGAGCAATATGTTGGGAGGGGGTAGCCCAACTCTAGAGTCACCTGGAATTGGTTCATCTGCTACTATGGCGATATACATCCTATGAGCTAGAATGGTTGCAACTCATGGGTCTTGAAAATATCTGTAGACTCCGTGGAGGGGAGATCAAGAGGAGACACGAAGCTTCAATGATCTGAGCTTTGACATATATTGGGTCTCTACCTGTTATTTCCAGTGATTTCCTCCTCCGATTAGACAGGAAATCACAAAATATGAAGCAATCCTCTTGAGGGCCTCCAATTGAGATAGGCATATAAACATCAAGATTCAAGACCTATACTCGAACACCTCTATTGTGAAGAGTGAAATGTTTTGTATTCCCAACCCGGTTTCAAGTTTGGTTTCTCACATGAATTTTAATGCCCAAACCCCATAAATGTAAAATCACATTACATGCATGAAAATTAAGTTTTTATTGAAACACATGGAAAAAAATTTCAACTTCTAAACAACTTAGAAATTTATGACAGCCACACTTTCAAACTCAGAAAATTTTTGACAGCCACACACACATAAACTAGACTCGATGATTTTTGACCAAATTGGTCTAGGATAAAAACCCAAAGATAAAACCTGTTCAGAGAGAGATTTTATTTCTTTCAAAGACAAATTTAACAAATTTACAACAATACTTATGTCAACCAATTTCTTCTTGAAATGTGTGCCAAACCATCTCTTTACAACATGCTGAAACTTTTAGACTCTCTCCTCGAAATATGTCCCCACAAAACTGCTATATGGTCTCACATGTGTGGCCTAGAAAAGTGTGCAAAATCAGCACTAATTTTGTTCCCGAATGCTTCCTTGATTTCTATGCATAACAGCAGTACTCTACCTTGAAATTCATCTTGTTCTGTATGGCTTGCTGATAGCATTAAATGCTGTACATCACCTTGAAATTCATGTGAACTCCTGCTTCTATTTCTGTGTTGTTGTACAGCCTGGTATAGTACGACTGCTCCTCAAATTTTGTGCTATTAAATGTTGGTGTACAGTGCTGTTGGAAAATCATGCCCTACTTTCCAGAAATTAATGCAAGCATTAAATGCTACTTCTCCTTAGGAATCATGCCAAGACTAAAATCTGAAAATTACACAAGGGTTTCTCTATCTCAGAAGTCGAATCTCTCAATCTCCTTTTTCTCTTGCTCTCCAGAACTCATGGGTAACAAAAAAATTGTTCTCAATGCCTTTCACTAGTTTTGTTTTAGGTAACCACCTCTTTTGATCCAATGGCTATGATTAAAAGGAAACTTGATGAGATCTAGGGTGCTCATTAATTACTCAGCTTTTTCTCATTAAATGAATTTAATGCACTTCATTTAAATAATTAATGAGCACTTTAATTATTTCACCCACATTTTTAATTATCTCATAAAGTCAATTTAATAAATCAAACCTCCTGTATAAAGCGACTTTATAAAAATAAAGTACATCGCGCTTTATAAAGTACTAGGGACCAATTTTAATGTTCTTGTCCACCCCAAGGAATCTTGAGGTGAACAACATTTCCTTGGTGTTTTTCAACAAAGAGAGCAAGGCATCTCTAGTTGAGATAGTGAAAGGTGGAAAGAAGGCTTGTTTGTAATTATATCTACCTATGATATCATAGTATAGGGGAAACTAGAAAGTGACATGTACCTCCATCTCCTAATCCTATAAGTGGAAAAGTAGGAAAATCCTATCCATTTGCAAGAGGTGATGATCAGTATTTTCCCAAAGCATATGAGAACCCACTCAAAATTGACCTAGAGGGACCCTGAGGGCAAGCATCCAATGTCTACAGGTGTAAAGAATTTGGACAGTAAGGCAATCCCTCAACTCTAGAAAGTGCTCCATTTAAAAATCCATCTTCCAGCTGAGACCCTTAGGAGGTGTCATCTAAGTGCTCTAGAAGCACTACAATTAAAAATAGTTGATTTTCTTTGTTCAACATTTACACAATATGTTTTGGGAATTTTAAGCATTAAATATTTGCTACTACGTTCCCAGTAATGAGAAACACAAAATGGATATAGTGCAAGAAAGGGAAATTACAAGGTTTCGCACAAGTAACAATTGTATGTGAGGGTATAAGATAAGATAATTGTATTAATTCCCCAAATGTGGGTGACACGGGGCTTTTTAGCATATAAGGTCTAGCTGGCGGGGCACATAACTGTGCCCCATCATCACCCCCTGATGTCATGATGCTGCAATCCTTGCACCGGTCACCTCCTTCAACTCCGGTGGCATTCCTCAACTCCTCCAATGGACATGTCATCCTAGGAGACAAGGCCTAATATGATGACATCAGCACAATGATGGTTTTCCTTAATGAGCATGTGGTTTTGCGCTAGCACGTTAAGTTCACCGACAGCCAGACATTCTTCTTCCTGCTCACCCCTGCTCCTCTCCCCAGTCTCCCGCTAGTGCTTCTCAGGTGCAGTCTCCAGAAACCACCTTGCTTCATGTTCACCTGTTCACAGCTTGTATCATGCCGCCTAGGAAACAAAAAATGCCCAAGCAGGGACGTGCACATAGGGGTGCCTCCAGTCAGTGACACCCTTCAATGCCCAATCCAGTTATGATGGCTATGATCTCGAAATTCTTTCTCCTCTGCATCTTCTGGTTGATGATTGAGACGATGAGCTTACAGGCTCCCTTTCAGATGCCAACTAAACCATGAAGAGTCGAAGGAACTACTAGGTTGTAAAAAATTTGTTGGCTCACCTCATCTTCTGCTCCTCCACCCTCCATGTTGTATTCCTTGTTCCTGATGTCAATCTGCCTGCCTCTGGTATCCCTATTTCATCTGCTCCTATAGATTCTTCTGCCTCCCCAAACACCATCCCCCATGTTAACCATCCCCCAGCACCCATGGAAGTTATTCTCCTACCACCCCCACCTCAACGAAGATTTGTCAGCACCACTACAGGAAAATCCTCTTCCAATGTGGCGGTCCCTAGGAAGACTGAACCTTTGCAGGTCAAGCAAGCCAGCTCCAGTTGCGAGGATGGTTCGAGTAGCAGTGCAAATTCCAACGGTGAAGATGTGTCTAGTGGTGATGAAGAGGACACTGACGGCAAGGATGGAGACCACAGAAACAAGGGAGACCCTCCAGGAATGTAGCTAAGTACCGGTTTTGGGAGTCCTATCATCGAGGAGCCCTACACTAAATTTTAGGATAGGTTTTATGTTTCATTATTTCCTCTTTTTGGAAAATTTTCAAGGACTGTGGCCTCCCACGTCCATGACTACTAGGCCAAGCCTGAAGTTTTTTTGTAATCATTATAAGCTATACCTTGTTTGGATTTGTTATCCCTCTAAGAGGGAGGATCTTTTTTACTACTACAGTTTGATTTCCCTATATAGGAAGAGTGGTCTCTTTTCTTTATCTCTTCTTATCTGTAGGACAGATACACAACTTTATAATTTTATCTATAACACTACTTTACTTCAATAGAATAGCTTCTGAATTCACCAAAAAAAAACATAATTGTATTAATGTCAAGTCAATGACCACAAAAGTAGGTCAATGGAACTATGTGTTGTCAAGATGTCTGTACAAAGTGGTAGCACTAAGGTGGCTCCTATATAAAGCAAGATGTGAAACCTTATCATAAATCCAAAAAGAGATATCTCCAAAGATGGAGAGCCAGCCCAGAAGAGATAAGTACAAAGAGAGCCAATACAAAATAAAAATGTATAAGGAGGATGTATCTTGAATCTGCAATAAAAAAATGGTGAGAATATCATGGCACAATGGAGACAATTGAGTGGTGCGCCAGTAATTATTCTCCTTCTGAGGGGGTAATAATGTTGCATCTAGGTCTAAAATTTTGTGTCCAATAAATTCCCTTGTCATTTGAAATACTCTCTTAATTCCTGTTGATTTTGTCCAAATGTTGAAAGAGTACAAAGAAGAAAACCCAGTCCAATTTTTCTGAGAGTCTTCAGCCGAACAAAAATAAAATTTCCTCAAAGATTTCTCAAAATTTGATAGTCAATTGTTAAATCACCCTTTTCCTATTGATTACAACTTGTTTAATGAAGAAACCCAGTCTCTGTTAACCTTGGAAAATCAGTTTTTGGGGTTGGATATGAACAAATACATCACAAAATCCTTGTTAAGTCCAGTGTTTACCCTTAGTCTTGGTCAAGTAGAGTCTGAGGAAAATATTCAGTCAATGCCATCATCATGCCTTAAATTTGATGAGTTTTTAGTTGAGAATATCCATTCTTAGTTAATAAACTTCCACATGACAAGATTTTTCATATTTCAATATTTTTTGTTGAGGATGTTTTTTACATTCAATGAAGATAATTTACATCTTCTAGAGATGGTAATAACAGATGAAATGAGTAGAGATTATTGTAAATTTATGAGTTTTCTCATGGCACCTGTGTATTCTGTTTTCTTTCAAGAAAGATTACCCAGACTGTTACCAGAAATAAAAGAAGTATTACAATTTTCACCTAAAAGAAGAATAGGGGATTGGTTCCTATCTGAACATGGCACAATGATTAGGGTATATGGTTTTGTTCATCAACCCTATATCTTACCATCATTTTTGATAGTAAGAGTTTTTGCATTGGAACTAATTAGACAAAGGTTGATAGTTGAAGATGAGCATTTCCTATTCTATAAGAAACCTTCATAAATTAGGTTTCCATGGACAGTAGGCTCATTTGTTATCAATAGAAAATCAGCTCTTCAAATGATCAAAATCATGCCCAGAGAAATGGTATTTTCTGTGGAATTTGTTGTTAATTACGACCCTCGCCATGTTATCTCAAATAGGAGACAATCAAAAAAAAATAAACCATGTGAGCATTCTAAGGTGGCAGGGTTGTCTGAAGTAGTAAATTGGATGGCTTACCCCAAGGATATTAGTAATGGTGAGAATATGCAAGAATATTCACTTTAATCTACACCAGGGAGCTCTTCTCCTCGGCAAGATCTGTCTAGTTTTGTGCCACAGCTACTCATGACACTCCATTGGCTAGTTTTTTTGAAAAAGTGAATAAGAGAGATTTCTCAGAAGCCATGGATATACATGAGGAAGATACTGCTAGAACACCCAAGAAGAAAAAGATTGAAAAAGAAGGACAACTTACACCAGTCACAAAAGCTAAAGGTAGAAAGAAACATGTGAAGGTCAAGTCCTTTGGAATCCAAGAGTAAACATTTGATAACATTCCTAAAGGAGTTGAAGATAAATACAAGTCCAAGACTGAATTCATGGACAAATATAAAGGTGTTGGGGAAAAATATTGTAAGGAAACATTGAAATTATACGATGAAGTGAGAAAATTTTCTAGTCAAGATGTATCCCTAGTGATTGTTAGGGATCAGGATAAAAACACATTAAATTTGGCTATGACTACAGGAAATAAAGTGGTTGAAATGACGATGAATTTGAAGAATATTCCTACTACTGATATGATACATTTAGACATAGAAACAGATGATATAATTTATACTGATTTGTTAAAAGCAACATTGCAGGTTTCAAAGTTACAATCAATTAACAAAAGAGTTGAATTTTTACTCAGAAAGGAGAAGGGGTAGAAGAAATCCCACCAGACGCAGATTAAGAATCTACAAACAGAACTATTGATGGTTGATAGTAAAAATGACAAGGGATCTACCACTCAGAAGTTGTTAAAAGAGAAAGAAAATGAAATTCAATTGTTAAAAAAGAAGCTGAATATTCCATCTACTCAGCTTATACAAAATTTTGTGCTTGAAGAGTTTGGAAAAGAAAAAGAATCTTTGAATATTGAATCGATTGATTGTAAAGCAAGGTTGCTGAAATTGGAGGAAAAAGAAAAACAATGGGAAAAAGATGCAGGACTTTGGGATGAAAAGGAAAAGGTTTCTAAAAAAAAACAAGCAGAACTAGAAAAGGAACTAAAAGAAAAGAATCAAGAGCAGCAAGTGCAAGTTATTTCACCTTCTGTACAATCTGGTGCAGATTCTTTGTCCCAAGCTATGTCTCAGGTGAGTCTAAAAAATATAGAAATCACTGGCTTGAGGAACCAGAATAAAAATTTAGAAGACATAGCTACTAAAAGATAAAAGGAAAGAAATACATTGGAAGACAAATGTAAGGATATGGTAGAAAAGAATAATAAATTGGAAAAACAGGTTATAGGATAGTTAACCTTATAGGGAGCAAAGCATCTTATCTGGGATGTACTGATAGAAGAGGAAACCAAGCTCAGGCCGTATTTGGATTTTATTCTAAACAAAGAGATTGTTACAAAAGTAGCTAGACAGAATGTCTTGACGGTAAATGAGGTCTTAAATAAAAATCCTATAGACACATCTCATAATGTGATCAATTTTTTGAACAATTTGGTAGAAGAGGAAATAAGGAAAGCAAATATCCACGATAGGGTCTTGCTTATCACATGGGTAAGAAGAGTGGTGAATAAATATCGACATTTAGAAATAGTTAAAGAAAAAATTGAGGTTATACATAATCAAATTAAGGAATTCATTAAACTTTTTAATCCTTTATTCAAAACAGGACTTTCTTTATTTTGGGAAGAGAAAGGAGTAATGTGGTCTCAGAAGGAGTATAATGACAGATTAATCAGTTGCATATTAGATCACGGACACTTTGATGATATGCAGCAGCAATCCTTGTCGAGAAAAACTGTGATTGACAAATTAGCTGGAGACTTTGAAATGTTGTTCGACTTTAAATCTACGTGTGCCAAATTGCCATATTTATGTTATTCAGAAAACATGGAGCTCAGGGTATTGCCCAAGGAGATGATCAATTTGGATCTGTTGGTTGCTAATCAATGAAAGATAGTTGAAAATTACGGGAAAAGTAAATACAAGTTGTGCCAATGAAGACGTGCCTGAGTGTGACAAGGATCAAAGAGACAGTTGTAGAATGATCAAGCAAGCCAGAATCCTGAGGATGCATTACTATTTTAAATCCAGCATGCACGTTACCCCCATATTTTATGTTTTATGTAAATCGTGGTAAATGTCCCACGTTAGAGTTTGTTGGAATTTTGTTTCTCAAGTTGTAACTCATTTCGATCCTATTTCGAGGTTGGTCTCGAGGGTCTAAGACACTATAAGTATACCCTCAACAGAGGAAGAAAAGGTTGAAACCTGTGATCCTTTTGCATTATGTAATTTTGAGATATATCTTTAATAACAATTGCTAAGCCGAATTCTGGCCTTTGAATGCAAAGATTCATGTATATTTCTTAGTTACAGTCTGTGATTTCTACTCTTTATGTGCATGTCCTTCTTGTTAATATTTTCATTATTTTTTCTTTCATATCTGAGATAAGTGTGTGATAGTTTTCAGAATTCATACTTTGTTATTCTCTAGCTATCGTTTCAGATATTCACAAATCATTTCTACCAAAGTTAATGAAGAATTCATCTTGTTGGTTCTCTGTGTTAATGGATTGTCATCATTTCTTCCTTATCACCAAACCAAAAACATATTGACTGTAACCGAAGTATTATCTTGCTTTTGCAAACATTTCCCATGCAAAATGCTATGTGTTTCTTGATAATTGTGACTCCATAGCCCAATGTACATTTACCCTGTTTCAACCACAACCATATCTGAATTTCATTTCATGTCTATATCTGGACTTGTTATATATATGTGAGAGATCCCTAACTAGAGACAGAGAATCCATCTCCCTTTCTTAAATTGGTTCTGTCATTACCTTGGGGTTCACCTTTCACAATCTTGGGTGTGATTCTAAGTGTTAACACCCTAGAGTTCAATTTCCTTGAATTCCAAGCAAAATGTCATGAAAAACTCCTGAAAAATCATCAACACCACCCATTGAGATTGAGGTCACTGGGTTGTCCAATAAATAATTCCACATAGTGAGATTTACACTATAGAATTTCCCTAAACAAAATATGGTACCTCCATGTGCAATCACTACTTGAAACTTTGGTGTTGGATATATAATCCACTTCAGAAGTTTTGATAATATGTGGTTGATGAATTGTGGTATGAGCATATACTCAATAAAAATTATAACCATTTGTTTCTTGATATAGTCCTCTACCTTAAGAGTTCTAGGAGTGCTAACATCAATCAAAGCATGACATGATATGGTGGGATTAACATGTGCAGACCACAAATCTAAAATTAATATGTCTATGCTAATAAAATTTGGAAAATTAATATGTCTACGCTAATAAAATTTGGAATGCATATAGTTTAATATATCCCCTTTTCAACCCTTCGAGTCTCACTTGATATGGAATTTCCTAGAAAAAATTATAGAGAGAATCATACAAGGTGTTGTTTTGAAGGTGATAACTAAGAGTCATCCTCTCGAATTCCAATATTATGAGTTAAATAACCAAACATAAGAAACATTGAGTTTAGTAATTCCACACATAAATGAAGTGAATGAGTGAATTAAAAAAAAAAAAATTTCGTGGGGGAAACCTATTATTACAAGATATTCACATGCACGCCACAAGATGATTATTTGAAAATGAGTCCCTAATGTATATATAAGATATTAAAAGTATTATAACGCATCCTACATTAATAAGCCTGCATAATTCTACTTAATATAACAATAATTAGTGAGGGATATAGAAAGGGGCTTAAAATTATGCCTTGAATTTAATATGATATGATATTAAACAAGCAATTAATCCTCCTTTTAGTGATAAATAAATCAAGAAAGGCTCCATGATTACATTAAAGAATATTTATGGTCTAGACTCAAAGAAGCATCCTTCATCCAAACTCAGTTTTCGCATTTGACTTTTTCCCTTGGAAAACCTAGGGTATAGAAAAAGGTATTTTTATAAATGAAACCATTTCACACATGATGCCAAATGTATGTAGGATGAGATACAACGAAAATGATCTTGTGGAGCTACCTACAATTGAGAACCACGAAAATGGCTACATGTGAGAGCATTAAGTCCTATAAAGCATATTAACCAATGATCTGGAGGATGCAAAACAAAATGATTCAATTGTTTGTGTAATACCCTGGTTTTGACCCCATGGTATTAAAATTGTACATGATGTAATTATTATTATTAAATCATGGCAAGGAGCTCAAGTCTAAGGCCCTGCCATTTATTTGGTGTATTTTGTATCGACGATCAAGGTTGATGTCGATGATTCTCATGTTGGTCAGGCACGGTATATTTTAAGATATCATGTAAATATGCAATTTAATAAAACACCACAACTAGCTATGCACTGCAACAAAAGAGATGGGGGAATGATTTCACAAGAAATAGGGAGGGGATTTATCCAAACCCTTGACCCAATAGCGTAAGACCATATGTTGATGAGAGAACCCATAATCTACCCTTTTTGTCCTCTGTACTCAATCATTCAATTCTTCCATAAGTTGGTTGAGGCAATGAATGCCTTGGGCAGAGCGAGGCATGGCAGTCGGTTTCGTGACTGAGCCAGCATGCAGCCTAGGGGAAGCCGCGTCCTTGCTTCTGAAGCAAGTAATCATGTGAATGTGTTCCCAGTCCATAATTCTAGAGTCACCTAGAATGCTTTTTGGTCATTCTTCCATTCCATTCCATGGGGGGATTCACGTAGAGTTCTTCCTCCTCGTGCAAGGAGAGCTACTAGAGTATTGCTATGCATTTCTATAGTGTTTTTATGTGTTACATGGTGGTATCGAACCTTGGTCTCTTGTGAACAAGTGAAACCTTGTTTTTCCTATGTTACAGAGTGAGTGATATGGAATCTTGGTTGTCTATGTTATAGAGTGGATCCCTGTGTTGTTGTGTCTCCCTGTGGTTTTCTGTTATGTGTGCCCTGGTTTGGGTATGAACTGTATGCAAGACTTAGGAATGGAACAGGCGCCAAATTGGATTGATAAACCTAGTGAAGAGAGGAAACTCACAAAATTATAAGATTGGCTGGTGAATCTTCTATGCACATCCTGAAGAGAACTGGAAGGGAAACCCAAACGTAGATTGGCTTAGCCAATAGCCTGATAAACCCAACTGTTAGCTTGCTTGACTGAGTAGCCTAATAAACCCACCAGTGTGATGGCTTGGATAAGTATCCTGATAAACCCATCTGTTAGTTGGCTTGGTTGGTCATCAATGTGAATGTTGTCTTGATTGCCTACATTCTGATAAACCCAACTATTAGCTGGCTTGGCTGAGTAACATAATAAACCCATCAATGTATTGGCTTGATTTCCTGCACCATGATAAACCCAATTGTGTATTGTCTTGGTTGGACAATTTAATAAACCTAACTGTAGGTTGGCTTGACTGTGTTTGATATCTTCTGGCTATGTGTGAGCCTTATGTTCCCCAGTTCCTTCTGGAAATCATGCCTGACTCAGGGGTGGAAACTGTGTTGAGAGATTGATGAACACAACTGGCCTATGGTTGGGTGGAACATTGCAACGACATAGCTAGTTGCAGGACAGCTTCATCTTTAAGATAAGTATTCTTTGGTTATTCTTATTTATGAAATGTATTTTCTTATGAATGTACTAAATATGTTGAATTCTTATTAAATATTTAAGTAGATTTTAATGTTGTTAAATGTCCCTGCATTTTGCATATGCATATACCTTGTAGTTTCCACTGCATTGTGCTTATGATCATGAAGGTTGGATACCTGAACAAAGAGTTAGAAATGTGGTTATCTTAAGGAAAAATGTGTTTTTCCACCCTCCAGAATCCACCTACGGAAGGCAGAAGTCAGAATTAGGAAGGAGGGAAAAATGGGAAAAAGAGAAAGCAAAAGTTGGATTTCCGCACCTTGAGCCCGCTACGAAAGGAAGAAGTCGGAAGGCAAAAATAGAAAAAAATAGAAAAAGGTTAAGGAAAAAAGTTTGTTTTTCGCACCTCGGTATGGGCCCATGGAAAGTGGAAAGTTGGAAGTTGAGAAGTAGGAAACCGAAAGATAAATTAATTATTTCATGGATTTCCGAAACCCTAATTCATCCCGTGGAAAGCATAAAAATGGTAGTCAGAAAGAGGAAAAAGAAACGAAAATTATAAGGTAAAAATGTATTTTTCCGCACCTCAGAATCCACTTTGGAAGGTGAAAGGAGAGAGGCGAAAATCGGAAAACAAAAAGAGAAATGAGGCCAACTATTGGTTTTCCACGGATCCAGAGTTCGCCTACGGAATGTGGAAGGTGAACAAGTAAAGGTGTTGTTTTGTTGAGTTCTGTGATCCAAAGTCTGCAGTGGAATGTGAAATACGGAATACAGAAGGTGGAAGGTGGATAAATGACTTCGTCCTATTTTAAGTTTTTGATTCCTGAAGTCTGTAGTGGAATGTGGAAAGCGAAAATGTGAGAATTCATAGTGGCAAAATTAAGAGTTTCTCCTGCCACAAGCTGCATTGAGGAATGCAGAACGTGGAAGGTAGAAAGTTAGGTTTAGTGCAGAAATGAATTTTTTGATTACAAAATGGATCTGTGAGCTACGGAACAACTGTTACAGTTGTTTTTAAGCCTAATAATGAATGTTAAAGGATGAACATGACCCATGACTGTGTTTTAAAGACAGAAATAATAAATTTTAAATTATTATGCATATCAGTTAGGTGTATGGGCACGTGGGTACATGGACATTGTGGTATCAAAGCAAGCAGTAAAGTCGCGTTCATCCCTTATATGTTGATGTAGAGGGGAGGGGACGTGACAATGTGGTATCATAGCTATTGGTTACAATATTGGTCCTATATGGTCCAAGTGAATAGTTTCCAGAGCTATTGGTTACAACATTGGGCCTAGGTGGGCCGAGTGAACAGTTTTTAGAGCTATTGGTTTCAACATTCGGCCTAAATGGGCTAAGTTGAATATTTTTGCAGATAGAAAACTGTAGTGAACAGTCGGTAAGTGGTTTTTAAATTATGATATTGTCACGCCGCTAAAAATAGTGTTTAATAACACATTTTGCATATTCATAGTGTAGTTTGGAAAAGTTGGTTTTGGCTCGGTCATGAGAATCAACAACATGAATGATGCATGGGGTCCCTATGAGCACGAGCAAGATGCTATGGGGGGAAACATTTGAGTTGATAATGCTAAAATAGAATCTAATGGGAGAAGATATCAAGAGACCCCCCAAATATTGTAGCCACCATGAGAATCCTAAGGGTGGGATTGCAAAGCTGTAGAGAAGACAATGAAATAGTGATTAAATATCAGGAAGAGAAGAATTAGTTGAATGCATCCATGCTATAGAGTTTGATAAACATCCAAAGGAAGATGAACTCTGGGCATCTAGCAGTAAATCCAGAACGAAGTAGGAGTAGTTCTAGAAGAAGAAAAAGGTCTTCTAGTGGGTCATCTTACTTTGAAGGATCCACTGGGGGTTCAAGCTCTTCATCTCACAGGAATAAGAGAAAGAGGTGTTACCGAAACAATTCATGTGATGAATTTAAGAAGGCAAGGCCTCCTACATTTAATGGTGAGGTAAAATCTAGTGAATAAGCTAAATATTGGATTCTTGGGATAGGAAAATATTTCCAAGTCCAAGACTACTCAGGAAATATGAAGGAAAGGATAGCCATCTTCAATCTGAATGGAAGAGAATCTATATGGTGGGAGCACCTCAGGCAAGTGAAGAATATCAATGACAAAAATATCGCGTGGAAGAGTTCAAGAATTATTTCAAGAAGATGTACCTCTCTGATAGGTACTATGATGATAATATTAAAGAGTTCCATGAGCTAAAATTGGGACAACTGACCATGGAAGAATATGCAAAAAAATTCTTGGAGTTGTTGAGATATGTCAAATACATCAGGGATGATAAAGTGAAAATTCAACGTTTTCTAAGTGGATTACCTCAGCCACACAAAGACAGAATTGAGGTTTATGAACCTTGAACTCCAGAAGAGGCTATTAGGAAGGCCAAGTGTTGCTACAATCAGAACAAGAGAAAACATGATTCCCATAAGGAATGGAAGGAAAAAAAGAATGAAAAGTTTGACCAAAGGAAGAAAGGTTTCAAACCTTCTCACTTTCAAAATCAGAAAACGAATCCATCACAAGCTGTGGCTAATCCATCCAGAGTGATGGGAGATAGGCTAAGAGATCCAAAGGAGATTAGAGAACTACTCCGATGTTGGGGATGTGGAGGAAACCATATACGCAAAAAATGTCTGCATGAGAATGGGTATGAAAGGAAAGCTCACAACATCTAAGGAGATGAAATGCTGGGTCAAGTAGGAAGGACCGTCACTAGAATTTACGCAGCCCTAGAGGACCGCCAGGAAGATCATCAATTAACTATGGTTGAAGTTGAAGGTAAGATTGTTGCGCAATCTATTTCTATTTTGATTGACCCTGGATCTACTCATAGCTATATTAATCTTATAATTGTTGAGATCTATGATTTTAAGAAATTAAATCATAGGAAATCATGGTTATTTCAACTAGCCACTGGAACTAAGAGAAAAGTTAGCAAAGTGGTAGAGAAATGTCCATTAGTCATGGATGGGTTAATCATCTATGTAGACTTGAATGTTCTACCGCTTGGTTCTTATGATATTCTCATTGGAATGGACTGGTTGGAAGCACATAGAGTTAAGCTTGTCTGTTACAACAATACATTTGAATGAAGGAATGAAGAAGGAAACCCAAGGGTTGTAAGAGGCATTCCAAAAGTGATTTTTGTTAGGCAGATTTCAGCAGTGCAGCTGAAGAAATTATGTATAAATGGTTGCATATTGTATGCAGCCCATGTTTTGGAGACAACAGAGAATGAAACTCCTAGGTTGGAGAACTTTCATGTATTGCAAGAATTTGGGGATTTTTTTCCTTATGATATTCTAGGTCTTCCGCCAAAGAGAGACATTGATTTTACAATTGAGCTTGTGCCCAGAGCAGCACCAGTTTCCAAGACACCCTACATAATGAGCACACCAGAATCGTTAGAGTTGAAAATGTAGCTGCAAGAGTTGTTGGAAAAGAAGTATATCAGGCTGAGTGTGTCCCCGTGTGGAGCACATGTTATGTTTGTGAAAAATAAAGATGGGACACTCTGGTTATGTATTGATTACATACTGTTGAACAAGGTTACTGTGAACAATAAATACCCTTTACCACAAACTGATGACCTTTTTGATCAAATGAGAGGAGAAAAGGTATTTTCAAAGATTCACTTGAGGTCTAGTTACCATCAGGTAAGAATGAAAGAGGAATATATTCATAAGACAACCTTCAGAACAAGGTATGGAAACTATGAGTTTGTGGTGGTACCATTTGGTCTTACAAATGCACTAGCTACATTCATGTGTCTCATGAATAGTGTTTTTAGCAAGTATCTGCACAAGTTTTTCTTGTCTTCTTGGATGACAATCTTATTTATTCTAAGAATGAAGAAGAGCACAAAGAAAATTTGAGACTGGCATTGAAATTCCTAAGGGAGCTTAAGTTGTATGCAAAATTGAACAAATGTGACTTCTATAAGGATAAAATTCACTATTTGGGTCACATCATCTCAGAGGATGGAATATATGTGGACCCAGAAAAGATTGAGGCCATCATGGATTGGCCAACCCCAAGAATGTGACACATGTGAGATATTTTATGGGACTTGTAGGATACTACAGGAGGCTCATTGAAGGATTCTCCAAGGTTGCACATTCAATCACTTCTTTGAAAAAAAAGGGAATAAAGTTAGAATGGACACCAAGATGTGAAGAAAGCTTCCAGTAGTTCAAGAATCTTCTTACAAGTGCACCAATCTAAAAAATGAAAACCCAGAAAAAGACCTTGTGGTGTGTACTGATGCATGCAATCAAGGACTTGGAGGATTTCTTATGCAAGACAACCACGTGGTATGTTGTGAGTCAAGAAACCTGAAAGAGCATGAGAAGAACTATGCTACTCATGATCTAGAACTTGCAACCATAGTACATGCTATGAAGATGTGGAGGCATTACTTAATGGGAAGAAAATTTGACCTAAGGAAAGACCACTGTGGTCTGAAATACTTGTTTGATCAGCCAACTTTAAATGCTAGGAAATCTAGATGGCTGGAGTTTTTGTGTGAGTTTCACTTTGAAATCAAACACATAAAAGGAAAAGAAAATAAGGTCGTTGATGCACTCAGCAGGAAGGTGCATGAAATGCATGTGGAATCTCTCAGTACTTTCCAACCAGATTTGATACAGAAGATTATTAATCATACTGTTGAGGATGAAATGTATGTGCAGATAAAGGACAAGTTGCAGCAGCAAAGCCTTGAAAAGAAGTATGAGGGATATAACTTCAAAGAAGATGAACTTCTTACCTATAATAACAGAATTTATATTCCAAATGTGGCAAACTTGAGGATAATTTTTATGGATGAAATCCATCAAGCTCCATATTCTGGTCACCCAGGATATCATAATACAATTGCTACAGCCAGAAAGCAGTATTTTTGGCCAGGAATGAAAAAGGACGTTGTTGAGTATATTTCTAAGTGCATGAAATGTCAGCAGGTGAAGATTGAGAATCAACACCTAACATGTTTATTGAATCCTTTTCCAATCCCAAAATGGAAATGGGATGTTATTTCCATGGATTTTATTATAGGATTTCCAATGACTATGAGACAACATGATTCCATCATGGTTCTGGTGGACAAGTTGACAAAGGAATCACATTTTATACCAGTTAATTCCATGTATAAAGTTGATGCCATTGCAAATATATTCATGAAGGAGATTTTTAGATTGCATGGATTTCCTAAGGAAATAATCTATGTCAGGGATACCAAGTTTACTTCCAATTTTTGGAAAAGTCTGTTTGCAGATTTGGGTACAAAGTTGAACTTTAGCACCACCTACCATCTTGAAACCGATGGAAAAACAGAGAGAGTGAATCGAGTTCTTGAGGAAATGCTTCGCATGTATGTAATGGACAAACCATTCAAGTGGGATTATTATTTACACTTGGTAGAGTTTGCATATAATAATGGACAGTAAGCATTGCTAGGAATGATTCCATATGAAGCTCTATATGGAAGGAGGTGTAGGACACCAGTGACATGGAATAATCCAGTGAACAGGATTGTGCTTGGTCCATAATTTCTCAATGAAATGGAACAAGAGGTTACAAAGATCAGGTAGAACCTGAAAGAATCCCAATATAGACAAAAGAGCTATGCAGATAAGAATAGAGTGCATAGATATTTCAGTATTGGGGATCATGTTTACCTTAGAGTGAGGCCAAGAGTCCCTTGAAGCTTGGAAGTTGTGCCAAGTTGTCACCTAGATATTGTGGGCCTTTTGAAGTTCTTGAAAGAATAAGGCCAGTTGCATATAGACTTTCATTTCCTGCTAGCACTAGAGATCAAAAAAAAATTCATGTTTCTTTTCTTAAGAAATATGTACATGATCCTAACCATGTGATAAATTGGGATGTCATCCAGGTGGAACCCGAGGGAGATTTCCAAACCAATCCACTGCGCATCCTAGATATGAAAGCAACAGTGATATGGAATCGAGCCATTGGATAGTTAAAGGTGCAGTGGAGGCCCTACGGTCCTGATGAGGCTACGTGGGAGATGGAGGATGCCATGAGATTGACACATCCATTTTTCTTCAATTTTGTAGGGAACTAAGGACAATGCTAATGTAAGGGGGATGGGAATGTAATACCCTGATTTGGACCCAATGGTATTAAAATTGTACATGATGTAATTATTGTTATTAAATCATGGTGAGGAGCTCAAGGCCAAGGCCTTGACATTGATTTGGTGTTTTGCATATTGGCAATCAAGGTTGATTCCGATGGTTCTCATGCTGGTCAGGAACAGTGTATTTTGAGATATCATGTAAATATGCAATTTAATAAAATACCACAACTAGATATGCACTGCAACGAAAGAGATGGGGGCATGATTTCACAAGGAATAGGGAGGGGCTTTATCCAAACCCTTGAGCCAATAGGGTGGGACTAGATATCAATGAGAGAACCCATAATCTCTCATATACCTTTTCTATCCTATGTACTCAATCATTCAATTCTTCTAGAAATTGGTTGAGGCAGTTAATTCCTTGGGCAGAGCGAGGCATGGTAGTCGGTTTCATGAATGAGCCATCCTACAGTGAAAGCTACAGCATGAGGGAAGCCACATTCTTGCTTATGAAGCAAGTAACGCGTGAATGGGTTTCCAGTCCGTCATTCTAGATTCACCCACAATGCTTTTGGGTCATTCTTACATTCCATTCCATGGGGTGGGATTCGTTCTTCCTCCTCGTGTAGCGAGAGATAGCACAGTATTGCTATGTGTTTCTACAATGTTTTTATGTGTTACAGGGTGGTATGGAACCCTGGTCTCTTGTGTACAAGTGAAACCTTGTTTCTCCTGTGTTACAGAGTGAGTGGTATGGAATCCTGGTTGTCTATGTTACAGAGTGGAGCCCTGTGTTGGTGTGTCTCCTTGTGGTTTGTTATTATGTGTGGCCTAGTTTGGGTCTAAACTGTATGCAAGAATTAGGAGTGAAAGAGACGACGAATTGGCTTGATAAACCTAGTGAAGAGAGGAACCTCAAAAAAAGATAAGAGTGGCTAGTGAATCTTCTATGCGCATCCTGGAGAGCATTGGAAGGGAAGGTATAGCCCAAGGGATTGTGTAGCAGAGATGTGGATATTTACTTGTGTTGGGTGTGTAGGTATTGTCGATGTCAAGGTATATAGATATTGTGTAGGTTTCCCTAGATCTTTGAATGAGCCACTAGCTTAGCCATTCTACATTTCCAATGCCTTAGTATCCTGATAAATCCAAATGTAGATTGGCTTGGCTGACAGCTTGATAAACCCAATGGTATATTAGCTTGGCTGGGAAGCTTAATAAACCCAATCATATATTGGCTTGGCTGAGCATCCTGATAAACCCAATGGTGTGTTGGCTTGGCTGTGTCTTGATGTGAATTTGGCCATGTGTGATCCCTGGCTGGACAGCTTGGTAAACACAACTGTTAGCTAGTTTGGCTGAGTAGCTTGATAAACTAGTCATTTTACTGATTTCTGCATCCCAAAATCTATTTGTGAAAAGCGGAAAGTCGGAAGTCAAAAATAGGAAAAAGAGACAAAAAATTTAAGGTAAAAATGTATTTTTCCACACCCCAGAATCTACTTCAAAAGGCAGAAGGCAGGAAGCCAAAATTTAAAGAGAGAGAGAGAGAGAGAGAGAGAGAGAGAGAGAGAAGGAGAAATGAGGCCAAGTGTTTGTTTTTCGTGATCCAGAGTCCCCCCACAGATTGTGGAAGGAAGAAAGAGGAAGGTGAACAATTAAAGGTGTCATTTTGTTGATTTTCGTGATCCAAAGTCTGCAGCAGAATGCAGAAGGAGGAAGGCGGACGGTGGAAAAATGACCCCGTTGTATTTTAAGTTTTCAATTCCCGAAGTTTGTAGCAAAAAGTGAAAAGCGTAAAGGTGAGAATTCAAAGTGGCGAAATTAAGAGTTCCTCCTGCCACAAGCTGCATTGAGGAATGTGGAAGGTGGAAGGTGGAAGGCAGAAAAGTCAGGTTTAGTGTGGAAATGAATTTTATGGTTACAGAATGGATTTATGAGCTACAGAACGACTGTTACAATGGTTTTTAAGTCTAAGAATGAATGTTAAAGGGTGAACATGATCCATGACTGTGTTTAAAGAGAAAGAAATAATAAATTTTAAATTATTATGCATATCAGTCAGGTGTATGGGAACATGGGTACATGGACATTGTGGTATCAAAGCGAGCAGTAAAGTTGTGTTCCTTGCTTATATGTTGATGTAGAGGGAAGGGGACATGACAGTGTGGTATCAGAGCTATTGGTTACAACATTGGACCTAGATGGTCCAAGTGAATAGTTTTCAGAGCTATTGGTTACAACATTGGGCCTAGGTGGTCCAAGTGAATAGTTTTCAGAGCTATTGGTTTCAACATTGGGCCTAAGTGGGCTAAGTTGAATATTTTTGTAGAGAGAAAACTGTAGTGAATAGTTGGTAAGTGGTTTTTAAATTCTGATATTGTCACAGAGATAACAATGGTGTTTATTAACACATTTTGCAGATTCATAGTGCAGTTTGGAAAAGTTGGGTTTTGCTTGGCCATGAGAATCAACAACATCAATGATGCACAAGATCCCTATGAGAATGAGGCGGATTCTATGGGGGAAAACATTCGAGTTGAGAATGCTAAAAAAAAATCTAATTGGAGAAGATATCAAGAGACTCCCCCAGATATTGCAGCCACCATGAGAAGCCTAAGGGTGGGATTGCAAAGCTGCAGAGAAGAAAGTGAAAGAATGATTGAAGCTTAGGAAGAGCAGAATTAGTCGAATGCAGCCATGCTACAGAGTTTGACAAACATCCAAAGGTATATGAGCTCTCGGCATCGGGAATTATATCAAGAATGAAGTAGGAAAAGTTCTAGAAGAAGAAAAAGGTCTTATAGTGGGTCATATGACTCTAAAGGATCCATTGGGGGTTCAAGGTATTCACCTCACGGGAATAAGAGAAAGAGTCATTATTGGAACAGTTCACATAATGAATTTAAGAAGGAAAGGCCTCCTACCTTTAATGGTGAGGTAAAATATGGTCAAGAAGCTGAAGCTTGGCTTCTTGGGATGAGAAAATATTTCCAAGTCCAAGACTACTCAGGAAATATGAAGGCAAGGGTAGCCATCTTCAATATGAATGGAAGAGCATCTAATTGGTGGGAGCACCTCAGGAAAGTGAAGAAGATCAATGACAAAAAGATCATGTGGAAGCAATTCAAGAAGTATTTCAAGCATAAGTACCTCTCTGATAGGTACTATGATGATAATATTAAAGAGTTCCATGAGATGAAATTGGGACAACTGACCATGGAAGAATATGCAAACAAATTCTTGGAGCTATTGAGGTATGTAAGATACACCAGGGATGATAAAGTGAAAATCCAGCATTTTCTGACTAGATTACCTTAGCCATACAAAGACAGAATGGAATTTGATGAACCTCGAACTCTAGAAGAGGCTATAAGGAAGGCCACATATTGTTACAAACAGAACAAGAGAAAACCTAATTCCCATAAGGCATGGAAGGACAAAAAGAATAAAAATATTGACCAAAGGAAGAAAGGTTTCAAACCTTCTCACTTTTGATATTAGCAAAGGAATCCATCAAAATCTATGATTAAGCCGACTAGAGTGATGGGAGACAGGCCAAGAGATCCAAAGGAGATCATAGAACCACTCCAATGTTGGGGATGTAGAGGAAACCATATGTGCAGGAACTGTCTACATGAGAATGGGTATGTAAGGAAAGCTCACAACATCCAAGGAGCTGAAACAGTGGGTCAAGTATCAAGGACCGTCCCTCGAATTTATGCATCCCTAGAGGACCGCCAGGAAGATCTTCAATCAATTGTGGTTGAATTTGAAGGTAAGATTGTTGAGAAATTTGTTTCTATCTTGTTTGTCGCTAGATCTACTCACATCTATATTACTCCTAGAATTGTTGAGATTTGTGCTTTTAAGAAATTAAATCATAACAAATAATGGTTAGTTCAACTAGCCACTGGAACCAAGAGAAATGTTAGTGAAGTGGTAGAGAAATTTCCATTAATCATGGATGGGTTAATCACCTATGCAGACTTGAATGTTTTTCCACTTGGTTCCTATGATATTCCCATTAGAATGGACCAGTTGGAAGAGTTAATCTTGACTGTTACAACAAGACATTTGAATGCATGAATGAAGAAGAAAACCCAAGGGTTGTAAGAGGCCTTCCAAAACTGATTTCTGTTAGGAATATTTCAGCGGTGCAGCTAAAGAAATTTTGTAGGAAAGGTTGCAGATTGTATGCAAACCATGTTTTGGAGGCAACAAAGAATGAAACTTTTAGGTTGGAGGGCTTTCATGTATTGCAAGAATTCAAGGATGTTTTCCCTGATGAGATTCCAGGGCTTCCTCCAAACAGAGACATTGATTTTACAATTGACCTTGTGCCTGGAGCAACACTGGTTTCCAAGAAACTCTACAGGATGAGCACACCATAATTGCTAGAGCTTAAACTGCAACTGCAATAGTTGTTGGAAAAGAAGTATATCAAACCAAGTGTGTCCCTGTGAGGAGCACCGGTACTGTTTGTGAAAAAGAAATATGAGACACTTAGGTTATGTATTGAATATAGACAGTTGAACAAGGTTAACGTGAAGAATAAATACCCTTTACCTTAAATTGGTGACCTTTTTTATCAGGTGAGAGGAGCGAAGGTATTTTCAAAGGTTGACTTGAGGTCTAGTTACCATCAGGTAAGAATCAAAGAGGAAGATATTCATAAGACAACCTTCAGAACAAGGTATGGATACTATGAGTTCGTGGTGGTACCATTTGGTCTCACAAATGCACCACCTACATTCATGTGTCTCATGAATAGTGTTTTCAGCAAGTATCTAGACAAGTTTGTTCTTATCTTCATGGATGACATTCTTATATATTCTAAGAATGAACAAGAGAACAAAGAACATTTAAGACTGACATTGAAATTTATAAGGGAGGATAAGTTGTATGCAAATTTGAGAAAATGTGACTTCTATAAGGATAAAATTCATTATTTGGGTCTCATCATCCTAGAGGAGGGCATATCTGTGGACCCTTAAAAGATTGAGTCCATCATGAATTGGAAAACCCCAAGAAATGTGACATGTGTGAGATCATTTATGGGACTTGTGGGATACTACAAGAGGTTCATTGAAGGATTCTCTAAGGTCGCACATTCAATAACTTATTTTCAAAAGAAGGGAATAAAGTTTGAATGGACACCAAGATGTGAAGAAAGCTTCCAGCAGTTGAAGAATCTTCTTACAAGTGCACCAATTCTGAAAAATTGCAAACCCAGAAAAAGACCTTGTGGTGTGTAATGTTGCATGCAATCAAGGACTTGGAGGAGTTTTTATGCAAGACAACCACGTGGTATGCTATGAGTTAAGAAAGTTGAAGGAGCATGAGAAGAACTATGCTACTCATGATCTAGAACTTGTATCCATAGTACATGCTCTCAAGATGTAAAGGAATTACTTTATGGGAAGAAAATTTGAGCTAAGGACAGACAACTATGGTCTAAAATACTTGTTTGATCATCCAACTTTAAATGTTAGGAAAGCTAGATGGCTGGAGTTTTTGTGTGAGTTTGATTTTGAAATCAAACACATAAAAGGAAAATAAAATAAGGTGGTTGATGCACTCAGCAAGAAGGTGCACGAAATGCATGTGGCATCTCTTAGTACTTACCAACCACATTTGAGACAACAAATTATTAATCATATTGCTGAGGATTAAATGTATGTGTAAATAATTGACAAGTTGCAGCAGCAAAGCCTTGAAAAGGAGTATGAGGGATATAAATTGGAAGAAGATTAAATTCTTACCTATAAGAACATAATTTCTATTCCAAATGTGGCATACTTAAGGAGAATTGTTATGGATGAAATCCATCAAGCTCAATATTCTGGTCACCTAGGATATCAGAAGACAATTGCTACAGCCAGAAAGCAGTATTTTTGGCCAGGAATGAAAAAGGACATTGCTGAGTATATTTCTAAGTGCATGAAATTTCAGCAGGTAAAGGTTGAGCATCAACACCCATCAGGTTTATTGCAGCCTTTTCTAGTATCAGAATGGAAATGGGATGTTATTTCCATGGATTTTATTACAGGATTGCCAATGACTGTGAGAAAACATGATTCCATCATGGTTGTGGTGGACAAGTTGATAAAGGCATCACATTTTATACTGGTTAAGTCCATGTATAGAGATGATTCCATTGCAAAGATCTTCATGAAGGATATTTTCAGATTGCATGGGTTTCCTAAAGAAATAATCTCTAACAGGGATACCAAGTTTACTTCTAATTTTTGGAAAATTCTATTTGCATATTTGGGTACAAAGATAAACTTTAGCACCACCTACCATCCTCAAACCGATGGAAAGATAGAGAGAGTGAATCAGGTGCTTGAGGATATGCTTCACATGTATGTAATGGACAAACCATCCAAGTGGGAGGATTATTTACAGTTGGTAGAGAATGAATATAATAATGGACAACATGCATCACTAGGAATGAGCCCATATGAAGTTCTGTATGGAAGTAGGTGTAGGACACCAATGACTTGGGATAATCCAGTGAACAGGATTGTGCTTGGTCCAGAATTGCTCAAGGAAATGGAACAAAAGGTTGCAAAGATCAGGAAGAACCTGAAAGCATCCCAAGATAGACAGAAGAGATATGTAGATACACATAGAATGCATAGAGAGTTTAGTATTTGGGGTCATGTTTACCTTAGATTGAAGCCGAGGAAGAGTCCCTTGAAGCTTGGAAGTTATGCCAAGTTGTCACCTAGATATTGTTGGCCTTTTGAAGTGCTTGAAAGAATAGGTCCAGTTGCAAATAGACTTGTATTTCCTACTAGCACTAGAGATCATAATGTTTTTCATGTTTCTTCACTTAAGAAATATGTACATGATCATAACCATGTGATAAATTAGGATGTGATCCAGGTGGAACCCAAGGGAGAGTTCCAAACCGATCCATTGCGCATCCTTGATAAGAAGGTCACAGTGCTCCAGAATTGAGCCATTGGAAAGGTAAAGGTGCAGTGGAGGCACTACAATCCTGATGAGGTTACATGGGAGTTGGAGGATGCCATGAGATTGGCACATCCATTTTTGTTCAATTTTGTAGAGGGCTGAGGACAGTGCTAATGTAAGGGGGAGGAAAATGTAATACCCCAATTTTGTGTTATGTTTTTATCATTTAAGCAATATGATCTTAGGATCTTATCTGAGAGAATAACATGCACATCAATAAACACAAGAGACAAGAGACACAAATAATTTTCCTCGGGGAAACCATAAAGGATAAAACCCCGCAACTTCCTCAGAGATATAATGAGCACCAATGGAAGCAGTAAAACCCAAAAACATAAAAGACGATCTCCACAGCTTGTTCTCTCTCTCACACTTGAGAGAGCTTCTTCTGTCTCACTCATGCGCCCCAGTGAGTGAGTGTGTGTATGTTATAAATAGAGAGGCTCACTCTCTATTTATATTCTTTCATTCACTTGATTTCCACTTCAACATGTAGGCCCCACTTAACAATTACTTACTAGGGCCGACATCTCTAGGAGAGTCTAATAACCCTAGTGCCCCACAACTTGTGGGGACTTTTCCCCTCCGATCAATAAGGAGGGCTAACCTTATCACAATGGTGGGGACTATTGCCCCAACTTACAATAACTCACCTAGGGTTGACTTCTCTAGGATAGTCTAATAACCTAGGGCCCCATAATTGTGGGGACTTTAACCCTTGATCAATAAGATGGTTACCCACAATGACTTTACATGACTTGTTTACATTATTGAATCTCCCGATAGGAACATCAGGATATGACATGACTCAATTACATTACAGATGCTTCCCGGAATAAACATTGGGGTACAATACATAAAATATACAAGTGAATACATTCCAAAGTTAAAATTACATCAACACTCCCTCTTAACTAGGAAGGTATTCTCTCGACACAATTTATTAGCACAAGTCTTCTTCTCTATATCATCTGGATCATCATCAAGTCATCTTCATATTCAAGTCATCTTCATCTTCAATTCATCTTCATCGTCAAGTCATCTTCATTTCCAATTCATCTTCATCAAGTCTGGATCAATCACTTGATCTGGAGCATCACTAGATCATCATCAATTTTGGATCATCACTGGATCATGATAAAAAATGGATCATCATCATCATCACTGCTTCCACTATCTCAATCAAATGGTGCTATCTCTTCATTATTCTTGTCACAAGAATTTCTATAGAGCCAGCCCTTGTTCATGCTGGTTGTAGGCCTAGCCTCCATGCATGTATTCTTCAGCGCTTATATCTGACCCTAAGTCAGAATGGCCCATCCAACACTTACAACTGACCATGAGAGGAACACATCCAACACCATGTTAGAAAGGCGCACCTAGCACTCACATCTGACCATGTGGGAACACATCCCACAACCCTGTCAGAAAGGCCTAGAACTCACATCCAATCATGGGAGGAACACATCCAAGAACCATATCGGAAAGGGTCAACACTTATATTTTACCATGGGAGGAACACATCCTATCAACCATGTAAGAAAGTCACAACACTTATATCTTACCATGGGAGGAACACATCCTATCAACCATGTAAGAAAGACACAACACTTATATCTTACCATGGGAGGAACACATCCTATCAACCATGTAAGAAAGACACAACACTTATATCTTACCATGGAAGGAACACATCCTATCAACCATGTAAGAAAGGCTCAACACTCACATATTACCACGAGAGGAACACATCCTATCAACCATGTAAGAAAGGCTCTCAGTCCCAAACTGAAATTCCTGGTATCTGACCAGGTGCCTCCATTCTCCCAGAGAATGGCCTTCAGCGCTTATATCTGATCATGTGGGAACACATCCCACAATAGCCTCAGAATGGCTTAGCACTCACATCTGACATGGAAGGAACCAATCCTACCACCATGGCAGAATGGCTCAGCCCTTACATCTGACCATGGAAGGAACCAATCCTCTCACCATGTCAGAATGGCTCTCATCTCTAGGATGAGTATTTCTAGTAACTGACCAGGTGCCTCCTTTCAAAGAATGGCATTCAGCACTTATATCCGATCTTGTAGGAGCCAATCCTATAGTCACCTCAGAATGGCTTAGCACTTATATCTGAAATGCAAGGAACCAATCCTCTCATCATGACAGAATGGATCAGACCTTACATTTGACCATGGAAGGAACCAATACTCTCACCATGTTAGAATGGCTCATGGACTCATCACTTCCCCTTGGAGGGAACCTCAATCTGAAGAACACCAAGATTTCTCCCTGAAGTACTCAAACTTCACTCTGGCCAATGGCTTAGTCAACTCATCAGCTATCTATTCGTCCATCGCAACATACTGGACCTTCAACGCTCCTCTCTGCACCATATCCATGATATAGTGATATTTGATCTCGATATGCTTCGACTTGTCATGGAACACTGAGTTCTTCGACAACTTCACACAACTCTAGTTGTTGCAATATATACAAGTAGTATCTATCTGGAGATCAAATAAATCAGACAGTAGCTTCCTTAGCCATGCTACCTCACAACTAGATGAATAAGTTGTGACATACTCTATTTCAGCTGTACTCAGTTCCATGCAAGACTATTTCCTACTAAACCAAGAGATCACACCCAATCCCATACTGAAGCAACACCCTGAAGTGCTCTTTCTATCGATGGCACTACCTGCCCAATCTGAATCGACATAACCTTCCAGGTTAATCTGTTGATTCACCTCATACTTGAGCCCATAATCAACTGTACCCTTCAGGTACCTCAGAATATGCTTTGCAACAATCAAGTGAACATGTCTTGAATATGTCAGGAATTGGCTCAAGGTGTTCACATCAAAGCAAATATCTGGTCTCATATTCATCAGGTACATCAAGGACCTAATCATCTGACGATACATCATGGCATCAACCAACTCTGATGAAGCAACACTTAGTAGCTTTAGGTTCGACACCATAGGTGTGGTCATGGCCTTGCATTCTGTTTGTACCAAAAATTGTTCCTAAGGCTAGGGGAACAAGCCAACACAATCTCAAGAGTAAAACTCAATAAATAAAACAAAGTTTAGGGTTTTTGGTATGATTTAAATAGTTGTAAGCTTCAAGAACAGTCAGGGAATACATTCAGAAGAAAAGTAACAACTAAATCATAAACATAAACTGATAAAGATGCATAACATATATAACAAGATCCAATCAGAAACAGCATTAAGGTTCATACATAAACAACAGGCATTACCAGCAAACACACATTAACCAGCAATGAATCTGTCAATTTAAGAAACTAGACAAGAAGAAAAATGAAGCCAATACAAACAAATGAAGGATAAAGGTCATGTATATCTCATAATTTTATCAGTAAATGCCTATAAGAGTTACAGTACTTATCTCTGAACAAGTTTGCAAACAAAACAGTCTTGTAAACCTCCTGATGCTCCCAAAAATCAGAACCCCTCTTCAGTCCCTCTATCCCCCTTTTATAATTACAAATAAGTGGTTCTATTTCCCCTTCATTAGGTCTAAATTGAAACTACCCAGCAGTTACATTAACTAACTAACTCAACTAATTGGCTAAAAATAGCAAATCGGATTCCTGGCAAATATGACGAATTTCTGGAAAATAGGTGTCAAAGAATCTTCCATATCTATCAATTGTTGACACCTGTGTAAAAAATGAGAGAGGTTTTTGTAAATGAGTCCGTTATGGACAAAAACCTCTCTTGGTTTCTAAAACTTCATCTCCAATTGATCAGAATATTTCCCGCAAGATGAACAGGAAAATATTAGATATTTAAAAACCCTGAAAAATAGGCTGCAAATATTAAACGGAATCTTTCAAACCTTGATATCTGTTGAAAAACTGAGAGAGGTTTTTGTAGATAGGTGTCTTATGCACAAAAACCTCTTTTGGTTTTTAAAAATTCTTCTCCTTCAGCTCGTGGTCTGCATTTGACTTCAATCACTCAAAACAGAAAAAATAGAGCAGAATTCTGTTTCTACTACCTTATACATCTTCAGACTTTGTTGATATTGAAAAACCATGGTGTCATTTTCTGCTCGTGAGTAAAATTTAACTGGCATTAATTCTGTCATGGAAAACAACTGACCATTGACCATCTCTGGCATGCATAATAAACCTGTGTAATAATACCAAAATTAACCCTTGAACCCTTCTAGTATCGCTTTAGGAACAATCTCTGCACAGTAAGACTTTGTAGACATAATCTCTGCTGCAAGTTTCCTTGACTGATTCTTTGTTTTTTATAAGGTGAAATGAGCTTTAGATCATAGGCTTCTCAAACTCCTCATTGAACTAATGCTCTGTCCATTTTCTGTTTCAATCTTTACTTCAAAGCCAAACTGATCAGTCTTCTAGTATGCACTTAAACTAGGTCTTCAAGCTATCTAGGTCTTCACACTGTCTCAAATGTCCAGCTCCTTCATCACATTTTGCATTAGTAGCAGGCTTATGAAGTTTGAACATCATAACATGCACAGTTTTTAAACTTTGACAGGGTTATATGTGTTCCCTCGAGGTTCAATTGATGAAAGGAGATGACCATGCTAGTGGTTAGATGATCACTAAAACTTACTCTTTTTAGGGCATATGGTTCCCATGTTTTTGTGTTTCTTGAACTAACCACCATGCCTCATCTTTTATCTTTGGGAAACGAGGTGCAAAAGCTCTTGAGCCAATCTTTGTTCCTCTTAGTTTGATATCAAGAAAATACAAGTTTTGTTCCCGACCTGATTCTGTCTTTTGGAGGTTACATTTCATTTGAATTTGAGGAAAGTGTTCCAAAACCTAGAGCAGTTCTGACAGTTTAGATTGTGTAAGAACTAATTTCAGTAATTTTTGCAAAGAAGATTTTGGCAATTCAAATAATTGTTGCAATAGTGTAATCCCATTCTATTGCAGAATTTTTTATTAGATCATCATTCATGTTTGGTAACATCAACAAGGAGGAGTCCTTCTCAAACCATAATCCCTGCAAAACCATTTGCATAAGATACATAGAGTTTTTAAGGCACTCTTGAGCCATCCACTATTGGCAGATACATCAATCATAGCTTGAATGATTCGAATACTTTGATCCAAAATAGATTTTAGGTATGTTACATAGTCACTGATTTGCAACTCCAACCTTGAGAAATGTGCCTGAAGTGCACACTCAGTCATGGCTGTGATTGACAGTGTGTCTTGTCATGAGTGCTCAATGTTTATCAACAAGCAAAACTACAATTTTCACCCAATAATTAGACCAACCAAATCCATTGAAAATAAGAGAACCAATTCTACAAGTTGTAACTCGAGCTGTTCATGGATTGATAGTGGGGTAACCTGCTCCTAAATTTGAAGGTTGTCCAACACCATTAGCCACCATGTTCGAGTTCAATGGAGATGGCCGCTCTCCAGAGTGAGAAGACTTTCGATATTTTGTATTTCTTGGTGAGCCCATATATGATGAACTTGGAGACTGGTACCCTCATCCACTCAAATCACCATTGGTCATTGCATAGATGGAAGGCATAAGACCTTGGACCCTAGGTAAGCCCATTGCATCTATGGTTGTGTTTGAACTTCTTGATGACGCACCAGCATCCATAGGTAAATCATCCAATGTCCTTACTGCTTGCTATAGAACCCAAAAAAATTCAACGCTACGGTGTCTCCTTACAGCTGTGTCTTTCCTTTCTTGCAGCATTTCTTCAAACAGATTCTCTCTATATAGTTTCTTGATAAAAACTTCATGTAAATCACGTTTTGAATGGTTTACCAGAAAGTTCATGATTGTTTTAGGGACTAAATCTTGAATGTTTTTCCTGACAGTATCATAATATGATTTCAGAAGCAATTTTGTAACTATTATTTCAATTGTTTCATGCTCTGTCAGTGCTTCTGAGGACCTCAGCAGTGGAGGAGGCTCTTTCAAATGGATCATGGAAAACATGGGTTCCAGTTTATGTATAGATTCATTATGTATCTTGCTTGTTGAACCATCTTTAGCAGATGCACGTGAGTCGCTGTTTCCAAAAATTCCCCAAATTCTGCCAGAAGTGTTCCCATATAACCTTGACTTATCATGGCTTGTGATTGGTCGCAGACCTAATTCTGCAGCAACTCCAGATGCACTGGACCTTGCTAGTATAGCTCGTGATTTCTGACCTTTCTCAGAACTTAGGATTCTATCAGAATCAGCGTCATCCTTAGTTTTACCCATGTGATCTGATGCCTTAGATGACCTTTGCTGTTGCAAAGCAACTTCTACTGCTTTACTGCCACCAATAAATGCAGGGTGTGAAGTATTTATGTAGTCTATCTCCATTTCAATAAGATGCCCAAACATTGTCTCTGCCGAAGCCAAGCCTTCACGTAAAAAGTTTCCAAGCTACAATCTTAAGCACATCTCCCATCATAATCATTCTGGAATTTTCTGTATTACCCTTGGATGTACAAGCATCCTTCAACATCCCATTTGACTGTAGACAGCAAAATCATGAAGCCCTAATTTCCTGTGACTTCATATAACCTCACTCTGTTTCCCAGCGGGCATATTCGGTTTTGTAGGGATTATGGTTACTCCACTAAGTCTGTCACGTTAGAATGTGCATGCAAATGACAACACACCTCTCATTTAACATCAAACCACGCTACTACCTGTCAAAATCAACTGCCTTTGGGTTCACGATGACCACGATTCCCTTACAACGTAGAAGCACCTGTTTTTATGATAATTCTTTAACCAACACACAGTAAACACTTCACAATAAATGATTAGTCATTCAACATTTAAGAAAATGCCAAATTTTTGCTTGAAAATCGGGAAAACCAAAGGCTGCGATATTCTTGTAGCGCGCCCTTGGTAAATTTTCGCTCCAGCGCTACAAGAATATTTTGCGAGTTATTTTCTTGCTGTTTTTCAACTTTTTGCTAATTTGTAGGAGGTTTAAAAGCTGTTAAGGTGAAAATCATGCTTAGGTATTCTCCAAATAAACATTTATGAATCAAATATTTGATATAATGACCTTTTCTTTAACCCCTTTAAAATACAAAGAACCAAGAATTAAAACAAATCTATAAAATGCAAGCTCAAAAAACCATCTATTCAACTAAAAAGTTCCTAAAAGAAAATAAAAATGAGACTTAAAACAAACTTACTTCAAATAAAATGAAAAACAAACCAAAAATCGAAGAAGTCAAACCAAAATTGAAGGAAAATTTACTGACTTAACATCTGGCTCCAGCTGCGGGATGAAGTCCTCCCTGTGAGGCTTCAAGAACCTGTAGACCAGTGCCTCCCGTCTTCTATCTACCTGTCTGTAAACTTCCATTGGACTATGGAGTCATCAAGCCTTCAGTACTGATCCCTCTGCAAACCTGTATCCCATCTGTAGCTTACATGCAGCCTGCTCTGCTTATTCATGAACTGAACAAAACTGAAAAAGATCTAACTGCTCATAGGAAGAGCTTATTCCTCTGTCTACTCCCACATCTAACCATTAGGAGCAGAATGATCAAGTAAAAGCATGCTTCCAATGAAGCCGTGTCAGAAACTAATTTACAGGCACCCTGCTGAATCTTGACTCGAAAAATAATGAAGGCCATCTCATACAGAAAAAAAAAATTGAGTAAATGATAAAGACAATTTCCTTTTGACAGAAATATCTTAACATCTATGCTGCTGAGAGAATCTAAAAAGTCAGCAACAAGGTCTTGAAAATCATAAAAGAATACCTCCTTGATCTGTTGTTCCAATTGACTGTGTTGCAGCTGCTCTTCTTTTCCTTCACAATCTTCAATACCGAATGTAGACTGCTTGATCTCTGCTAAAGGAAAATACAAATTGAATTTCTGATCTGAAACTTTCTGCTCCTCTTCAGATTTGATGCTATTTCCCTGTGTCTGCACATCTGAAAACTGAACGCTGCCCTCATCATCTTCTGTAGATGTGAAACTGTTACTTGCTGATCTATCAATCTGCAAGTCTGGAAAATGTGGACTGCCCATAACATATGCTGCATCAACACATTCTTGATCATGAACCTTGTTCTCTAGCTGAAAATCAAAAATTCCCTGCAAATCTGAAAATGATAGGCTACCCTCCTCATCTTCTGCAGATCTGAAACTATCTTCTACTAATATGCCAGAATGCTCAACGTGTTCAAAGTTTTCAGAAGGAGTAATCTGATCATCATCTTTAAAGATTTCGAAAGAAACAATCTGATCATCATGACAGTCATCTTTAACAAATGAATTTGATACAATGTTAATAGCATCCTCATGGCTATCGTGATGTGAATCAACAATTTCTTGATCATAATGTAGAATATTCTCTTCAGCAGCATACTCATCAAAGATAGGTGAACAAAAAACTTCTGTATCTGGTAAAGAAAGACAGGCAATCTTCAAATCCTTCTCACGAATCACAGGTGAAAAAATGTCATAAGAAACCTCTTCAAAAATTTGGGAACAATCCTCTTTTGTAACTGATTGTTCATACACATCAAATGCAGTATGTGCAACAGAGATAAGATCTGATGCATCTACAGATATATAATTCTCATTATAAGCATTTGTATCATGAAGATCTTCCTTAACAACATAACTTTCATTTCTGCAAACAAAAGAATCAACTGCTTCCTGCTGATATTCCTATAATCTGGTTTCATCAAGATGATATGCTGGCTTGACACAGCAAGCAATGTCCTTTCCAATAATCATATCTTTGCGGGATATATCAAGACTAGAAATATTTTCAACAGATTTATGACAAGCATCAATACTCTTTTGATCATCTCTCGGCTGAAAAGAAAAGCTAGATGAAATTTGAATAAAAAATGAGTCTTCACAAACCTTATCATTTCCTTTTTCATCACCATCTTGGTCGAATATAGGAGAATCAAGATAAGATCCTGATGACAGAGATGAAGCTTCTTGAATAACAGGATCAACACTAACATCATGAAACAGATTTGGAAAATCCCCACCTCGTTGCTCATCATAATTTGAAATAGAATATTCATAAGGAGAAAGAATATATTTCTGGTTTTCAAACTGAAGATTAGGCAATCCCTGCAAATTTTGTTCCGTATGGATATTGCAATTTTCCTTGGTCTGCAAATCTGGAAGATGTGGGCTGCTCTCAACATCTATTGTTGCTCTAATACTTTCACCTGTTGAAATTTCAATCTGTTCATCATATTTCAATTTTTCAAAGGAGGCAATATGATCTTGATAAGAATCTAAGGTAGTGGATGTATAACTGTTTGAAGCATCTATACTATGGCCATCATCCTGTAGATCATCAATATCCTCTTTCTTGACAGCAGTACCTAAAAATGTTACATTCTCATCTTCAACAAATTCTGAATCTTCAACTTCTTTATGGCATGTTTTGAACTCTTGACTGTACTCATCATCATGGTTCTTTAAATCAGAAATTGTATGATAAAAATCAGCCTGCTCACAACAATCTTTTAAAAAGGGTTCAGCTGGGTACAGATACTTACAATGCTTCCAAAAATATGTGTGGAATTCTTTTAGTGAAGAGATGTTAGCAGCGGGAAGAGAAAAATACCAATCTCGTGCATCTTTTTCAAGTGAATACATGAACATTTTCATGAGCACATCTTCATGCTGGATATTTAACTGGATCATGCATTGATGAAATTTGATAAGGTGATCTGAAGGATTGTCCTCTTTGCTTTCTCTAAACCATGGAAGACAATCTCCCCAAACATCCATAGTAGGTACTGGATTTGGAAAACCTGGAATATCAGAAAAATTTAACGGTGCAAACCTTCGAGCCACAATAGCTTCCATGGACATTGGCCCGTGCATCTTGAAATAGTGGAGTCGCCAATTAATTCTTCAAGACAAATTTAGTTTCTTCTCCTTAGAAAGAGAAAGGGGTGACAGTAGATCAAATTAAATAAGGCTGCATAAAACTGGGGATAACTGAAACTTTCTAATTCTTCTAGCAGCCACTCTGTCAAACTTTGGTGAAAAATAGCCTTCAAAAATGCTGGTTTCAGTCCACCTCTTAAACCAGGAAAACTGATAAGTATCCCAGGGAAGATATGCTTCAGCTTCATCCCCGGAAATGGCGCCAAATATGTTTGTGCCATAAATTGTTCCTAAGGCTAGGGGAACAAGCCAACACAATCTCAAGAGTAAAACTCAATAAATAAAACAAAGTTTAGGGTTTTTGGTATGATTTAAATAGTTGTAAGATTCAAGAACAGTCAGGGAATACATTCAGAAGAAAAGTAACAACTAAATCATAAACATAAACTGATAAAGATGCATAACATATATAACAAGATCCAATCAGAAACAGCATTAAGTTTCATACATAAACAACAGGCATTACCAGCAAACACACATTAACCAGCAATGAATCTGTCAATTTAAGCAACGAGACAAGAAGAAAAATGAAGCCAATACAAACAACTGAAGGATAAAGGTCATGTATATCTCATAATTTTATCAGTAAATGCCTATAAGAGTTACAGTACTTATCTCTGAACAAGTTTGCAGACAAAACAGTCTTGTAAACCTCTTGATGCTCCCAAAAATCAGAACCCCTCTTCAGTCCTTCTATCCCCCTTTTATAATTACAAAGAATTGGTTCTATTTCCCCTTCATTAGGTTGAAATTGAAATTACCCAGCAGTTACATTAACTAACTAACTCAACTAATTGACTAAAAATAGCAAATCGGATTCCTGGCAAATATGACGAATTTCTGGAAAATAGGTGTCAAAGAAGCTTCCATATCTCTCCATTGGTGACACCTATGTAAACACTGAGAGAGGTTTTTGTAAATGAGTCCGTGATGGACAAAAACCTCTCTTGGTTTCTAAAACTTCATCTCCAATTGATCATAATATTTCCCACACGATGAACACTAAAACAGGAAAATATTAGATATTTAAAAACCCTGAAAAATAGGCTGCAAATATTAAACTGAATATTTCAAACCTTGACAGCTGTTGCAAAACTGAGAGATGTTTTTCTAGATAGGTATCTTATGCACAAAAACCTCTTTTGGTTTTTAAAAATTCTTCTCCTTCAGCTTGTGGTATGCATTTGAATTCAATCACTCAAAACAGGAAAAATAGAGCAGAATTCTGTTTCTACTACCTTATACATCTTCAGACTTTGTTGATATTGAAAAACCATGGTGTCATTTTCTAATTGTGAGTAAAATTTAACTGGCATTAATTCTGTCATGGAAAACAACTGACCATTGACCATCTCTGGCATGCATAATAAACCTGTGTAATAATACCAAAATTAACCCTTGAACCCTTCTAGTATCGCTTTAGGAACAATCTATGCACAGTAAGACTTTGTAGACATAATTTCTGCTGCAAGTTTCCTTGACTGGTTCTTTGTTTTTTATAAGGTGAAATGAGCTTTAGATCATAGGCTGCTCAAACTCCTCATTGAACTAATGCTCTGTCCATTTTCTGTTTCAATCTTTACTTCAAAGCCAAACTGATCAGTCTTCTAGTATGCACTTAAACTAGGTCTTCAAGCTATCTAGGTCTTCACACTGTCTCAAATGTCCAGCTCCTTCATCACATTTTGCATTAGTAGCAGGCTTATGAAGTTTGAACATCATAACATGCACAGTTTTTAAACTTTGACAGGGTTATATGTGTTCCCTCGAGGTTCAATTGATGAGAGGAGATGACCATGCTAGTGGTTAGATGATCACTAAAACTTACTCTTTTTAGGGCATATGGTTCCCATGTTTTTTTGTTGCTTGAACTAACCACCATGCCTCATCTTTTATCTTTGGG
This sequence comes from Pseudotsuga menziesii, assembly GCA_001517045.1. Classification (NCBI taxonomy): domain Eukaryota; kingdom Viridiplantae; phylum Streptophyta; class Pinopsida; order Pinales; family Pinaceae; genus Pseudotsuga; species Pseudotsuga menziesii. The sequence goes on along the minus strand of LPNX010711213.1, from coordinate 38,776 downwards.
AAACGAGGTGCAAAAGCTCTTGAGCCAATCTTTGTTCCTCTTAGTTTGATATCAAGAAGATACAAGTTTTGTTCCCGACCTGATTCTGTCTTTTGGAGGTTACATTTCATTTGAATTTGAGGAAAGCGTTCCAACACCTAGATCAGTTCTGACAGTTTAGATTGTGTAAGAACTAATTTCAGTAATTTTTGCAAAGAAGATTTTGGCAATTCAAATAACTGTTGCAATAGTGTAATCCCATTCTGTTGCAGAATTTTTGATTAGATCATCATTCATGTTTGGTAACATCAACAAGGAGGAGTCCTTCTCAAACCATAATCCCTGCAAAACCATTTGCATAAGATACATAGAGTTTTTAAGGCACTCTTGAGCCATCCACTATTGGTAGATACATCAATCATAGCTTGAATGATTCAAATACTTTGATCCAAAACAGATTTTAGGTCTGTTACATAGTCACTGATTTGCAACTCCAACCTTGAGAAATGTGCCTGAAGTGCACACTCAGTCATCGCTGTGACTGACAGTGTGTCTTGTCATGAGTGCTCACTGTTTATCAACAAGAAAAACTACAATTTTCACCCAATAATTAGACCAACCAAATCCTTTGAAAATAAGAGAACCAATTCTACAAGTTGTAACTCGAGCTATTCATGGATTGATAGTGGGGTAACCTGATCCTAAATTTGAAGGTTGTCCAACACCATTAGCCACCATGTTCGAGTTCAATGGAGATGGCCGCTCTCCAGAGTGAGAAGACTTTCGAGATTTTGTATTTCTTGGTGAGCCCATATATGATGAACTTGGAGACTGGTACCCTCGTCCACTCAAATCACCATTGGTCATTGCATAGATGGAAGGCATAAGACCTTGGACCCTAGGTAAGCCCATTGCATCTATGGCTGTGTTTGAACTTCTTGATGACGCGCCAGCATCCAGAGGTAAATCATCCAATGTCCTTACTGCTTGATGTAGAACCCGGAAAAATTCAACGCTGCGGTGTCTCCTTACAGCTATCTCTTCCCTTTCTTGCAGCATTTCTTCAAACATATTCTCTCTATATAGTTTCGTAATAAAAACTCCATGTAAATCCCGTTTTGAATGGTTTACCAGAAAGTGCATGATTGTTTTAGGGACTAAATCTTGAATGTTTTTCCTGACAATATCATAATATGATTTCAGAAGCAATTTTGTAACTGTTATTTCAATTGTTTCATGCTCTCTCAGTGCTTCTGAGGGCCTCAGTAGTGGAGGAGGCTCTTTCAAATGGATCATGGAAAACATGGGTTCCAGTTTATGTACAGATTCATTATGTATCTTGCTTGTTGAACCATCTTTAGCAGATGCACGTGAGTTGCTGTTTCCAAAAATTCCCCAAATTTTGCCAGAAGTGTTCCCATATAACCCTGACTTATCATGGCTTGTGATTGGTCGCAGACCTGATTCTGCAGCAACTCCAGATGCACTGGACCTTTCTAGTATAGCTCGTGATTTCTGACCTTTCTCAGAACTTAGGATTCTATCAGAATCAGCGTCATCCTTAGTTTTACCCATGTGAATTGATGCCTTGGATGACCTTTGCTGTTGCAAAGCAACTTCTACTGCTTTACTGCCACCAATAAATGCAGGGTGTGAAGTATTTATGTAGTCTATCTCCATTTCAATAAGATGCCCAAACATTGTCTCTACCGGAGCCAAGCCTTCACGTAAAAAGTTTCCAAGCTACAATCTTAAGCACATCTCCCACCATAATCATTCTGGAATTTTCTCTATTACCCTTGGATGTAGAAGCATCCTTCAACGTCCCATTTGACTGTAGACAGCAAAATCATGAAGCCCTAATTTCCCGTGACTTCATATAACCTCACTCTGTTTCCCAGCGGGCATATTCGGTTTTGTAGGGATTATGGTTACTCCACTAAGTCTGTCACCTTAGAATGTGCATGCAAATGACAACACACCTCTCATTTAACATCAAACCACGCTGCTACCTGTCAAAATCAACTGCCTTTGGGTTCACGATGACCACGATTCCCTTACAATGTAGAAGCACCTGTTTTTATGATAATTCTTTAACCAACATGTAGTAAACACTTCACAATAAATGATTAGTCATTCAACATTTAAGAAAATGCCAAATTTTTGCTTGAAAATCGGGAAAACCAAAGGCTGTGATATTCTTGTAGTGTGCCCTTGGTAAATTTTCACTCCAACGCTACAAGAATATTTTGTGAGTTATTTTCTTGTTGTTTTTCAATTTTTTGCTAATTTGTAGGAGGTTTAAAAGCTGTTAAGGTGAAAATCATGCTTAGGTATTCTCCAAATAAACATTTATGAATCAAATATTTGATATAATGACCTTTTCTTTAACCCCTTTAAAATACAAAGAACCAAGAATTAAAACAAATCTATAAAATGCAAGCTCAAAAAACCATCTATTCAACTAAAAAGTTCCTAAAAGAAAATAAAAATGAGACTCAAAACAAACTTACTTCAAATAAAATGAAAAACAAACCAAAAATCGAAGAAGTCAAACCAAAATTGAAGGAAAATTTACTGACTTAACACAGTCCATCATCCTGAACCTCTTCAGGATCTCTACTGCATACTTCCCTTGTCCCAGGGAGATTCTGCCACACCTCCATGCCTAAAAAGTAGTGCATCATATCCAAATCCTTCATCTCAAACTTGGCAGCAAGTCTCCTTCTTACAACTTCTGTCAGGAACAATTCATCGACATATAACAGGAGCATCACTGGTCTTCCACCTAATTCAACCTTGAGGAAAAGGTTTGAATCCTCTTTATTCTCAGTAAATCCTAGAGTCACCAGTAAGCTATCCATCATGTCGTACCATGTTGAACCTCGAGATATTTGGTAGTCGCTCCCTCTGAAGTGAAGCATCATACTCCCTTTGTCTTTCGTACTCTATGCACTCTTTTCTTGAGAAGCCTCGTGCTACGAATCTTGCCTTGTATCCCACGATGTTTCCATCTACTTCATGATGAAACTACGAACTTCCCTTCATGTATTGGTACTGCATCCTAAACATCATTCTTCTTGAGCTGGTCTTCCCTTTCTTTCTGGTTACTTCTTCATAGCTGGAACGTTCTGTATCAATGATGTCACTGCATTCATCATATTATTCTTTATCTGTCGTCACTTGTTCTTCGAAACAAGTCTCATCCTTCTTTTCTTGTAGGTGATTATGTACATGATCTTTCCTACAAGTCAAATGCATTAGTTGTATGGTTAGAAACATTTCATAAGGCATATTCATAATGGCAAATTCTTATGCATAAATATATGTTCATGCAACTATTTTATCCAATACAACATTCATCCATATCTCATGGAAATGTTTTTAGATTCCTTCCATCTCCACTAGGACAACATTAAGATTGTGCACTAATCCAATTTGTCAGCAAAGAGGTTTCATTCTAGATAAGTAGCAATGGAGAGCTGTATAGCACCATGAGCTACTTATCCATCACATGCATATTAGTAGTATACTGTCATTAATGAAAACATTCTATCATGCATAATACATCAACTGAATATAAACAAATGCATAACAAAACAATATCATGAAATGGTAATTGAATACTTATCTTTATTTGTTTTGTGGGTAGACTCCTTCTTGAGCCTTCAACTTTATCATCTTCTACATTCATAATAGCATCGTTTCTTATCCAAATGCTAAGATGGATAAGAAGTTCTTCAAGATTTGAGTCCTTCATATTCCTCATCGCTTGAGGGATCTTCTTTGGATGGTGAGAGCTTGATCTTCAGTTGCTCCCATCTTCACTTCTCTTATTATGAGTCGAGATTCTTCTTCTTCCTAGAGTCTGTTGAAAGTAATCACTTCCTTTTGACACACATTCCTCGCATGAATGAATACCATGATCCTAGGATGTCATTCAAGGTGGCTATCACTACTTCTGCATTCTCCACTTCTTCTTCTATAGCTACAAGTTGTTCTTTGATTTGAGAGACCCATGTAAAGTATGACTGTATGGTCTCTGCATTCTGGATCTTCACATTCTTCAACTAGTTTCTTAAGGTCATGTTCCGATTTATGTTATTCCCTTCAAATAGCTTGGTCAAGGAATCAAACATCTCTTTTGGTGTATTTAGGGAAGACACTTGTGGTACAAGGTGATCCATGATTGAATAAAAAATGATCTTCTTGGCCTTGACCAAGTTCTTCTTGTGTAAGGCTTTTAGCCTCATCTCCCTCTGGAACTAAAACCTCTTTACTTATGTGGGTGTCCAATTCATTTACTTCAAGGACTAGTGAGATCCTATACTTCCATGCTTGGAAGTTGTTAAATTCACCAAGATTATCATCAAGTTGATGTGATAGATCACTTTGAAATGAGAACCTCAAATGAAAATAGCAAAATATTAGATCTTACCGATTTGAGGTGTCCGTCCTGGTTCCAGAGCTGGCTGATCTGGTGTTTGTCAGAGAAACCCTAATTTTCAAAACTTGGAATTTTTCAGATCTGACTGGCTAGAAATATAGAAATATTCAAGGTGAGCTGTCCAATGTACTCCTTTTATGAAAACAGTGGAGGGAAGCTCCTGGAACAGGAAGCCCTAGTTTTCCAACATGTTTTGCAGAAATTCCTGATACTATTTCTGCGATATGTCAAAAATTACTGCTCCTCTATGTGTGAAAATTTGCACTAAGGTAGAATCTCCTGTCCTTGTTCCAAAACCACATGTTTCATTAAAATTGGTTTCACCAATTGGGGCGTATGATCGTTTTCCCAAGGTGACCTGTTTCATGACTGTTCAGCATACCAAAGTTGTACGGACTTCCACGTGTCACTGTTTCATCTTAAGTGTCTAAAACTTCTACCACATAAATTAAATTTCATTCCCTTTATAGAACAGCTTCAGAAACTTCATTTGGACCTTTGTATCCCGAGATATAGCAATTATCCCTAGGTGTCATGTTTAGGGATGAATCCTAGAAGAGGTTGGAACCCTAACTTGGAGGGATCATATCTCCTAGAATATAGTGAATATGAGGTTGAACTTTGGATACAATGTAAGTAAGGATTTGATATTCATCCTATGAAAGTTTCAGGTCCTGAGCCTTCTCCAATACCTAGATATGGTGAATGTAACAAAACTTATCAGTTTTAGTATTTAGTGTTTTTCCAGCTCGGGGTGAAACTAGGGTTTTACTTTCTCGGAGTTACACCCAACCAAAAATCTCAACCCTAGTCTCTAAAGTTTGATTTTAATGAGGAGAGAAATCCTATGCCAGGCTCACTCAAAAATTCTTCTTTTGTAGAAATCCCTGATTTCTCGCACCAAAAACTGAAAATGCCTAGAATCGAATTCTGCTTCAACAGAAAGATGCACCCTTCAATGGAGAGTCAACCTAGCATACTTTTGCTGATGGATTATGGAGAGAGACCCAAAAAGTAAGAATTCCTAGCTTCTATAGCTGCACAATGTCTTCTTCTTAGGTTAGCTCTAACACNATATGATCTTAGGATCTTATCTGAGAGAATAACATGCACAGCAATAAACACAAGAGACAAGAGACACAAAGAATTTTCCTCAGGGAAACCATAAAGGAGAAAAACCTGCAACTTCCTCAGAGATAGAATGAGCACCAATGGTAGCAGTAAAACCCGAAAACATAAAAGATGATCTCCACGGCTTGTTCTCTCTCTCACACTTGAGAGAGCTTCTCCTGTCTCACTCATGTGCCCCAGTGAGTGAGTGTGTGTGTGTGTTATAAATAGAGAGGCTCACTCTCTATTTATATTCTTTCATTCACTTGATGTCCACTTGAACATGTCGACCCCACTTAACAATTACTTACTAGGGCCGACATCTCTAGGAGAGTCTAATAACCCTAGTGCCCCACAACTTGTGGGGACTTTTCCCCTCTGATCAATAAGGAGGGTTAACCTTAACACAATGGTGGGGACTATTGCCTAGACTTACAATAACTCACCTAGGGTCGATTTCTCTAGGATAGTCTAATAACCTTAGGGCCCCACAACTGTGGGGACTTTAACCCTTGATCAATAAGAGGGTTACCGACAATGACTTTACATGACTTTTTTACATTATTGAATCTCCCGATAGGAAAATCGGGGTATGACATGACTCAATTACATTACAGATGCTTCCCGGGATAAACATTGGGGTACAATACATAAAATATACCAGTGAATACATTCTGAAGTTACAATTACATGAACATTTTTACCCCATGGTATTAAAATTGTACATGATGTAATTATTGTTATAAAATCATGGTGAGGAGCTCAAGGCCAAGGCCCTACCATTGATTTGGTGTTTTTTGTATTAGTGATCAAGGTTGATGTCGATGGTTCTCGTGTTGGTCAGGCATGCTATATTTTGAGATATCACGTAAATATGCAATTTAATAAAATACCACAACTAGATATGCACTGCAACTAAAGAGATGGGGGAACGATTTCACAAGGAATAGGGAGGGGATTTAATCAAACCCTTGATCCAATAGGGTGAGACCAGATGTCAATGAGAGAACCCATAACCTCTCATATACCCTTTTTGTCCTCTATACTCAATCATTCAATTCTTCCAGAAGTTAGTTGAGGTAGTTAATGCCTTGGGCAGAGTGAGGTATGGGAGTCAGTTTCGTGACTGATTCATCTTGTAGTCTGAACAAGCCTACAGCCTGGGGAAGCTGCATTCTTGCTTCGGAAGAAAGTAATCACATGAATGAATGTGTGCCTAGTCTATTATTCCGAAGTCACCCAAAATGCTTTTGGGTCATTCTTCCATTCCATTCCATGAGGGGGGATTCACACAGAGTTCTTCCTCCTCACTCAGAGAGAGCTAGAAGAGTATTGCAACGTGTTTCTCCAATGTTTTTTTGTGTTACAGGGTGGTATGGAACCCTGGTCTCTTGTGTACAAGTGAAAAATTGTCTCTCCTATGTTACAAAGTGAGTGGTATGGAACCCTGGTTGTTTGTGTTACAAAGTGGATCCCTGTGTTGTTGTGTCTCCTTGTGATTTGTTGTTGTGTGTGCCCTGGTTTGGGGTTGAACTGTATGCAAGGCTTATGAGTGGAAGAGACGCCAAATTGGATTGATAAACCTAGTGAAGAGAGGAACCTCACAAAAAGATAAGAGTGGCTGGTGAATCTTCTATGCACATTCTAAAGAGCACTGGAAGGGAAGGTATAGCCCGAGGGACCGTGTAGCAGAGAAGGGGATAATTCCTTGTGTTGGGTGTGTAGGTATTGTGGATTCCATGACAGATAAACCTTATGGAGGTATCCGTAGCTCTGTGAATGAGCCACTAGCTTAGCCATTCTACCTTTCCATTGCCTTAGCAGCATGATAAACCCAAACGTAGATTGGATTGGATGACAGCTTGATAAACCCAATGGTATATTGGATTGGCTGGGTAGCCTGATAAACCCAATCATATATTGGTTTGGCTGAGAAGACTGGTAAATGCAATGATGTGTTGGCTTGGTTGTATCTTGATGTGAATTTGGCCATGCGTGATCCTTGGCTAGATAGCCTGATAAACCCAACTGTTAGCTGGATTGCCTGAGTAGCCTGATAAACCGAATAGTGTGATGGCTTGGTTGAGTAGCTTGATAAACCCATCTATTAGTTGTCTTGGCTGTTCCTCAATTTGAATGTTGGCTTGACTTCCTGTAGTCTGATAAACCCAACTGTTAGTTGGCTTGGCTGAGTAGCCTGATAAACCCAACAGTGTATGGGCTTGATTGCATACATCCTAATAAACCCAATTGTGTATTGGCTTGATTGGATAGTCTGATAAACCTAATTGTAGGTTGGATTGACTGTGTTTGATATTTTTGGCTATGTGTGAGCATGTTGTTCCCTAGTTCCTTATGGAAATCATGCCCAGCTCGGGGATGGAAGTTGTGTTGACAAATTGATGAACACAAATGGCCTATGGTTGGGTGGAACATTGCAGTGACATAGCTAGCTACGGGACAACTTTATCTTCAAGACAAGTATTCTCTGGTTATTCTTATTTCAACAACGTATTTGCTTATGAATGTACTAAATATGTTGAATGCTTATTAAATATTTAAGTAGAGTTTACTGTTGTTAAATGTCCCTACATTTTGCATCTGTATATGCCCTGTATTTTCCATTGCATTGTGCTTATGATCATGGAGGTTGGATACATGGCCAAAGAGTCAGAAATGCAGTTACCTTAAGGAAAAATGTGTTTTTTCTCCCTCTGGAATCCGCCTACGAAAGGTGGAAGTCGAAAGGAGGGGAAAATGGGAAAAATATAAGGCAAAAGTTGGTTTGCTGCACCCCGGTATTGGCCCACAGAAAGCGAAAAGTTGGAAGTCAGAAAGCGAAAAGTCGGAAGTCGAAAAACGAGAAACTGAAAGACAAAGTAGTCATTTCATGGATTTCTGCATCCCGAAGTCGCATGGCGGAAAGCAGAAAGTGAAAAGGTAGAAAAGAGCCAAAAATTCTAGGGTAAAAATGTATTTTTCTGCACCCCAAAATCCACTGCGAAAGGAGGGAGGTGAAAATCGGAAAACAAAAAGAGAAAGGAGGCCAAGTGTTGGTTTTTCGCGATTCAGAATCTGCCCACGGAATGCGGAAGGAAGAAGGTGGAAAGCAGAAGGTGAACAAGTAAAGGTGTTGTTTTGTTGAGTTCTTTGATCCAAAGTCTACCATGGAATGCAGAATGCGGAAGGTGGATAAATGACTTCGTTGTATTTTAAGTTTCTGATTCCCGAAGTCCACAGCGGAATGCGAAAAGCATAAAGAGAAAAGGCAAGAATTCACAGTGGTGAAATTAAGAGTTTTGCTTGCCACGGACCGCAGAAGGCAGAAGGAGGAAGGCAAAAAAGTCAGGTTTAGTGCGGAACTGACTTTTTTGGTTACATAATGGATTTGTGAGCTGCAAAACGACTATTACAGTGGTTTTTAAGCCTAAAAATAAATATTAAAGGATGAACAGGACCCATGATTGTGTTTATAGAGAAAGAAATAATAAATTTTAAGTTATTACACATATCAGTCAGGTGTATGGGCACATGGGTACATGGACATTGTGGTATCAGAGCAAGCAGTAAAGTTGTGTTCCTCCCTTATATGTTGATGTAGAGGAGAGGGGACGTGACAGTTTGCATCACTGATTAGTGATTAGTCACCAATGGTTTATGTGTCTCATGAGTAAACACCATTGATCATGTTTTATAGTTATTTTTAAATTTCAAAATATAACTAGAGCATTAATGTTTGAATAGTTGTATTTAAAATTTTGAATTGAAATCATGGATCTCAAACTAGAAATGTGACTGCAACACTTCCATTGGATTATTTATATTATTTTAGGATTTAATTTTAAGTTTCATATTTCTAAATTCCTAATTCTACAATTAACCATTTTCTATTTTTCTATTTTTAATATATTTGAAATATTCTATATATAATATGTGTATGTATAAGTGACACACTCGGATATCCCAAGGGTTAGTTCAATTAGTGGAACCATTTTCCCAAGGCATGTTGATGATGTGGAGGCCATGGGTCATAGCTTCAAATTCAATCTAGTCCCTCATGATTACCCACTATTATTGTGGGTGGTGATTGAGCCACTCTCCATTCAATTATTCCAAAGAAGTTGGGAGCATATCCTATGAGGTTTCCCTTGAAAAAAAAGTGACACACCCTCTCCACACATTTAGATTTCAAAACTAGCACAACCACACACATATCTCAAATAGATGGGTTAGGTGTAGATTAAGGATGAACTAACCTTAGATTAAGACTAAGTGACATTGTTATGCGTGTGTTCGAATTCAACAACAATGAAATTTAAAAAAAAATCATAGTAAAAAGATTGCCATTAAATTTCTGCTATATCAATGAAATTTGATAAAAAACCATTCTACATATTACATTGGATACAATTAGTCTCTGTATATGAGAGATTCAAATTTTTAATTATATACAAAATTATATAATTTATGTAGCGTGATGTATATAAAATAATATATATTTTAAAATATATGTTATATATGATATTTTGAAATATGTAATTGTTCAGATACATATAAAACTGAAGTTTATAAGATAAATTACTAAAATTACCTATTATAGATAAAGATGGATGGTTTCTCGTTCCCATAAAACTAAAATAAAAAATTGAAAATTTCTTATACAGAATCAACTAGCGAATCCTCCATCCATGGCTAATGTTAAGGTTTTACGTATTCCACCGAACTCATTCCCTCAACCCACGAGATTATTCCCACAATACAGAGCACTTATAAGCATTTGATGAGGGCCTTCATAGGAACTACCGCATATGCAAAACGGATAGAGCATTCGAAGACATCTCAATAAAGCTAGGCCAAGAGCACTACTTATATTGCTCTGAATGATGTTAAGCAACCTATGGTTAAGTCCAATTCACATTTATGGACGTCTTTTTATGTACAGCTGAAAATATGTAAAATTAAAATTTATATTTCAAAGAAATTTTATCACAGTGTATACATGAATGTTACTTATGTTTACACCGAAGGCGTTTTTAAGGGGGACTGTTCTTCACATGGCTTTCGTCGTCTGTCAGAGGCCTATGAGGAGACGCCCCGTGTCCTCTGTCCGTATCTTATGAACGCAGGCCACCAATCAATCTGATCTAGTCGTTGACGTAGTTGAAGAGAACCAAGAACCAATTTCGTGTTGGCTAAGATATTGGTGAAGATGTGGAAGGATAAAGATTGTTCTCTGCAGTGTCTGTTGTATCCTGCAATAGGAAACACGGAGGTCTACTGCTACTGGCTACGTAACCGGTAGGTAAACCACAAATTCCTTTTCCTCTGCCCTAGCCGCCTCTGCTTCTTACTCTTTTGCTACCTTCGGTACTGGTGCTAACCATGGCTGCCACTTTTACTGCTACCTTCGTTGCTTGATCATTCACTGGCTCTGGATCATTTACTGAGATACGGTCAATCAGAGAAAATGAAACTGATGCTCGATCTTGATCATAGCCATGAGAAGATCAATATACTACAGATCCTGTGTCGATAAACCGTGCCATGTTGCACAGCATGGATTTCTCAAAGGAATTATCAAAAAACCATGAAAGTGAAGTGAGAAAGAAAAGCACAGATAAATACATCTGCAAGTAGTTTGATCAGTTTCATAACATATAATAAGGCCTAAGAATAACTAATACTAGAGACGAAAGAATAACTAAAATGAGAGACCAACAGTCGATATCAAAGGTATTGTAGATGTGAGCCGCATGCTCTCTGTTGCAAACTGAACCAGCATGACAGACAGCACCAAAATACCAAAGCATACAATGGCAGAAAGTACACCCATTATATGTACTCAAAATTGAAGGGAATTTGTTGTGCAGATGGAACTTGACAGCCAGTGTAGCTCGTCCCATTCCACAGGGATCTTATCACTATGGGAACATCACCATTAGTCAAACAATTAAGCTTGCAAACTCATTCCCCATCATCAGTGGAAAACAACGCTATGTAGTGAATATAATTTCTTACACCGTCCCAGCAAGCTGTTGCAGCTTACAGATTACTACAGCATCGGTGGAGAGTGTACATTGTGGGAGGAATTGCAGATAGTCCCAATGGTGGATCTAGAGTTATGCAGACTGCTCTACTGTCTGTGGAATATGGGACTTTCTTTAAGCTTCTGTTCCAGAACTATGAAAACATTGTCCAGTCGTGGCATTTGGATGGATATACAAAGACAGAACTATGAAAACATTGTCCAGTCATGCCATTTGGATGGATATTCCTTCTTTTAGTAGGGTAAATTATGATTTCCAATGCATGAAGTATTTGTTTGTAGATATAATTTGTTCGAAGTCTCAATGGGGTCCTGGTTTCACGGTTGATATTTAACTTACATGATTCCATTAGGCAATAGTTATCAATTTTTTGATAATTTGTATAGAAAATTTGGCAAAAACTAGCTAAAAAAATCATTTGGTTTTCAGAATGGATGGAGGTGAATGGACACCAACAAGTAGGAAAAGCTACTATCTCTTTGATGAAGTTTCTCGCTGCACAACCCAGGTGAGAAAAACTCAAATTCTTAAATTCTTAAATTAGATAAATGTACATTGTTAACAATGTCAATTCACCATAGCCATTTCAACTAATAATATTATAACTCTGTTTGAATATCATTGCAGATGTATCCATAATCATGATGTGCTTTTCTTTTAACTATTGATAACACAGGAATGTGGAACTTGAGGTCAGAAGCAGGGACACGACAATACCTGAGTCAGCAAACCTACGGTAGAGTGAAGTCTCAGGTGAGATCAGCCAGAGATGAATATGATATACCTCACAATGCTATCCATGTGGGAAGGCTAGGGGCCGTCAATGCGTCCCTCCTCAATAGTCCCTCGCTCTCTTGTTGAATAAGATCACATGAGTTTTCTCGTTGATTCTTTGCATCTTTCTTTGACTTTCTTGTCACGAAAATGTGACTCAAGAATGATCATTTATCTAAATATTTAATTTTCTTCTCTATCAGATTATTATCGTTATCTAAATATTTAATTTCTTCGCTATCAGATTATTGTCGATCTAGTTGGAATTCAGGGATTATTGATATCGCTAGACACAAAATTCGATTTTGCCCGGCCGCAATAGTGGCGCGGACCCGTCCGGTGACCGCCTAACTCCCACTCCGTTAACGCTCTACTCTCATCGTCTTCCTCCGTTATCCCGTGACAGCTGACAAGAAACATTAACCTGCTCTCAGCCTTCTGTGCATACCAAAGACTTTTAGGCAGAAGATACGAACGAACAACCCACCCGGACATCTCCATAATCATGCATAGCATACAAATGTCATGGCGGTCTCGTTTATTAGCCATTTTCAAATTTGAATTTTGAATCGTGAGCATTTCCCTCCATGTTACATAGGTCATTTTGACACTAGCCATCTCGCCCTTTTGTATTCGGGCACAGAGCTCTGCAAAGGCGCCCTGCCGGTGTTCTACCAGGGCCACAAGAACACCACTTTCTTGGATGTAGCGCTCACGGTTGGGACCGGTGCTTGGCTTTACCAATGCCCTAGTTTCCACGCTCAAAGAGCAGCAGCAGAAGGCCAGTGTTCCCTTGACTTTGAAGGCCCCGTGCCTGTGAAGATAAAGTTGGGGAAACTAAAATCTATGGAAGTTAAGGTCGGCGTGCAATGGGAGCTGGTCTTTGACACGCTTGATGCCAATGCCAAAGTTACAACCGAAAAGTCCAAGGTGACAGTGAAGATGTGAGGTGTTGCGATTCCAGATCGATCCATAGCGTGTCTTATTACGCGACCTTGAATATATTGAATTCACGGTTGGGGAGGCGAAGATAGGGTTACATTGTTTTCTGATTTGATCATATTGATGCCAGGATAGACCATTTATTTGTTTATACTTTATATATCACATTAACGGCCGACGTGCTTGCTTGTGGGCGTTGTTTATATGAAGAAATTGATGTATTTATAGAATATTGGTTGATTCTTTACTCTATATTGTTCTTTCTTTGTTTTATTATAAATGGAGAAATGTTTGTAACGCAATGGATAATATTCATTCTGATCACTGAAAATATTCATTCGATGTCGGGCCCAAAGTTATGTATTTGTTTAAATTTGGTAAATAAAATTATTGCAAACTGTAAAATTTGGAGTCTAAATTACAAATTTGAAATTATAAGTTGATTCGAGAATCCAATTTTTTTTGAAATTGTAAATTTTGAATATCAACAATCGATCCTGTAACAAAGTAGAAAGAGCCCCCTAAACATGGGAACAAAAAATTGTTGAGTTGTACAGTGTACTTCATTTACCACAGTTATGTCATGATATTTGCTTTGCAAGAATTCTGATCTGAAATAGCACTTCGGCTTCTCTCTTCCTTTTATATAAATAAGAATTCTCCATTTGAAAACACATGATCCCCGTTTCTATAAATAGGAATTCTCTATTTTAAAATCCATGGTCGCTTTGCAGTTGAATTCTCTATTATTTGAAAGTTTTAGTTTTAAAGTAGTTTAAGCCTGTAACATTAATACGTTTAAGATTAATTTCAACTACATTAAAATTATGTGAAGTCATTAAATGTTCAATTACTTTTGGATACTTCAATCATATTATATTATAAGGTAGGATGATAAGAAAAATTTGATGATAGGCATGTTACTCACATGACACTAGCAACATTTGAAGATTGATACTAAGTTTTTTTAGGAACCACTTAATTATTAATTAGAAGGGGACTATGTTGTTTAATATAACATGTTACTTAATATAATTTTAGTGTTTTAATATTAAACAAGAGTCATAAGGTGGCAATGCTATTACAAGAGGAGAAGCCTAACTTTATTTTCAACTATTAAGTAATGAAGTAAGTTGAGTTGTTTTTTTTATTACACATAAACTTGAATATGAATTTTTTACTTTTAAAATAAACCAAAAAAACACATCTTTTTCAAATTTTATTGTAAAACAGTTTCAATTATCAATTGATCTTCCCAAACAAACCTTATAGGAATAATGTCTAGTCATAGACCCCTCATTCATTAGTGGCTATGGATTTATTTTGCATATAAATTTTGCTTGAGTAGTGGAAAATCTATGAATTGCTTTCTGTAAAAAAAAATTCCTAAGTGGGATAAACTCTGAACAAGTAGGTAATTTGACTACTTCAATTACATGGATTTAAAATACATCACTTATTAATTCGAAAGAATTAAGGCCGAATATAATTAGCCATCACATTTTATATGGTCATCATCTTTTTACATTGAATAGTGATTGGTTCAAAATGTATTATGAATTTCCATGAAATATCCAGTAGGCAATGTAAAATAACCATAGCTTGAAAAATTGATGATTGTTTGAACTACAACAATCCATTAAACCATCACTGCATAAAGCCAGAGTCCCTTGGCACGCCCCATCGAAGATCCCCATGGATCTTGTTCATTAATATTTGGTTTTTTTAACTAACAGACTTCCCCTTAACCCTTTGTCTTATGTCCCTTTTTGTATGCTACAATAATATTGGACACTGCCATTGAATACTTTCAATCATTGTGATAAAAAAGTTCTATGTTTCTTAACTAGTTATAGGCTCCATATAACAAAACAAGGTAAAGTTATATGTGACAATGTACTTGTATCCTTCCTCTAGGCTTCACAATAATCTAATATAGATTCCTTTTCCCAACTACCTACGTAGTGAACATATCTTAAAACATCACACCAAACTAGTTTCACATATGAGCATGAGACTAGAAGATAATAAACTAATTCTTATTGGCATTTACACAGAGCATATGTTTGGCGTTTCCATGACCTCTTAACACTAAACTTGAGACCAAAGGTGTGGTGCAACTGTACTTACGATGGTGGACCATAGGTCTTGGAATCCATTTTAGAGAGCCTAGGCTACCCTTGATTCTCAATGTAGAATAATAGAGAGCCAACTCAATTAAAAAAAAAACAATATACTATAAAACCTACATGTCTACATTTAGAAAACACACAACTCTCAATTTATTACATTGTTTTGTTATCATGCATTTGTTGAAAAATGTTCAACATATTTTGCATATTGATTTTTAATGTGAAAAAATATTTGGATATTTATAGTTATAGAGTATTGATACTTTATGTGTGGATGGTTGTGTTTTTAAAGTTTATTCCATTAATATAAAAAGGACTTACATCATGATATTATAAGAAAGAATGTTTATGTTTCATATGTGACCCACAAAACAAGCTATGGAGGACCCTTACTAGCCAAGACCATTGCATCTAAATCATTTATAGTTTCAAAATCCCCCCAATCGAGAACCCAAATGAGGTGCAGAGAAAATATTGGTCTCTAAGAATAAAAAATTGAGCTCTCGTGGAGATGTTGTAGGTTGGTGACTAAAAAACACTAGATCAAGAAAAAAATCCTATTCATAAATCAACAAACCTCCATTCTTTGTTGATGATCTAGTGCACAAACCT
Organism: Pseudotsuga menziesii; assembly: GCA_001517045.1. Classification (NCBI taxonomy): domain Eukaryota; kingdom Viridiplantae; phylum Streptophyta; class Pinopsida; order Pinales; family Pinaceae; genus Pseudotsuga; species Pseudotsuga menziesii. Next base: position 22,733 of record LPNX010711213.1, on the reverse strand, counting down.
TCATCACCCCATACCTCAAAGGACTAATTATCATCATGTTATTTGCATGAATGAAATATAAATACATTAAGACACTCCCATTACAAGAACAAAAAGAGGAAGGACCTAACTCATGCATATAAGTGGCACACATTATTACGCACATACTTAAGAAACACACCTAACCTATACACATAAATGAAATGGGTAAGTGGTTATAAGTTGTGTGATAAAGTTCCAGTTGAGGCAAAGTTCCTATCGAGTAGAGTTCCACCAGGAGCAAAGTTTCAACAGGGGCAGAGATCCAGTGAAGGTAGAGTTCCAACCGTACAAAGTTTCTGGTAGGAAGAGAGCCAATCGGGGCAAAGTTCTAGTCGAGGAAAATTTTTGAATCAACAAAGTTTCAAACACAAAAGTGTTCCATTCAGAGCTGAGTTCTTGAAAAGAAAAGATCCAGCCAAGCAACTAGGAAAAATTCCAACCGAGGCAAAGTTCTTACGTTATTTTTCCAATATTGATGTAGATCTAAGCTTGTAGTTATTGCCCCATGAGGCACCAACATGCAATTTTATGGGTTCCCACCCATATACTTGCTCTTGTTGTTTATTAAATGTGCGACACTTGTTGCTTCACAAACCATTGCACTTAGTTCCCGAACAATAAAAGAAGTTACCCCCATTACTTTCCTTGATTACTTTATAAGTCAAGTCTTCCTAAGATGGTCAACCAATAATATATTTAGTTCATGTAGCTCAATACATCAATAAGAATATTGGATTATCTACATTGTTCCATTCGGGGCAGAGTTCCAGCGGGGCAGAGTTCTAGTCGGGGCAGAGTTTCAGTGGAGCAGAGTTCCAGTTGGGGCAGTGTTCCAGAGGGGCAGAGTTCCAGCCAAGGCAGAGTTGGATTCGGGGAAAAGTTCCAGTCGGGGCAGAGTTCCAACTAGGGCACAATTCCAGCTAGGGAAGAGTTCCAAGAAGGGCAGAGTTCCAACAAGGGTAGTGTTCCAACAAGGGAAGGTTTCTGTGAGGTAAGAGTTCCTTTCGATAAAGTTCATGAATTGTCAAACATACTTCCTATAGAGTTATTCAGCTAGCATATATTTAGATATTTGGATTCTTCATAGTTCTACGTTGGTAATGGTGGATGGGCATATCGATGGTTTGGTTAGAGTGGATACTTGACCATGGATAGAGTGCAATCATAATGCACTTACCTAAGAGGTTGTTACCCTATGTGGTAGGTTGAATAATCATCAAGTGTACAAAGTGGGGGAACTAGTCACTTGATTATGAGGTACATGTTTCCACACAATCTAACACTCCTAAAGCGCAAAGTTTTCACTAGGTTTTAGCTAAGATAAGTTTTTAGAAGTGTTCCCACTAGGATGTAAGCAACATATTCTCTTTGCTTTATATCAGATTAGGTCCAAGCCCTAATGGCAAGGAAGAGTTCTAGCTGGGGTAGAGTTCCAGCCGAGACAGAGTTCCAACAGGGGCATAGTTTCAGCTAGGGCAGAGTTCCAATCGAGGCAAGGCTCCTATGAGGGAAGAGTTCCTTTCAATAAAGTTCATGCATTGTCGAGTTCGTACTTCCTATAGAGTTATTGAGATAACAAATATTTAGATATTTGGATTCTCAAGGAGGCAAAGTTCCATCTAGGGGCAAGGTTCCAGTCGGGGCAGAGTTCCAATTGGGGAAGAGTTCTAGTTGGGGAAGAGTTCCAGTTGGGGAAAAGTTCCAGTCGAGGCAGAGTTCCAACCGGGGCACAGTTCCAGCCAGGGCAGAGTTCTTGAAACAAGCTACCGTTGAAATGTTGATACTTCCTTGTTACACTCATATTCTAAATCATCAAAACATAATAACCAATTCAATTTTTATAATTACTTCATTAAATCAAAATACTACTTTTAATAAATTTCAATGCACTTGAATATACCTAATAAAAACATTTGATAACACGATAAACCTTCATGACGATTTCTAGTTGGAAATCTGCTCACCCCAACTAGAACTTTGCCCCAGTTGGAACTCTGCCCTAGTTGGAACTCTGCCCAGTAGGAACTTTACCCGACAGGACCTAGAACTTTTCCCTAGTTGGAACTCTTCCTAGTAGGACCTGCCCTAGTTCGAACTCTGCCCCGGTTGGAACTCTACCCCGAGTTTAGGGTAGGGTTCCAACTAGGGTAGAGTTCCAACCGAGGCAGAGTTCGAACTAGGGAAGGTCCTACCGGGCAGAGTTCCAACTAGGGCAGAGTTCCAGGTCCTACCAGGTAAAGTTGCTACCAGACAGAGTTCCAACTAGGGCAGAGTTTTAGTTGGGGTAGAGTTACTACCAAGCAGAGTTCCAACTGGAGCAGAGTTCCAGTTTGGGTCGAGCAGAGTTCCAACTAGAAATCATCATGAAGGTTTATCGCATTATCAAATGTTTTTATTAGGTATATTCAAGTGCATTGAAATTTATTAAAAGTAGTATTTTGATTTGATGAAGTAATTATAAAAATTGAATTGGTTATTATGTTTTGATGAGTTAGAATATGAGTGTGACAAGGAAGTATCAATGTTTCAATGGTAGCTTGTTTCAAGAACTCTACCCTGGATAGAACTATGCCCCAGTTGGAACTCTACCCCGACTGGAACTTTTCTACGGTTGGAACTCTTCCTCGACTAGAACTCTACCCCAGTTCGAACTTTGCCCCGACTGGAACCTTGCCCCTAGATGGAACTCTGCCTCCTTGAGAATCCAAATATCTAAATATCTGTTATCTCAATAACTCTATAGGAAGTGCGAATTCAACAATGCATGAACTTTATCGAAAGAAACTCTTCCTGCATAGGAACCTTGCCTCAATTGGAACTCTGCCCTAGCTAGAACTGTGCCCCTGTTGGAACTCTTCCCTGGATGGAACTCTGCCCCAGCTAGAACTCCACCTTGTCATTATGACTTGTACCCAATCTGATATAAAGCGAAGAGAAAATGTTGCTTACATCCCAGTGGGAACACTTCTAAAAACTTATCTTAGCTAAGACCTAGTGAAAAATTTGAGCTTTAGGAGTGTTAGATTGTGTGGCAGCATGTACCTCATAATCAAGTGACTAGTTCCCCCACTTTGTGCACCTGATGATTATTCAACCTACCACATAGGGTAACAATCTCTTAGGTAAGTGCATTATGCTTGCACCCTATCTATGGTCAAGTATCCACTCTAACCAAACCATCGATATGCCCATCCAACATTACCAACATAGAACTATGAAGAATCCAAATATTTAAATATATTCTAGCTGAATAACTCTATAGGAAGTACGTTCGACAATTCATGTACTTTCTCGAAAGGAACTCTTACCTCACAGGAACCTTTCCTTGTTGGAACACTGCCCTTGTTGGAACTCTTCCCTTGTTGAAACTCTTCCCTCGCTGGAATTGTGCCCTGATTGGAACTCTACCCCGGATGGAACTTTGCCCCGACTGGAACTCTACCTCGGCTGGAAATCTACCTCGACTGGAACTCTGCCCCTCTGGAAGTCTGCCCCACTGGAAATCTGCCTCGACTGGAACTCTGCCCCTAATGGAACAATGTAAATAATCCAGTATTCTTATTGATGTATTGAGCTACATGAACTAAATATATTATTGGTTGACCATCTCAGGAAGCCTTGACTTATAAAGTAATCAAGGAAAGTAATGGGGGCAACTTCTTTTATTGTTCAGGAACTGAGTGTAATGGTTTGCGATGCAACAAGTGTCACACATTTAATAAACCAGTGTAGATCCAAATCTTAGGCTCTATCAAGCACCGAGATGGATCAAATCTCTCGAGGTGCAAACCTCTTCTAATTAGGTATCCATTGATTTGATTCAAACAAAAAGACAAATCTTTTTATTTAAGGTCCACATATAATATTTTTATTTTTAATATTTAATATTATTTATGGCTAACATATAATATTTTTTATTTTGTTAAGAACGAACATTACAACATTTCCCCATACATGGTTTTAAAACCATATGCAAGGCTCTCCTACGACCATGGGTTGTTTAGGAGGCCTTGCACATGGTCTTAAAACCATTTGCAAGGTCCTCATAAACCATGTACAATAAAACCATGGGTTGTTTAGAAGGCCTTGCAAATGGTTTTAAAACCATGTGCAATGCCAACATTTTTTTGCAGATAATTCTTGTTATTTATTATTATTTTGTTAGGTAGGAACATTACAACATCTCCCCCATATTGTGTTTTTTTCTTGACCAGCATATTTTTTTACGGATAATTAAATTTTTACTTTTTTATTATTTTGTTAGGTAGGAAGATTACAACATCTCCCCCATATTAGATTGTTTTTGTGGCCAACATTTATTTTGGCCTATAATTAGAAAATTTATTTTTTTATTAATAAAAATAACGTTACGTAATGTGACATAACGTTACGTAACGTTACAAGATCTCCCCCATACTGGGCTATAGAGCGCCTCTCGGCGCAACAACAAGAGCAAGTATATGGGTGCGAACCCATAAAATTGCATGTTGGTGTTCCGTGGGGCCATAACTACAAGCTTAGATCTGCATCAATATTGGAAAAAGAACGTAAGAACTCTGCCTCGGTTGGAATTTTTCCTAGTTGCTCAGCTGGATCTTTCCTTTTCGAGAACTCAGCCCCGAATGGAACACTTTTGTGGTTGAAACTTTGTTGATCCAAAATTTTTCCTTGACTAGAAATCTACCCCGATTGGCTCTCATCCTGCCAGAAACTTTGTGCTGTTGGAACTCTACCTTCACTGGATCTCTGCCCCGGTTGGAACTCTACTCCTGGTGGAACTTTGCTCGACAGGAAATTTTCCTCGACTGGAACTTTATCACACAACTTATAACCACTTACCTATTTCACTTATGTGTATAGGTTAGGTGTGTTTCTTAAGTATGTGGGTAATAATGTGTGCCACTTATATGCATTAGTTAGGTCATTCCTCTTTTTTGTTCTTGTAATGGGAGTGTCTTAATGTATTTATAGTTCATTCATGCAAATAACATGATGATAATTAGTCCTTCGAGGTATGGGGTGATGAAGGTTTGTGCACTAGATCATCAACAAAGAATGGAGGTTTGTTGATTTATGAATAGGATTTTTTTTCTTGATCTAGTGTTTTTTAGTCACCAACCTACAACACCTCCATGAGAGCTCAATTTTTTATTCTGAGAGACCAATATTTTCTCTGCACCTCGTTTGGGTTCTCGATTGGGGGGATTTTGAAACTATAAATGATTTAGATGCATGGTCTTGGCTAGTAAGGGTCCTCCGTAGTTTGTTTTGTGGGTCACATATGAAACATAAACATTCTTTCTTATAATATCATGATGTAATTCCTTTTTATATTAATGGAATAAACTTTAAAAACACAACCATCCACACATAAAGTATCAATACTCTATAACTATAAATATCCAAATATTTTTTTACATTAAAAATCAATATGCAAAATATGTTGAACATTTTTCAACAAATGCATGATAACAAAACAATGTAATAAATTGAGAGTTGTGTGTTTTCTAAATGTAGACATGTAGGTTTTATAGTATATTGTTTTTTTTAATTGAGTTGGCTCTCTGTTATTCTACATTGATAATCAAGGGTAGCCTAGGCTCTCTAAAATATGATTCCAAGACCTATGGTCTGCCACCGGAAGTACAGTTGCACCACTCCTTCGGTCTCAAGTTTAGTGTTAAGAAGTCATGGAAACGCCGGACATATGCTCTTTGTGTAAATGCCAATAAGAATTAGTTTATCATCTTCTAGTCTCATGCTCATATGTGAAACTAGTTTGGTGTGATGTTTTAAGATATGTTCACTGTGTAGGTAGTTGGGAAAAGGAATCTATATTGGATTATTGTGAAGCCTAGAGGAAGGATACAAGTACATTGTCGCATATAACTTTACCTTGTTTTGTTATATGGAGCCTATAACTAGTTACTAAACATAGAATTGTTTTACGACAATGATTGAAATTATTCAATTGCAGTGTCCAATATTATTGTAGCATACAAAAAGGGACATAAGATAAAGGGTTAAGGGGAAGTCTGTTAGTTAAAAGAATCAAATATTAATGAACAAGATCCATGGGGATCTTCGATGGGGCATGCCAAGGGACTCTGGCTTTATGCAATGATGGTTTAATGGATTGTTGTAGTTCAAAAAATCATCAATTTTCAAGCAATGGTTATTTTACATTGCCTACTGGATATTTCATGGAAATTCATAATACATTTTGAACCAATCACTATTCAATGTACAAAGATGACAACCATATAAAATGTGATGGCTAATTATATTTGGACTTAATTCTTTCGAATTAATAAGTGATGTATTTTAAATCCATGTAGTTGAAGTAGTCAAATTAGCTACTTGTTCAAAGTTTATCCCACTTAGGAATTATTTTTTTACAGAAAGCAATTCATAGATTTTCCACTACTCAAGCAAAATTTATATGCAAAATAAATCCATATCCACTAATGAATGAGGGGTCTATGACTAGAAATTATTCCTATAAGGTTTGTTTGGGAAGATCAATTGATAATTGAAACTATTTTACAATAAAATTTGAAAAAGATGTGTTTTTTTGGTTTATTTTAAAAGTAAAAAAATTCATATTCAAGTTTATGTGTAATAAAAAAAAACAACTCAACTTACTTCATTACTTAATAGTTGAAAATAAAGTTAGGCTTCTCCTCTTGTAATAGCATTGCCACCTTATGACTCTTGTTTAATATTAAAACAGTAAAATTATATTAAGTAACATGTTATATTAAACAACATAGTACCCTTCTAATTAATAATTAAGTGGTTCCTAAAAAAATTTAGTATCAATCTTCAAATGTTGCTAGTGTCATGTGAGTAACATGCCTATCATCAAATTCTTCTTATCATCCTACCTTATAATATGATTGAAGTATCCAAAAGTAATTGAACATTTAATGACTTCACATAATTTTAATGTAGTTGAAATTAATCTTAAACGTATTAATGTTATAGGCTTAAACTGCTTTAAAACTAAAACTTTCAAATAATTTGTGATAATTGTGATAATCTAAAGATATTAGATATTATCACATCTTAATATTTGTTCACACATGTTGTGAACTAATATTTAATATAACTCTATTTTCTCAATGTTGAATATAAAATGTTATATACATAGTCATGTTTTCATTTTGTGATGTTTTTTTATTTAATAACAATTTTTTCACAAATCTATGTATAGTTAATGGATAAAATAAGAATATATAAAATTTGATGTCTAATCAACAACCTTTATTAATATCCTATGTGTAAGAATCCAAAGAAATGCCCGCATTACCGTAAACTAGTTCAGTTAAATACTTATTATTTGAAGTGCAGGATCTTTAACATGTTTAGAATCATATTACTTAAATTCATTATTATTGCATTTTTTTAACAAAACATAAGTTCATTATTACTAAATGACAAAACATTTCCTTTGTCATGAACAACAAAAGTGACTTGCATTACCCTACATCAAATTTAAATCACTTCTAATGCATGGATTCATGACACTCTCATTATTAATCAACATTAAATCTTGTTGTAGGTCAAAAATATGTTTGTAAACTATACTTATGGTTTCCAAAAGAACAACAGAGCGGTTTCCTGCTACCTGGAAGAGATAAAATAGACCTATTTAGATGATCCCAAAGCAAAGTTCTTTTTAACTTATTAAGTTTTTGTTTCTCATAGCTCGTGTTTTTTAGGGTGGAATTTATTGTGGAAACAGATTTTCTTCATGCTTACTAAAAGAACATATATCATTGAGAGACTTCTCTTATAAACCTTCACTTAATATCCAAAATTGTATTTAGTAAGTTACTTGATTTTATATTTCTTTTATATAAAAACACTATTTACTAAACATTTAATAATTTGTGTACATGTAGTTTCTTTTAAAAGATCATATATTCAATCAAGGCTCGGACCTTCAAACTGATATATTATTATTATAATATATTGTTTAAGTAAATTTAATGATTAAAAACTATATTTCCAACTGCAAAACGACCATGCATTTTAAAATTTAGAGAATTCCTATTTATAGAAATAGGGATCATGTGTTTTCAAATGGAGAATTCTTATTTATATAAAAGGAAGAGAGAAGCCAAAGTGCCCTTTTAGATCATAATTCTTGCAAAGCAAATATCATGACATAACTGTGGTAAATGAAGTACACAGTACAACGGCAGCAGGCCTTGCATTTACCAAAATTCTTGGTTGCAAACCCATATTCGATTGGAAACTTTACTTGTCAACAATTTTTTGTTCCCATGTTTAGGGGGCTCTTTCTACTTTGTTACAAGATCGATGGTTGAAATTCAAAATTTACAATTTAAAAAAAAATTGGATTCTCGAATCAACTTATAATTTCAAATTTGTAATTTAAACTCCAAATTTTACAGTTTGCAATAATTTTATTTACCGAATTTAAACAAATACATAACTTTGGGCCCGACATCAAATGAATATTTTCAGTGATTAGAATGAATATTATCCATTGCGTTACAAACATTTCTCCATTTATAATCAAACAAAGAAAGAACAATATAGAGTAAAGAATCAACTAATATTCTATAAATACAACAATTTCTTCATATAAACAATGCCCACAAGCAAGCACGACGGCCATTAATTAGATATATAAAGTATAAGAAAATAAATGGTCTATCCGGGAATCAATATGATCAAATCAGAAAACAATGTAACCCTATCTTCGCCTCCCCAACTGTGAATTCAATAAATTCGAGGTTGCGTAATAAGACCCGCTATGGATCGATTTGGAATTGAAACACCTCACATCTTCACTGTCACCTTGGACTTTTCAGTTGTAACTTTGGCATTGGCATCAAGCATGTCAAAGACCAGCTCCCATTTCACGCCGGCCTTAACTTCCATAGATTAGATTTTCCCCAACTTTATCTTCACAGGCACAGGGCCTTCAAAGTCAAGGGAACACTGGCCTTCTGCTGCTGCTCTTTGAGCGTCGAAACTAGGGCATTGGTAAGCCAAGCACTGGTCCCAACCATGAGCACTACATACAAGAAAGTGGTGTTCTTGTGGCCCTGGTAGAACACTGACAGGGAACCCTTGCAGAGCTCTATGCCTGAATATAAAAGGGCGAGATGGATAGTGTTGAGAAGACCTATGTAACATGGAGGGAAATGCTCATGATTCAAAATTCAAATTTGAAAATGGATAATGAATGAGACTGCCATGGCATGTGTATGCTATGCATGATTATGGAGATGTCTAGGTGGGTTGTTCGTATCTTCTGCCGAAAAGTCTTTGGTATGCACGAAAGGTTAGGAGCACATTAATGTTTCTTGTCAGCTGTCAGGGGATAAAAAAAAAATACGGTGAGAGCAGACCATTAACGGAGTGGGAGTCAGGCGGTCACTGGACAGGCCAGCGCGACGATTACCGCTGGGGAAAATCGTCGTGTCGGTGGCTTACTCCATTATTGTCGATCTCGCTGGGCAAGAAATTTCGATTCCTGTGGATACGAAAAGGATGTCTGCCTTATTTAATTAAAAATAAAAAAACAAATATGTTGTGTTTTGATGTGGAAACCATCTTTCATGGCTTTTATGTAATCCTTGTTCACTACCAAAGTGAAGGTTGCTGGTGAATATTTATATATTAAATATATTGTTTATTTCTATTTTTTCATTGAAGTTTTATGTGATCCATGAAGCAAATATGCTTCCTTTGTGTTTTCATAATCATCTTCTTTCTTATATTATTATAAACGAAGAATATAATGTTGTCATAGTGATATTCTTTATTATATTACTATAAAAGAAGAATATATAATATTATTATTATGGTGATTTTCTTTCATTATACCAATCCTTATATGCTCTTAAGTTTCACACATTAGTATGCACACAACTACACCACAAAATTACTTTAAATAAATTCAAACTCCAAATTTGTAGAAAGAATATTATCAAAGCCTATGCCATGCAACATATACATGATAATAAATTGATACACTAGCATCACCCCCCTTCTTCCTCGATCCTCTAGCACATGTAATTAAGCATTGTATAATCACTAGCTTTAGTGAAGCATGTGGGTTTATTTGGCTTGGAATTGGGATATGACCTCAATTATTTTCCCTTTTCCTATAATGTAGCTCCTTCAATTGCTAGTGGTGGGCATGTGGGTTTAATAGGGTTGGATTTAGGATATGGCATGAACCCCTTGCTTCAAATGACAACCCTTTCTCCAAACACAAGTGGTCGATGGCATTGGGCATTCTATTGATTGCAAAGTCTATCAAGAAATCCAGAAGATGGCTACATAGGTGCACTATCATTACAGTAGTGGATGTTACATCTTTTGTGAGCTTAGGAAGGTGAACAAAGGAATGAATCAATGTGAGAGCGAGGAAATATAAGCATAATATCGTATAATGATTTCAACCATTTATATGAGAATAAATGCAAAGATGATTTTGGTTGCAACATCCATAAAAAAAATTATGTTAGGGATACTTGTGCTTTTGACACAACAAACAATGATATTAGTGATTAATGGACAAGAGAAATGAGTTGAAGCATTCATGGGAATTCATCAATGGAATCACTTGGAGTTCAATTAATAATTGAGAACCGTTATAGTTATTGGAAGTTGTTTCATCATCTCTTCTTATTGAATTTTAACCATGGAAGGAACCCTCCCTCCATGACCTCTCTTTAGCCTCAAACGAACACAAGGACACCCTATGTTCTAAAAATTTGGAATTGGTGGATGGAACATTTGAGGCCATCCCTACTGCCACGATTGAGGAAGAGAAACAATCAGATGGTGCCTAATTGAACAACATGAGGACTTTCAATCATAAGCATTCCATGGACATGAAAATTGATAATTTTCTTTTCAAGTTTAATATGTTTTGTCATGTTTTTATTTTCTTATGCAATATGTAACCTAATACAGTTTCCAAGAATATGGACATTGGAGCAAGGAAGACATGCCTTGTGGGAACATAGATATGTAGTTTTACATTTTAAATATTTGGCTATGACCGTGCCCATAATCTTTTTGTATTGCAAAATTGTTTAATTCAACTACAACATTTTCTAATATAAATTATACTTGTTATTGTGAAACAAAATCATGAAAGAATATACACACAATTATAACTTATATGATTTGATCCATTTCAAATAACTCTTCCTTCAAATAAGGTAGTATACCTCCTTCCTCCTTTCTAATGGGCATGTTAATCGTCTCCTAGATTTAGCAAAAAAACACAAACTTTTTTATGTATTTTTTATCATCTAATTAAAGCACATTTTTTAACAAAAGAATGACAAAACCATTCCATAAAATGGTACATGTAAAATAAAGCAAGAGATGTTCATGAAAATATCAAAGGCTTCACCCGCAAGAAAAATTTAGGGGTAAAATTTAGTCCATTAGCTATTTTTCGATTATTTTTTCAAAAAAAGATTTGCCAATTTGTTTTTTTCCAAAGATGATTCACCCAAATTCCATGGGATAATTTTTTTACTCTAAAAATAGCCAAAAATATCTGAAAACTATATAACCTCCTTAGGAATTTGAACATTTAAGAAAAAATTGCCAAACATTTTATGGTTGAAAATTTAAGAATTGGTAAGATTTGTTAAGGTTTCTACACTCTGAGAAAATTATGAATCCTTAAAAGTTAAAAATTTTCATGTTGACTCGTTTCTATCAAATTTAAAAGACACACTAGCATTTCCCTAACATGTATGAGCCTAATGGTATCTTTGTAAAGATATGTGGTGTTCCTTGTTAGCTAGAAAGAGTTATTTAAAGAAAAATAGACTAAAATATAGTTGTGGAAAGGAAATTAAAAAATAGAATTGGAAACTAATAACAATAATCAAACATTTATCGATATTTAGAACTAAATGGAATATTTACTTGCCTCTTCAAAGGGGGGTATCCACATGATAAACACCCCAAATACAATAATATTCACTTGACAATCAATTACATAGTTTCTACTACTATATAAAGTTTCTAATGGCCAAAACCCTAACCACCTAATGGGCCTCCATTAATGAGGATTCAACCACTAACTAGTGGTCTTTTTTCAATGAGGTCACTTACATTTATTGATTTCACACTCTACTTCTTCATGGGGATTTATTTAATAAAGATGGCTCTCAATACACTAAGTAACGGTGTATTCTACTAGCTAGGGGAGTTTGGGTGGCACTCTAAAACACCCTTCCTTTTATAAAGCAAAGTGTTGTCCTCAATATTGGATATGAGGAAATTGGTGGAGAGCCTTTATTAGTTACCACGTAAAATATTCATGTTACATATTTTTCCATTGATCAAAATTTCTTGGATAGTGAGCTAGCAAAGTTGAGGTTCGCGTTTGTACAAAACAGCCTCATTCTACAACCAAATGGAACCCTTCTCATCCAATTTTGGAATTCTAGTTTGAAATTTGTAATTAGACATGAGGACTTTCTTCAAGCGAGACACATGACAGACTAGGTGGAGCGTAGAATAGTTGGGTAAAGCCATGTTGATGCCTGGAAATTCGCAGGCGACAACAGGAAGGGATTCTCCCCAATCAACGTTCCCAACTAGCCCATTGACTATTTGGTATAGGGAATCCGTCCGGTTTGTGGTCCGGCTACCGTAGGTCAAGTAACAAAACAAAGGTTTTACTGGTTGCGGCCCGGTCCACTGAGTTCCACCGAGTTTTTGTATTTTTGACTTAATGTATGAAATGCAAAGGCCTAATTAACAATGCAGGGTGATTGAGATGCAGAGAGCGTCACAATGTGATGCACAGGTTCTTACCTCTCATCTTAGGCTCATAAGCATCTACATCACATATGCAAGAATGACATAAACTAACTATCCATCTAACTACCTATCCCCGGGGAGCCAAAATACGATTTATTTATGAGTAATGTGGATTATTCATGTATTATAACAGAAATTACAGGTAGCTGATATTCTTCTCTACAACACATGGA
>LPNX010711204.1:0-227637 GCA_001517045.1 Pseudotsuga menziesii | reverse complement strand
TTATAATCCTCCCGATCGAAACATCGGGGCATGACCACATGACTCAAATACATAATAGAAACATCCCAGAATAAACATCGGGTTACAATAATATAAAATACATGGAAGAATACATTCCGAAGTTACATATACATCAACAATCAACACTAGAGTAAGTAGGCCTATCATGAAAATTACCTATCTCAGAAATCACAGGAACTAACTCAATCAAATCAAATGAAGGATCATAGTTAGGAGTAAACTCCCCATCTTCCACTTGAATGGGAGAAGGTGGTTCAGGAATACCTTCTATATGGTCTCCCATCATGTGTGAATCAATGTGCGAAGTAGTCCTCCTCGAATGTCTATCTCTCTCTCTGAAAGGAGGAGGAGATGTAGAAGGTGAAATTCCTGCTAAACGACGAGAACGGCGAGGAGTCGCACCCGAATCCACAATGACTCAAAAAATATAAAAGACTCTCTAATTATGCAAACCCTAGGCAAGCTAACGTGCACAGAGAATACACCAATAAAATCTAAAGCCAAACAAAAGAAATCAAGGGTAGGATAAATGAGCTCCCGAATGAAGAAGGTATGTCTCGCCTAGGAGAGGCTTGAGACTCCCATACACAACAAGCAGAGGTACGTAACCAATTATTGTGGCCCTCAGCTTCAACGCATAAAGAGACTGTGCTATCTGAGCCCAACCTAGCCAGGGCACCCGTATAATAACTCTTGCAGAGTACCCCCTCAATATCCTAGGTAAGGCCACTAAGTTCAGCTCAATATAATCAATTCTCAGGCAGACAGTCGCAGGTGGGATTGACTGTATGGGTAGGGTAGCAAATCCTGAAACTCTTGAGAGAGTCCCCAGATACGAATACAATCTTGGAAATATCTCCGGTGCTACTCAGTTATGACTAGGGGTCATCCCAATCAATAACCACTCACACTGCCTCGTGCTTAACTCCCTTTTGAGAGGAGGATCCTAAGAAACACTGGTTATACCAAGGAATTTCACACACTCACCTGGACAAACACATCCATGTTGTTGTTTAGTGGTCTTGGAGAATTTACTCATAATGAACTATTCCAAGACCCTAAAACCTAATCTTGTTGGTGAACCCTATCAAATAAAATAGTGTAGTTCATTTTAATTTAAGCGTTGATTTTAATTGGCTTTATTACTCAAAACAGGTAGATGGTTGTGCAACTAATGGCGTTATGACACAACATGAAGCAACATGCACACCTAACAATCAATGCAAATGCACTGTGTCCATTAAAAACATGGTATGCTACTACGTGAAATGCACAATCTTCTTCGAATGATAAATGCAATCTTTCCTATATGAACTCTTAACTAATACTTCAAACCAAATCTAGTGCAAGTAGTATGCAAAATGAAAGATGCAATGCATAATGATAATCAAATATTTTTGGAATTTTTGAAATAAAAATGAGATACTAAAGCAAAAGAATGGTTCTACAACCCCCAGACTCTGCAAGCACACTCAAGAAGCACTCAAGAAAATTACTAATTTAAAAGAAATCTAATGCACTAATCCCAAAACAAAAAATTGAAAATGCAATGACAAGAACATTCTTCAAAAAAGAAATTTTACCATAAAAAAAATGTCTCTGGTCAGAAACAGAGGTGTATACAGACTCTAGCAGTATCAAAGGAGACTTAGCAATCATCCAAATTAACCCATCAACAATCAATCTTCCTCTAGAATGAAAAATTAAGGGCATACGCGATTGCTCACAGTAAACCCGCGTGTGCAGACAAAAATAGCAGTGAAACCTACGTATATATGCGACTGTGAGTTAAAAACTCGTGTATCAGAAGAAAGGTGCATAAAAATAAAGGCAAACAGATAAGCTGAGACAAACTTCACACCATTCAGACACTACCAGGAAAACATGCCCCAAGACCCGACACAGAAACAAGAGAAAAAAGAGCAATTCAAAGTCATTGAATGCCGATAGAAAACCCCCAAAGGACAACTACTAGGAACTCCCCAGTGGAGTCACCAATTCTGTTATGAAGAGAAATTCTTATGGATGGGGGTACCACAATAGACAGCTTGACTCCAGAAATCAATCCTTTCCAATATGCAAGAGAAATCAAATATCTAACACTAAAGGATCAGACCTCGTACCTTATTCTGGACGGTTGAAGTAGATCCCCATTAAGCTTTCCAACTTGAGCTTGAATTGATGAATCACTTCCTCAACAACAAGTAAACAAGACAAGCATACTATATATATTGGTGTTAGATCTACTCTAGCATATATAATCAACAATGTATAAGCATTTGAAATAATCCATGGATAAAATATTCATTCAAACATACATCATTGGATAGGAAAAGATATTTCTATTAATATAAAATCAGAGATTGCAATGGATACAATCTCTGTCGGCACATTTGCGAATCGGAGAAATTGAATCGCCCACTTGGGCCTCCACCACCTCAATCCTCCATCTCTTGATAGCAAGCTCACAAACAAAAGGAAAGCTTAGGAAGAAGACCAAAGTGCTCCAAGGGACAAAGGGATGCAGACTCAAGCACAAGTTCTGGCAACAATGGACTATAGTGTCTTTGCTCTCAATTCTCTTATGCCTTCAATGTATCCAAAGAGTTCCTTATATAGCTTTTCAAAGGGGTAATGAAAGGTCAAATCTGAGCAATCTCAAGGCATATGGAAGGCTAGGAGACAAGTGAATCGGATCCATGTCAAGGAAAACTCCAAAATGATTTGGATTTTGTACACATCCCGATGTACGCGGTTTTAGGGGTCAAACCTGCGTATATATGCGATAAGGGGTTTGAAAGTCATGTATAGCAATTTTCTCATGTTTATAGGGATGGTCTAGGAAACATCAAAGGACAAAAAATGGTCCAAGGGATCTAAGGAGTCTACAGAGGGATTGGGGAAGGCCTTACAAGTGTGATTCACATGGTGTGGTAAAATCAGCTATAACAAAAGTGAGTTGGGTTCAAAGTGATCAACTCGTTTTTAAGTCGATGGCCTCCCAATTCATTAGTCTTCCCAAATAGTGACTCTAGATTGAGACACTTTACATTTGGTGTTGTGAGAATTTCAACATGAAATAAGAGATCCCTCTAAATGCTGATACAAATCATCCCAAATGCTTCATCCAATCTGTTAAAATACTTGGACTTCTCAACAGCTAAGTTTGGCTCATTTTCTATCCCCATGGTTACTATGTAGAGACCATTCGATCTCAGTTGGATTACCATTTTAGCATTCCACTCAAAGAAGCTGAATGAAATTATCAAGATGAAATGATACTTCTCCATTTTTTTTTATGCACTGAATGACAAATATCTACTAAACAACTTGCAATACAAACTCTCAATCTACTAGAAGGTACCCTAGATTATAATTTGAACCCTATAAACTCTATTAATTCAACTTGCACCTATAAAGAGATATGATACCATTTGAAATTCATATTATTAACAATATATAGAATCTAAGAGAATCTTCACAACGAAAGAATTTGACAATACAGGAAGAAAATAGTGTAAAAGAGAAAAATTAACACATAGAGATGGTTCCGATAACTAAGTTTTCTATTATAGTTCAACAGGTAAACATGTATAGAACATGATTATATTATAATAGGACAAAATATTTATATTTTGGAGGAAAATTGCTAGGATACATGTGGCAGGATTAGATTGGACCTCAAACCCCCTAGGTGGACCAATAATCTCCCAAACCACCTCAAACGGTCATGAATGTCCATGTGAACATTAGACAAGCATGCTTGGTCATAAATAAGTGTTATGTAGGTGTGGTGGAGTGTATGGGTGAGTGGAAGTGGCTCTAGGAAGCAATAAATGGTCCAAAATAGTAAAAAACACTCAAATACAATGCATGGGCACCTATTGTAAAACTATATCCATGATTTAAGGAGTGGGGGGACCTTAAGGGACCAATATGTCATCAATGAGGGTGATCATGCTCCTAGTTGACAAAAAATTGGGAACTGGGTGCAATTAATGGTCCAAAACCCCTAGTAGCCTTAGGAAGCCATCATAACCTATGTTTGAACTATGCAACATAAGTGAAAAAAATGGGACTATGGTCCTAGGTGGTATGATGTTATAAAGAAAAGAATCCATATGGTTGCAGAGACTATGTTCAAGTGTTGGTTTTGTACAACAAGTTGTGAAGTTAGATTGCAATAGCCAAAGTGAAATCATCCTGGTAAAAAACCTTGCTTAACATGATAATATAAAGAACATTGATATGGAATATAAATTTGTGAGAAATATGGTTGAATACAAGAAGGTGTTACTAGAAAAGGTTGACACCTTGGAAAATGTTGCAAACTCATTAACAAAGTATTTCACCATAGAGAAGTTATCTTGGTGTAGAGAATCTATGGGAATTGATGCCCTGAATCTGTGACTTTCTGAGTACATGACTCATTATTATGTAAATAAAACAACAAGTGCAAGAATTTTGGTTATATGTTATATTCTTTGCATGTGTGTGTTTTTGGGGGGAGGGGTAGGTGTGCCTATCAACGCCATGCCTGGTGATCCCTATTGCCACCTTCGGTTGTTTTTGGGGATCTTCTAAAATTATGTAATTTAATCCCAGTTAGGGGATTGGATTCTATTTTACAATCTGGGTTAACATATTAGGGTATTGTATTTTTTTCAATACCTATATGGTATTATGATTTATTCCTAATCATAATGAAAAAATAGGAGGTGTGGCTCCAAGGTTTGCTGGTTGTACTGGTTACGGGCTTCCAGGGTAAATCTTTGTGTTTTATGTGTTAATGTTGTAATGTAATCTCTTTTTTTATTTAAATAATATATATTCTTTGCTTATCTGCATAGGTTTAAAAGTTACATCTCTAAGAACAAGTAATTTAATCAACTCAAGATGAAAAATACTGTGTCCAGTATGTTCTGGGTGATTTCAAACCTCCGTTTCCATTTTAGACAAGCTTTTCAATAGGTAAAAGAGTAAATTAATATTTGGCATGCCTGAAACATGAAAAATGAACCTGAGATAATACCTTTAAACAATGGAAAATATTCCTCCACAACACATATATCATTGTATGATACTCAACACTTCCCTCCATTGATATTTAAGGATATTTTAACGAATTTGTTTGCTCCAATCCAAACCTTCATTTCCTAGAAAGGGAAACAAGTCCAAATTGAATTCAAATCGAAATTTCTTGAACCATTGATCACCATATGTAGGCAATATGGTCTCTTCTTCAAAGTAGGATTCCAATACTTCAAAGCTTAAGCTTTCAAAATCAACCTACGAGTTTGTAAACTTATGGGAGAATTTTTGTGTAACTTTCACACTGTACCCTTTGAGCTTATAGAAGAAGGAAAACCACCTTACATCCATTATCATCTTTGTGA
This sequence comes from Pseudotsuga menziesii, assembly GCA_001517045.1. Taxonomy (NCBI): domain Eukaryota; kingdom Viridiplantae; phylum Streptophyta; class Pinopsida; order Pinales; family Pinaceae; genus Pseudotsuga; species Pseudotsuga menziesii. The sequence goes on along the minus strand of LPNX010711204.1, from coordinate 222,220 downwards.
ACTAAGGATCTCCTTCATCCCACTGAGTATTGATAGGCTCAAACCTATGTATATTTCCACTTTTTTATTCATCCCAACAACCGATGACTAGAGAGATAGTGTATTAGCTCCAGATGGCATAAAATGTTGCATGCAATTCAAACTGAGATAATTTGAATCTCAATGAACCATTAATTATAGGAAAATCCAGTTAATGATATAGTGGTCTCATATCAGGTTACTTAATAGGAAGGTTCTATGAATGTTTCATAATGGAGAACCCTACTCCCAAACACCATAAAGTTTCATGATTACTTCATTACTCAAATTTTTCATTTTTTTTCATTTGTGACATTTCGACAGTGCAAATCTATATAGGTTCATGCTATTCTTGTGGTATTGGCTACATGGAATTACTCATTGGAGGTTATTTCAGGAATGCAACTGATTGTTGTTATGCTGTTTCTAGTACACTTCTGTTTCTAACAATTACCAGTATGGATCATCAAATATAGTGTCAACACTTTTGGAGAATATGACGTTGGATTTATCCAGTAAGTTATCAATTTTTGGGTGCGTTATTCTCTCCTGATGGTTATATAACAACATCCTTGTGATTCTGGTCATTCTTTGACCCATATTTGGATAAAATCCATGTATTACCATAGAAATAGGAGATTTAGTTAATTAGTTGTAGTTTGTAGTTTCCTTTATAAACAAATTCCAAATAGAAGTAAATGGTTTGATTCCTAATATTTGTGGAGAACTAATATTTTACAGTACTATAATATATTCGGTTGCTCTTGTGTTTCTTTTGAGCTATTTCTGAAGATTACTGGATGCTACAGAATACTGACGACCTGAGCTAAGTCTTTCGGATATTTTACACTGTGTTAACGATGTTTCTCCTTTGTTAAATTTTCATTTTCATATATATATATATATATATATCGTTATATTGTATGTGAAATCATTCATTAAGTGGATCTCGAATGATTACATGGTTTTTGAAAAATGAATAATTCGTTGACATGTTGAAAGTGAGTGAATTTCTTCATGATTTTCTACAATTGATTATGAAATTATGTTACATGAAGTATTAACTGTGTAAGGTGGCCTTGTTTCAATTTCATGTTAGTATGTGATGGTATCTGTCATTTTTCATGACTGTGTTACATTTATTTGATTACAGGTTTCATTTTCTGTTTAAATTATCTTGTAATGAGATATTATATTATTGGGAGTTAATTTAGATTTATTTCCATTAATTGTAGGCTTTTCTAACAATACAGAATTATAGATCACTTTATATATTGTGACTTGTTATCAAATTAACAATTCATGCTCTTAGCTGAGATAGATAGCTTGCATTTAAGTCATTATAGGATAGAATTAGGAGCTACTATTTTCTATACTTAGCTTAAGATAGTCTATAGTATCAGTTAGTCACTAGGTTGAATCTTTCTGATTTTGTTAGAATATTTGGTTAAAAAAAACTTACCACCCACACCAAAATAGACTCTCTAGTTGGAGAGCACATTATACAGGTAGCAAGGCCTTGATCCTGTGAGAGATAGTCATCCCAAACATACACAAGATTGCAGTAAGTCGAGTGTGTGGGTTTTCTTTACTTTGTTGGCCTAGGTCATTATTTATGGCCAACAAATACCAAATAAATTAACAACATAGAGAACAATGTGCATAAAGTATTTATAAAAAAACTTTATATAGATAGAATCTTTAATTACATAAATTGTTGTGAGACACCATTCTTCAATAATGGTGTGAGCACCCACTCATAGACTCTATAGATACCAATCCATTTTTCAAGAACCAACGTGATATTTGTAGGAACTAGCATGTTAGGACACCAATCCTCTTATGAGCACCAACTTGCATACTTAGGAACCAACCCATCTGATAAATAAGAACACCAATTCTCTTGAGCACCAACTCAAATTTCTATGAATAAATTTGTATAAGACCTCAATATCCTATAATTTTACCTTCCTTGTTCTCTTAATTAATTATGGTTATAAGTGTGTTCCTCAGTTGCACTTCATTTTGTGCTTCCTTATTTTCACATTTTTTTCTTGCATAAATTCATCAACACTCTTTTTCTCTATGCACATTACTTCATAGATTCTGTTGTTATCTCTTCTACATAGTTTCTCCTTGTACTCTACTATATTAATCACCTAACCATATACTCTGCTAAATTTGTGTGCCCAACCATGTACTCTACTTTCATTTTATTCTACTTGCTCAACTCTAAGTTTTTTCTATGAATGCAACTTTGTATATCACTCAGTATTATTTTCATGCACTTCTACTAATTAACAAGTCATTGATTTCTCTTCCACGTTAGAGTAATCTAATATCTCACTCTCATAAAAAACACATCAATCTTTTTTTATTTATAATAATTGTAGCATCGATACTTATTTCCTTGATTCAATAGATTTTTCAATAAGTAGGCGCTTCTTTACATTGAAGACACCCCTTCTTCCATTATTCATGTCAAGTTTACCCAAGCATTAAACTTGAACCAACCACGTATCTTATTCTTTTTTCTTCATGTAATATGTGCACTTTGATATATTTACTAATTGTGCATTATTTGTACGACATGAACTTATCTTTAATTCCTGCAGGTAGAGTTCCATGACTTGGTGTGACTTGCACACATATTCCCTTTTACAACTATTTCTTATATTCTTATTCAAACTAGTTGCTACACTTCATGCTTCTTATTTGACATCAACGACCATACTAAGTTCAGCATCTACAATTGGGTTACAGAATGAATTTAGGAACTTGAACTCATTTATGCATTACTAGCACTGATTGGTTAGTCTTACAGTCATCATAGATAAGTTTGTTGATGTCTCATACACCACTAACTTATATCATGTCTCTTCTTGATTCAATGTTTTCTTCGCCACTCATTGTGTTGTGCTTATGTTCAAGGGAAGTTTTAATATATTTTGATCAATCCTTAGAACTATTCTTGGTGCGTTGGCCTTCCCATTGCAAGTACATTTTAGAATCATTCAACTTGTTCCACCAAATCTTTGTCATTATGTTACACACTAGTGTTGGATGATGGGGGATTCCTCAATTCCCTCCTTCCAATGGTTTAGATCCTTTCAAATCTAATACATATATTATGATATCATGATCTAGAGTCCTTTCAGTACCTTGGATATTGGAGTCATTAGTGGTAATATTCCTCGTTAAAAAATATGGGAATACATCAATGTCCCATGATTGTTAGAGTATATAGGTGTTTCATGTTAAAACATCTATTCACACTTCTTATATTGTATTCGGTAACTTTAATCTCATTATCCTCATCGGTCATTTGGATCGCATGTGTTAACAGTATACAATAATGACCGATAATCACATGGTGTCTTACTATGTTTAACTTCATGACATTTATTCACATAGCCTAGACTCATACTAGTACTGGTTGGTTTGAATACCTGAATCCCAACGATAGCACCATATCATTATTTTATGACTCAGTTTTCATTAGATTGCCACTTACTCATATTTTGGAACTAACTCTTATGGATATTTCTCTGATTAGCAGTCTTTCTAGAGATCTTCATTTGATTATACGACACATCCATCTTTTATTTAGTGGTAGTGATCTCTCATTTTAGTTATAGATCAACTTTGTATATTTTTGGATATGATCTATTTTTGACATGGATACACTTTGTATCTTTGTGGCCATGCTCACTATTTATATATACCTCATGGGTCCACTATGTACTTGATTCAGTGACCATGTTTTTTTCACTCCTGAGCATGGGTATGCCCACGTTGGGAATAGTAGTTCTATCTTAATCAGTGGAATCTACTTCTTATGACTAATTTACAAGGAAATTACATCTAGATCAATTATACAGTCACTTTTGAAAGGATTATAATGTATTTCAACCATTATTACCCCTCTAATCCCACCCATTAGGGGGGATATGTTATATCATATTTCTTCACACTTGACCCATTGATTTTATGATGGTCGATCTTATCAATTTACCTCTTTTACAAACTCCTTTATTCCCTGATAAACCATGAACAACAATTATTCTTGGAAAACATATTTAAAAATTCCATTTTCCAATATGTATGTGAGATACTAGTGTCTATCCCACATCCATGCGAACCACCTTTGGATAGCCCATACACATGTCTATTCTAGGGTAAAAATAAAATATAAATTATATTGCAAGAAAGTTTTGGTTTTGGTTGTTCTCAACTGTCGCAATCCTATAAGTAACATCCTTCAACTTCCTTAGATACCTCCCATGAATAAAAAAAGAGGAATGGGAGAAGCAAAAATCAACAAGTGTATTGGAAAGTACCCTTTTGTTTTTCCATTGATAATTGATCAAGCCCAATTTCCCCTCATCTACAAAAACCTTCTCCCAAGTTTGAAACTAGTTTTTCAGCTTGCATTGAGAGATTTTATTGTTCCAAATAATTAAAGTGATTATTTTGGGCATATTTATCATTGTAACATAATATTGAGAATGTGAAAGCACTGATTAGAAGGAATCCAATATCAGTCCCATAATAGTTCCACAACTAGATTTAGATGAAATATGTTTGTAACATGTTGTTTATTTTATAAAAGAACTCTCTTTTCCATCCAATTTGAGCATTTCAATTTCAGTTTTCAGTTCTTGAATTTGGATTAGTTATTCAACAATGTGTTTATGAATCATATTTTGAAGCAATAAATACTTTCTTGTTGGTATTTTCTCATTTCTAGTTAATTCTTGAAGTGTTGATGAGAATATTGGAGCAATGACAGCCTCAGGATCTACATCACACATTTGGATTCCAAGTAAGTTGTATTATAAACCTACTTTGTACTTTCCAAGAAATATTGCAAGAAAAGTGTTTGATCTTGTTTTTTATGAATAGTTTGAGTTCTTTTTTGGGTATCACTATGTGGTGGTTTAGCCCAAATACCACTAGGGTAGTTAAACAATGGGTTTCTTACAACAATTGTATTTGGTAATCAAATATAAAAATGGTATACATAACAAAGTTGTAGACTTGTTATCAAGACCAGTAATCAATGCATAGGCAATATTAATATATATGTATTTATCACATGAAAGTTTTGTTGAACAATATCCTAAGGATGATTATTTTAAGGATTTGTATGAAGCTCTGATCAATGGAAATCCCATTGAGGAAGTAAATGATCATGTGAAAAAAAATCTATTGTATCATGTTGTAAAAATTTGTATACCGATAGATGAAAGAGTTACTATGATTAGGGAGGCACATAAATAACTCATTTCTTGTCATTTTTGGGTAGGAAAAACATTACCATAATTGCAAAGATATTGTTATTGGTATCAAATAAATGACATAGTTTTCAAGTATGTAAAAAGGTGTGTGTTGTGTGCCACAAGTAATCCTAGCAACAAAAAATTGGGCTTCTATAAACCTCTACTGTGATATTTCTTAATAGACTTTATGGTATCAATAAATTATATGATAAGGATCTTAAAACACAATAATCCTACTTAGATGTGCAACATATATTAACAACAAAACTAGTGAAGAAAATATTGAACATAATACATGAGAGAAAGAACTCAATGAAATAAATCCTTATTGTTTATTAATTCACTTATAAGTGTACAAAATAAATACATCTCTAAGGGAGAAATTCATGATCCTAAATAGGTAAGTGACCTCCACACATGTGGAATGATGAGATAGACTCAAACTACCCACTAGACATAGAACTCGATGTAATGCCTAATGAGATCAGTTAACTGAGTGTGAGTGGAAACTTAACTGGAGGTAGGTAGGTAGGTAGGATGCATTAGAGAGTTAGTTCAAAAAATAGTAGTGTAAATCAAGGAGGGTGCATAAGTTAGTCAACTAGTGTCTAACTAATGTCATGACTGTTAGAAGGACTCCAAAGATGTATGGAATTGAGGAAGGTTCCCTTGATCCATAAAATCAAGGAGAATGGGTTCATTAGTTCCAACTATTCATGCATGGATCGATAATGAATGCTAGGATGAAAATTTTATAGTCTAGATGATAAAATTAATGAGGACTAGAACTAGGTAACTAGCTATGGGGTCAACAAGTAGGTCTAGGAATTTAAGAAAATCAATTAATGAATAATCCTAATGTCTAGATGGTTTGAATATTCCAACACCCCCCCTGAAGCCTCACTTATATGAAAAATTAAAATATTAGGGCCCAACAACAAAGTCTAAGGTCAACTTTTACATTATTTATCCATGTAAACTAAGAAAAAAGGAAAAAAAAACATGACGAAACCCCTTCCTAAAAAATGGACATGAGGTACACTAGAAATAAACTACTCCAAATCAAAGTAGGTGTGAACTTGATTAGATTTATGGAGGTATCTTCTTCTTGGGAAGAATATAAATATGCCAAACCTAATCAGGTCCATAGACAATTGCATAATATATTTTGGAACCATGTATAGAAACTGAGATAATCTAACGAAAGAGTAAATGTACTTTAGAATTCGAACCATGTGAGGTAAACTCAAGAAATTTAGATGTTGCAACCTTAAACATTGAACCAGGTGAGGTAAAATCAACTCTAGATATGAGAAGTAAGTGTCCAAGCAAATGCAAGATGTCTCCAAATTTAGTAGTACTCTGAGGAACTGTGCATGTGACTATGTAGGAAAGAAGAGTAGGCCTGAGACCATGGGGGGAGAATTCTTGAGATCCATAATCCACTGCAACAAAAACTTGTGATTAGTGTCTCTTTTAGCTTCCTTTTTAGATTCCACTATCACTTTTAGTGTATTTTTCATCATGTTTTTGGACAAAGTGGATGCTTTTCAACTAGATGACGCTTTTAATGGCGTTATTTCCATCTATTTTAAAAAATTTGTGTTATTTTGGATGCTAATTAGGATCCCAAATAGAGTCCCAATTAGATTCCTTATTAGCATCCCAATTAGCGTCCCAATTAGCATCCCAATCAACATCCCAAATAGCATCCCAATTAGCGTCTCCTTTTAAAAGTTGCCGCTATTTTGGATGATAATTAGCATCCTAATTAGCATCCCCATTAGAATACCAGTTAGATTTCCAATTAGCATCCCAATTAGCGTCCCTTTTTAAAAGTTGGCACTATTTTGGATGCTAATTAGCATCCCAATTAACATTGCATGGTAATGTGTCTCACTTTGCGGCAAGAAAATTTGTTCTATTTTTATAAATTTATTTAAAATATTAATTATAAAAAATAAAAAAATGTGATTTAAAAAATTTTAAAAATTAGTTTTAACAATCACTTATATATTATTTACATATTCATACGAAAAATCATTGATTTTGATGTCTTAAAATGATATTTTTTGGGTCGCGCTTTTACATACACATAAAAATATTATTTATATTGATAATTTAATAATAATTAAAATATATCATAAAATAAAATTTAAAAATTTGTACAACAATCTTAAAAGCCTCTATAAAAAAATTGTTAAAAAAAATTGGTATTAAAAAAGTAAATGAAGGTAGATATGGGGGGTCGCGGTTTTGTGAGTACTTATGAGATGCCTGAAATAAAAGTAAATGGCCTCTAAATAAAATGAAATAAATAAGATAAAATTAATTTTTTTAATTTAAAAAAATACCATATAAAAGCTAATTCATAACGAAATTTTTTGTTTCATTACACCATTATCTAATTCTTGATGGATTTGTTGATTTCTAAACAAATACTTTTAGTCATAAATTTAATCACCACAAAATGTGAAAAAGTGAGACACATTATCATGCTTTTATCATATATGTTATCCAATGCTTCCTTATCAATGTTGATATGTTAATTGTGCCTAATGACCTGATGATGATGATGATGCATATCGACAATGATAAATATGGCAATGATTATTTCTACAATATCTAATAGGATGGTATTGACAATGATGATTTCAATGTCAATAATGATGATGCATGTGAGTATAACACTATTTGATATTGTTTGGTCCTAATGAAAACATAATTCACCTTAATGGCATCGAATTGACCATAATAGTGCCTATATGACCCTAGTGGCATATTATTATGCCTAACAACATTTTAGTGACCCTAATGGAACTTGAATCACCATAAAAGCATGAGGATGGTCATGTTGATGATGGATGATGGAAAGTATATTGATGATGATGATTAAGATGATAACAATGTGATTGAGATGAATGACTATGATTATGATGATATATGACAATGATAATGACGATGATGTCGATGTTGATGTACTCATATATGCTGCTAATGATCATGGTTATTATGGCAACGATATCATGATCATGATTCATGCTAAATGACCATAATCATGGTAGTTTGGGTATTGATTGATCCTAATGAGGGGTAAATTACCTTAATATCTCCGAGATTGATATAATGGAATTTGGTGTCCCCAACAACACTTGATAGACCCTAATGGAATTTGATTGACCCTATCAACATGATGATGATGCATTACAATAGTTATGATGATGATGACAATGATGTAGTGATGATGATGCATGTGGTATAACTTCTTGATCCTAATTGATCCCAATTGATCCTAAAGGAACCTAAATGTATGTAACAACATATAAACGACCCTATTATCCACGAAATTATTGTAGTGACATCTAAATGACCCTAACAATTACATGACATGAATCCTAATGGCGATGAGTGATTATGAACACTAATGGAATATGAGTGACTGTAATGACAATGATGATGATGATTTTGTTGATGATGTACTTGATGATGATAACGAGGATGATGATAAAAATGATGTTGATATAAAATATGACATTGATGATGATGTTAACGTTGATGTATGCATTGATGATGCATGTGATAATGCTTTTAGATATTGATTGATCCTAATGGAACTTAAATGTCCGTAATGACATGTGAGAAACATATTAATATCACCTAAATGACTAATGACATTTATTTGTCGTCGACAACATTTGAGTGACCTTAATGGAATTTGAGTGACTATAACAACATGACATGGATCCAAATGGTGATGATTGATGATAGACCATAATGGCATATGAGTGACCCTACCAATGATGATGACAATGATGGCGTTGATGATGTACTTGTTGATGAGGATGATGATCGCCATGATTTTGTTGATGATGTACTTGTTGATGTTGATATTGATGATTATGATGATGAAAATGATGATTATGATGATGATGTAATGTATGATTTACTTTCCAATGAAATTCACTTGTCCTTGACAACATTTGAATGAATTAATGGTATTAAGAAAAACTAGTGTCAATGATTTGCAATATGTTGTAAAAAATAAGTTTTGTTTTGTTGGTTAATATTCTAAATTAAAATCCTTGTTTAGACCTCCATTCTACATAGACATAGTTTTTATTCTATTTGAGTCACATTTGAGTTCAATATATGTAACATATTCAAGATTTGTCTCATTACTATATTGACTAATTTAAAATTAAAGAAAACTAATATATATTTATTTAAAGTTTTGTTTTTATTAAATCTAAAAGAAAAACAAAGAAACCAATATATATTATCATTACACAAATTTATAAAATATTATCAAATGTGTTTTCATAAACAAAGATAAAGAAAACAAGAAGATTTTTTAAGGAAACAAGTCCCCACCGAGCAACTTTACAAATAAAGGTATTGTAAGATTTTGCTTATTAGAAAATGTACTAAAAATAAATGAAGGGAAATACCTTTATATCATTGTCCTTGTCTTGACACATTTGATATTTTATGGTTCTATCTATGCCTTGACCTAGTTGACATTATAAGGTGAGGATGTGCAGTTAGTTATGACTATGAGGTGAGGATGTGCATGCTTAATAATCCTTAGTTATGACTATGAGGTGAGGACATTCATGCATAATAATCCTTATTTATGACTATGAGGTGAGGGTTTTAAAGAGAAGAGGATGTAAATTCACGTAATTTTTATACGTATTTTGGTGGCAAGTGTTGAGGACAAATGTTGTGAGAAACCACAAATATTTGAAAGGATGGAATGAGATTACATCATGATCATGCCACCCATAAAATTGAAGACTAATCTTGAGCCAAAAGTTTTTTTTTTAATTTTATTAATAATCATTGTGCTTCTTTGGTTCAAATGTTTTTTCTAACTCATTGTTTGTCCATATTTGTGTTCCCAGTGATCCCTCCCTATATCAATATTGCATGTCATTATATGTATACTTTGCATGACATTATTTATGTTGCATGCCATTATTTGTAGTTGCATAACATTGAGTGTTGTTTATATAGTACTTGTCGTAAGTTCATGGTATTCATGCAAGAAATGAAGTCTTGTAGAGGAGAAATCATCAAACTGACCATTTGAATTTCATTTTGACAAATAATTATTTGACATTGGAAACTAGGTTCACATAGGTAGTAGGCACAAAGTTTTGGGCTTGTTTCAGGCCTAGTATTAGACTAGTACTTATTTTGTGTTGTTACAACCATAGTTGCTGACACATTGTCACACCTTAGATTGCAGCCCCAAGTGAATAGGGATTTATAGTCACATCTCGATGGCCAGTGCCTCATAGTGGTCATTCATCACTCTTAATCTTACATAGCTAAGCATAGAGTGCATGATGTGAGTGAGTGAGTGATTATAATTTATGATATTTCCAATATTTTGAATTACAACTCAAACTTTATGTTAGAATAACCAACCCATAGTTACCTACATTAGACATTAATTTAATCATTTTTGTCTTATTACCTAGTTTCATAAATCCCATTCTATGCTAGTTGCCTTCTACATGTCCTAGAAGTAAACACATGCTAAAATTGAGTCAGGAGCACTTGGGAAACATCCTGGAAACCCAATTTATCATGTATTATTTATTCCATATTCTCTAAAGTGCATATCTACTTTCTTTGAAAAGATTCCTTGCTTTATAGTTGATTTAAGGCAAAAGGAAAAGCTATATTAGGTGTAGTTGCCGTGTTTTTTTCCCACATCATACACCCTCATTTTCTCCAAATAAAAGCATGTATCAGTTGTCTTTCCATCCCTATTTATATTTCTCATTTGAATTAGAAAATTCATGAGCATCTACCTAGATTTGGAAACTGCTTTATGCACCTATGGGGGATTTGACTAGTTTTGGTAAGCCTGCTTTTTGAATGTTTCGAATGTTATCCTTATGCATTTGAACCTATAATGTAATTATATATTAAAGAATATTATTACTTCACAAGGTTTCCTATTTTATACTTATTCAATACATATTAGTGTTATGCTCCAATTTCAGTCTCCTTTGGTGTTAATTTTGCATGTTTGATTAGCAAGTTTGTGAGTGTAATTGTTCTATCTCTTGGGTTCAATTTCCACATGGTATCATAGCATTTGTATATATATTTCTCTCCTTCCTTATTTCTATTTCAGGTTTGACATCTTGACTGGGTGTGCATTCTACTGACTAGAGGCCACAGTTTCTGAACTATGGATCAATCTTAGAAGATCATATTGACTGAGGCAGAGCCCAATGTAGCTGTAGAGAAAATTAAATGGCACAACAATAGAGATGAGTCCTATTGTATTTTGTGTCTGAACATCTCAAGAGACCTCCTCTTTTATCTTAATGGATTGAAATCACCTAATGAAGTGTGGGAGAATCTTGAAGAGCTTTCTGGAAAGACATATGAGATGAGAGGACATCAAATCGAGAATGAGTTGATCTCCTTGAGTCCTAGTAGCTTCAAATCATTGCAACTCTACTTTTCCAAGTTTAAGGCCCTTGTTTTGCAGTTGAAATAGTGTAGGATCAAAAAGAAGGAAGAGAAACTAGTCTTAGCCACACTCTCTAAGCTTGGTCCTAACTATTCAGTGTTTGTTTCTACCTTCCATGCCACCAATTTGATAGCTCAAGCCTAGAATATGCCTAATATTGCATATTTCATGGAATCCCTCACATAGGAGAAAGATAAGTTCATGATGATGGGCACCATCAAACCTTGCAAAGACCAAGATTTGGTTGTTGGAGATTCAAGGGTGGATTCAAAAAGAAAGAAAAAAGCGAAAAAAAAACCTAATAAAAAGAGAGACAAGAACAAGTCTCTAGAAGAGCCCCAAGGTTCCAAGAAGAACTCCTAGAAGAACAAGAACAAAGGAGAAATGATCAAGTGCGCATACTATGGTAAGTGATATCCTCCTAAGAGCTCTTGTATGAAGAAGCAAATTGACATGTTTACCCAAATCTTGGAGAAGAATAACATCTCCCTTCCTAATTGCTCAAAGAAGAGGGAAGGAGGATCAAATTCAGAGGACAGAGAGAGAGTACATGCCTTGGTTGGTGGCACATAAAGCTCACCTAGCTTCATCATAGACTCTAGAGCTTCTAGACATATGGTTTTGACAAAAGCGACATTCTCCTCTCTTGACATGTCCAAAGGTCCACCAATAGTTTTTGGAGATGACTCTCTCACTAACAGTTTGGGGAAGGGTAGGATTGATATTGACCATGGTAGTTTCAGTATTGTGTTGTATGTTCCAGGTCTTGCCTCTAATATCTTTTCAATGTATCAGATGACTCATGTTGGATCTCCAAATAAGGTCATATTCTCCCCTGATGATGTTGAAATCACTAAGATTTCAAATGGTAAAGTCATAGAAAAAGGTGTTGTTGATCACACTTCGAAGGTATACAAGTTCTCCCATTTTCTACCCTACTGAAACCCCTTTGCTCTTCTGATTCATGCTAATGAAGCAAGAAATATTTGGCCATCTTAACTACAAGTATCTTTATTATTTGAGTGAAAAATATATGGTCATAGGGTTACCAAAGATAAAGTTTTCTAAGGGAGTCTGTCAAGGTTATATCCTAGGAAAACACCTAGAGCACAAGTATGAGAAAGCTAGTCATGAGAGAACCTATGCACCTCTTGATCTGATCCAAAGTGACATTGTTGGTCCATTCCCTCATATTTCTATGATTCAATCCAAATATGCATTGACCTTCATAGATGACTTTCCCAGGTATTGTTGGGTTCACTTCCTAAAGCATAAGTCTGAAGTTTTTTACCTCTTCAAAGTCTTTAAAGCCTTGTTTGAAAACTAGTCTCGAAGGAAACTCAAGATCCTTAGATCTGACAATGGTGGTGATTATATCAATTTTGAGTTCATTAAGTATTGTAAATATGTAGGTATTCATATGCAGCATTCAATCCCTTACACACCACAAAAAAATGGTGTTGTTGAGAGAAAGAACAGATCACTGAAGGAGATAGCAACCTCCATGATGGAGGCTAAGAATTTGCCACAAAGTTTTGGGATGAGGCTATAAACTGTGCATCCTACATCCAAAATAGGGTGCATCATAAGAATCTTGATGGTATGACTCCTTTCGAAGCTTGGAGTAGGAACAAGCCAAATGTGACCCATTTCAGGATTTTGGGCTCAAAGGCTTGGGCTAGAATTCCAACTGAAAAGAGGAAGGATTTGCAACCCCAAAGCCAAGAATGCCTATCTGTTGGGTATTATAAATATTAAAAAGGGTACAATCTGATCAACTTGAGCACTAAAAAATCTTTCATTGAAAGAAGTGTTCAGTTTGAAGAAGTGCCTTTAGCAGCAGTTGAAGTTAAAGAGTCCTCTTCATCACCAAAACCATTAATTGTAAGTGAAGAGACTAATGACATTTCTGATTCTGATATGTCTGATAACTATTATTTGATTTCAGATCCTAATATTACTACAATACCAAAATGGGTAGCAAATGCCATTCATGTAGCTGGGGAACTAGCTGGAAATCCTAGTGACACAAGGAGGACTAGATCTCAATTTGAGAGTGCCCTTTGTGTGAAACATCCTCTATTTGCTGAGAAGTGATATCTAATGGTTGAATCTGATGCATATACATATGAATATTTAGCACATGATCCAAGATGGAAAACATCCATGAAAAAATAATTCAGCTCGATCTAGAAGAACAACACTTGGTAATTGGTTGATCTTCCCCTAGAGAGGAAGCTAGTTCAATGTAAGTGGGTTTTCAAGACTAAGTTTGATGCTTATGGTTCACCTTTTAAATATAAGGAAATATTGGTAGCCAAGGGATACTCACAATTATATGGTATTGAATACAATGAAACCTTTGCACCAGTGGAAAATATTGACTCCATAAGGCTAGCTCTAGCCATTGCAACTTCAAAGCAGTGGGAGGTACATCACATGGATGTGAAGTGTGATTTCCTAAATGGAGATATCACTGAAGAGATTTAAATGCATCAATATGAAGGGTTTGTTTCTAATCCATCTTTAGTGTGCAGGTTAAATAAATCATTGTATGGGCTCAAGCAATCCCCTAGGGCTTGGTATGCCAAGATTGATGGCTTTCTGTTGTCACTGAGTTTTGTTTGATGCAAGTCTGATCCTAATGTATATTTGAATCTGATTCATGGTTCTTTTATGATTATTGTTTTGTATGTGGATGACCTGCTGATTAAAGGAATTTCAAAGAAACATATTTCCTCCTTGAAGGGTGCAATGAACAATGCATTTTCTATGACAGATTAGGGATTGTTAAGCCAATTCTTGGGTCTTGAAATTGTTCAATACCAACATGGAATCAAAGTACATAATTACAAGTGTGATTTATATTTTCTCAACAATTTCAACATGAAATATTGCAATCCAAGCAAGAATCCCTTCCTTTCAAGAGTTAATCTTGAAGAAGCAGGTTCTTCTCCTATGGTAAATAATAAATTATATAGGCAGTTGATTGGGTGTTTTATTTATCTTACACACACTCGGCCTGATTTATCTTATGCAGTTAGTGTGGATTTGAGATACATGGATCATACTCATGAGATCCACTGGAGGGAATCCAAAAGGAGCCTAAACTTTGTTCAAGGAACAAGAACTCATGGGATCTTCTACAAAGCAAAATCTGATCTTGATTTGATTGGGTTTACTGACAGTGATTGGGAAGGTGACAACATAGCTCGAAAGTATACATCAGGATATGTGTTCATGCTTGTAGAAGGGCTAATCATTTGGTCAACCAAGAAGCAGAGTGCCATAGCACTCTCATCTACAGAAGCAGAGTATAGAGGAGTTGTAAATGCAACAACTTGATGTTTATGGTTGGAGGGGATACTTGGAGAATGTGGCTTTGAATCTAAGTTTTCAACTATTATCTACTATGATAATCAAAGCACCATTCGAATCTACAATGATCTAGTTTAGAAACAACGAAATGCATTGAGATCCATATGAATTGCATCAAACAGCTTGTGCATGATGGTGCCATTGATCTACTCTTATGTGCATATTCAGAACAAGTAGTAGACATCTTCACCAATTTTTTTTGTGAGAAGACCTTCACCAATCTCAAATCACTGCTAGAGATTTCTGATCATGCTATGAAGCACGATTGATGACAATATTTACAAGTTTTGTTTTTCATGTCCATGTTTAAGGCAAGATTTTTCCCACTGGGTTTTTTGCCTCTTTCCTTGGTTGTATGGACAAGCAGTATGTAAAGAGTGACTAAGCCTTGTTGCTAGGCCCTATAGTTTTTTGATATTTACTCACAAAGCTAGGATTAAGGGGGTGTGTTAGAATAATCAACCCATAGTTACCTACATTATACATTAATTTAATCATTTTTGTCTTATGACCTAGTTTCCTAGATTCCATTCTATGCTAGTTGCCTTCTACATGTCATAGAAGTAAACAGATGCTAAAAATGAGTTATGGAGCACTTGGAAAAGATCCTGGAAACCCAATTTAGCATGTATTCTTTATTCCAGATTCTCTAAATTGCATATCTTCTTTTTCTGAAAAGATGCCTTGCTTTATAGATGATTTAAGGAAAAAGGAAAAGCTAGACTAGGTGTTGTTGCCTTGTTTTTTTCCCACATCATCCTCCCTCATTTTCTCCAGATAAAAGAATGTATGAGTTTTGTTTCCATCCCTCTCTATTTTTCCCACTTGACTTAGCAAATTTGTGAGCATCTACCTAGATTTGGAAACTGCTTTATGCACCTATGGGGGATTTGAGTAGTTTTGGAAAGCCTGATTTTTTACTATTTAGAATGGAATCCTTATGCATTCGAACCTATCATGTAATTATATATTACAGAAGCCTATTAATTCACAAGTTTGTCTATTGTACACTTATTCAATACATATTAGTGTTATGCTCCAATTTCAGTCTCCTTTGGTGTTTATTTTGCATGTTTAATTAGCAATTTTGTGAGTGTAATTGTTCTATCTCTTGGGTTCAATTTCCACTCTTTATAGCATAGGGATTTAAAAATATTGAGAAAATTACATGAATGGGTAATTTCCAATGTTTCTCTCCTTTTGAGATGTTGATATAAATTATGTCCTTCTTAATTAGAAGGATAAATTCAGATTTTTATTTTTTTTTGAACGATAGTTTTAAATTTACATTTCTAGGAAGGAATTAAACCCTATGGAATGGTTTCAAATTTAAAACCCTGAAGAGAACCATAGGCTAAGTGATCCAAATGATTAGATATATGTTACTTGTTTCCATTTAAATTATTCTAAAATGAGGGAAAATACCGTCAAATCTAACATCGTATTCACATTTATTAAGACTAAGGAAAAGGTGCATCAACTCATTCTCAAAAATGGGCAAGAAGACTAAAATTTTGAAGTGTGTTGGGATGGAGGAATACAACCTACTAGATCTTCAACCTGCATAAGTATATGAAAGGTTGAGATTGATGCTCAAATATGCTACGGTCTGAGACGAGAAGGCAAGGTGTGCCCACTCTAAAACTGGTCTCCATATCTGCTCAATCACAAGCAATGGGGATATCTGCACCCCATAACTACTTAGTTCAAGAACACTTGGACTATCTTGCATTATTCTATCGACCACACCACACAAAATCCATATTGTGATACATTAAGAGATTTTAGGATGATCAATTTGCTTGAAAAAGTCATATATGTAGGACACCTACTTACTCATAAACACATTACTATTGTTCTTACCTATACAATGAGTTCTTTGACCATATATTTTAAGAGTGAACCTACATTTTCTTCAACCCTGGCCATTACTAGGAGTAGGTTGATGCTACACAATATTAACTCCTAGTGCCTGTGAATGTATGCCACTCACTAAAAGGAATTATCCAATATGGACTACATGTTGTTTTTTGGGATAACTTAATGTCTACAATTGTCTTATTGTACCTCATGCTTGTATCAAATTGTTTTTACATTTTATCTCATTTAAAAAAATTGTAACAACTTATTTTTTAATATATAAATCTCACAGCATTATGTCTATCTTAAATGTATCATAAATTATTTTTTTCAAATTAAAACGTTTAAAAATTATAAATATGATTAAAATATTTAATGATTATTTTATACTTAAACTTAAGTATTTAATAAAATTTATATTTAATAATAATAATTTTAATTTTAATTTAAAAATAAATACATATTAATTTTTATATTTATCTATCTTAAAAAACTCCGAAACCAATCACACTCTTAGTCTTTACGTTGGGTTCAAAATTTTTCAAAATTTCCCCAATTTTTCTCGCTTGTCAAAATTGATGAACAAAAATAGCAACTCTGAAATATTTTTTTTGTTTCTTCCTGCTACCAAGCCACAAGTCAAAGTTTTGATGAGCCGAGGGTTTGAAACAATTCTTTTTCTTTCTTCCTGCTACCAATACACAAGTCAAAGTTTTTATCCTCCGAGGGTTTTTAAGCCGCTTGGAAAAATCAAACATCTTGTAGTTTGATCCACTGAGGTTTTTTAAGGGGCTTTGAAATCGAGCATCTTATAGGTGACAATTCATGTCCAAGCTTTCCAAGACGATAAATTTGATTTATTGTTGGGTGTTGGGCAAGTTTTGTTTGCGGAGGGGTCAATTTCATCTTGAGAAGGCTAAGATCACTTGAAGATGGCACATTTTTTGAATGGGTCATGTTATCTGCTTTGGATCACAAACCATGTTCGCTCTTCATTTATAGTTTCATAATATCCTTCATCCTCTAATTTTTAACTAGATCGCTTCACTCCAACTTCTCATGTTTTTGCATGAATAAATGATTTTTTTTATGAATATAGTGGTTGATTTATTGAATGTATTGTGTGTTTTTTTTTTAATTGTTTTCAAAATGTAGATCGCTTCACTCCAACTCTTCATGTTTTTGCATGAATAAATGATTTTTTTTATGAATATAATGGTTGATTTATTGAATGTATTTTGTTTTTTTGTCAACTATTTTCAAGATGGACAGAGAATCTATATGGTTTGATTAAATATGAAATGCATGCTTGGCGTGGAAAATTTCATAGAAATAATGTCAATGGTATTTAAAGGAAAATTTGGATTTATGTAATCCCCTCACTGGTCATATTCTCTTCCATGTACAATAAATACAACCCTTTTCCTTTGCATCTTTGCGTCATCAAACTCAGTGGATTTGGATGAGGTTCCATCCCCTGTGTCGAGTCAAGGTTTCTTTCAGCACCTCCTTCCCTCACCACAACACTTTATTTGTCTTTGTACAAGGATACACATATTTTCTCTGTGCCTGTGACATATTTCTGGAACTGACAAATAATTAAAAGGTTTCTTAAAAACTATCTCCCTCTCACCCAGAAATACTGTTTTTCTTTTCGTTTATTCTCATGATCCTTAGATTAGAGTTTTGACTATTTTTAAAATCTGGTAGTTGCCTTCCTTCATTATATTATAATAGGAGATACGAATGGGCGTTTATGCACATAATTTTCTTTTTTAATTTAATAGCCCAGTATCAAACATGGATAGATTAAACCTCTCTTTAATCACATTTTGAGGAGAGCGGAGTTCCCAAATCTCATATTGCTTCACTGGAACAAGTGTTCAAGCTCTTCGCTGCCTTCTTCGATTCCAATGAAGAATTTAAGCATTCTACAAGTGTCGGGGAGCCAATTAAAAACATTGTGACAAGACGAAGTAGAGGTAAATAGAAATTTGTTGAGTTAACATTTGTGTTTAGTTAATATTATTGTTTAATGAATAATGCTAATGAACCATTATAGGATACTGAATGAATTTGAAAACTTTAGATAGATGTTTTTATTTACATCTTGAAGATGTGGTATAAATTACTAAATTAAATGTTATTAGAAGTTATCTTCACAGTTTTAATGTTTTAATCTTAATCTGTCTCAAATTTTCAACCTACAGTATACTCATTTTTCATTATAGTATTATAAAACATTATATATATATATATATATATAAACACTTATTATCTTTTTCAAATAAACAAATTATACCTGAGGTCTTTATCCCGTTGGTGGTGTGGTTCAAGATCAACTGCTGGGTTAAGCCAAAAAACTCCAACTGTTGCTTATCCGCCAACACAGCTAATTGTAAGAGGAACTAAGCTCATTGAACTAGGATATAACCCCTATAGGGAACTTATATACTTGGTGCATCCCATAACTACAACAACACATCATTTTGACATTGGATGAAACCGGCTTGTACTTATAGGAATTCTCACATGTAGACTACACTCCAAACATAATCAATTTTTACCTTGATCCCCCGAACTTGTTGTTATTAGAGCATTTAATATTGGTTGGTTGTGTAACCCAAACCAACATTTTCACTCTACGTAGTGACCTTTCTTTAGAGGAATTCATACTTTTTCCCCTACAACTAAACTTGCATATTGGTTTGGTCACGTTACCTAAATTATATACTTACCGAAATGCATCAATAGAAAAAACATCTAAAAAGAGAGCAACCCAAAAAGCAGAGGTGGTATACGCAAAACCAAACGCAGCAAAGACAAGGGAAGACCCTGATATAGATGCAGAAGCAATTGCAGTTGACCGAGTGGTTGACCTAGAACTATCAGAAGTAGGGGCATCACCAGTTCAATTTGATCCATTTCTAGGTGCAGTCTTAGTTATTGAACCATCAACTGAATCACCATATCCATAGCCCACTCTGGGATATAATGTGAAAAAATTCGGAACAAGTATGAAAATTGGAACAACCTTACACACATTTTTCATTATAGTATTATAAAACTTTTTTATTTATATAATATATAACCATATATTATCTGTTTTAAATTAAACATCTTGCAGTGATCTGGATTTATGTAGGAATACAATAGAATACACAAATAACCATAGAAACAAAGATGTAGCAAAAACAACACTTCATTTCATTAATCAAAGAACTGAAACTTGTTTACATACAGAATGGAAATAAACTAGCTAGAGTGCTGGTAGCTTATCTCTCAGAAGATATGTGCTAGCTACATGCCTCTGAAATCTATGTTAAAATGAGGCTTGAAGGCCTATATATTTTTGAGAAACAATGGAAACCCTACACATCCAAAAACCTTATCCTAGGAGGTGAAATGCCAGAATGTGGGCCCCGTTGGATAATTCGGTACATCAATTTGTCGGGGTCGTAACTTTGACATACTACCTCCATTTGATGTGCATGATACATTGTTATAAATATCTATTGATACATTGTTAGAAATATTTATTCAAGGAATACATTCATAAATAACAAATATTAGGTCCAAAACAAACTCATATTTTCCTGACCATTCAATGCCGAAAAAATGTTGTTTAGGGCTGTTATCCCAAAAAATCCATCACTAAGCTCTCCATGACCTACACCACCCAAGGACACCACTTCATGACCCTCCATTAGACCCCCACACCCTCAAAAATGCTTAAGGATGAAGAAAAGGGCTTAAAAACCCCAAAAAGGAGCCTGAAATACTCTCCTAGGAGCTAAAGCCCCCCAAGAGTGGCTAAAACCCTAAAAGGAGCTAAAATTAGGGGAAAGGGGGCTAAATCCAAGACCAAGGGCTTAAAACCCTAAAAACCCAAAAAAGCTATAAAAGGAGGGTGGGGGGTCACTCTCAAAACACTTCTCCCTTGCATACTGTTATGCTACTCGTGGATGCCTTGAGACCCTTTTGTCTCTCAAACCACTCACACTCCCTATCCTCCATCTCCATTGATCCATAGCTCCCCCATCCAAAAGAGAGGTGCTTCTTCAAGCGAGGGCATGGTGGCCCATTCCACCCAAAGAGAAGGTATAGCTTGCTATTTTCTATTTTTGCTTAATGATTTCTTTGCTTTCTAATCCATGGTTTATTTGCAGGTTTATTTCCTAACTTGTTTTGCAGGTTTCTAATTTATAACAATTGTTTGCAGGTTATTGGAAGCAGAACCCTAACCCATTGTTTGCGGAGGGATTCTCCATCATTTCTCTTCTTTCTGTTCTTTATTTTATTTCTGTCTAATTTTATTTTCACTTTCTTTCATCATTTTTACAAGCAGGAACCTACCCTTCTGTCCTATAGACAGAAGGGAGCCATTCCTACCTCTGTAGCAAGGAGAAACCCCTACTACATAACTGGAGACCATACCAAGTAGATCCCACAGGATCCCTGGTCCAGATTTTTAAAATTTCAAGTTTTTTCAAAATTTTCCCTAGTTTTTAAAATTTCATGTGAAATCCAGCTTATATCTAGTTTATTTCCAGTTCTTAGTATTGTCAAATCCTCTGCTAGGAAAATCCAAGTCAGTTTGGCCATATTATAGGTTACTATCATCTGGATTTGACTCGGGATTAGAAAAACACCAAATCCAGGGCAGGTCGTACTTATCAAGCCTGAACAAGGGATGAGGGTGCACTTAATGGCCTAACAGTCGTGCCCATGGAGCACTTAATCCCCTGAAAGGTGCAACTTCACTCAGAAACATAGACTACGACTGTTTGTGAAATCTATGTGACCCCCTTTCCTGTTTCTGAAAGTTTTTTGTGACCCCCTCGCCAAATTTGATCAGAAATGTGCGGTCTGTCAATCAGAGTTTCAATTTCGGTTTAATAGGGACTGTCAATGTAGCTCAACTGCCTCTGTCTAGCATATAAGTTTAATTTTAGTTTCTATTTTAATTTCCTGCAATTGCATCAACAAACAATGTGTAAATTCCAAACAAATTTTAATTCCTTAATTAAATGAATGTAGCTTAACTAAAATCAACATAAAACTAACTGTCTTTCTCACCCTTCCTCCTCTACCCAGTCATCACCCTCTGGGTTATTTTGGGATACGATTAAGGGCAAGCTCATATAGTCCTAGGCCCTTCATTGAATATTGTTCTAAACCATTAAAACCGGATGACCTAGAAGGTAGAGGGGGTAGAGAAGGAGGGATTCTCATGACACTAAGCATCCTCCCTGTTGACCAACCTTGCATATGGGAGGTGACCTATGGATATATGGATGGGATTAGTCCCATTATGTTGAGAGCCCAACACCTTCTCTTGGTTGAAGAGGAATATCAGTGTGAGGTAGTCATCTAGTTAGGCCATCAACATTCAAGGTTAAAAACCGTATCTGTTTACAAATTTCTGATTATTCAATGCTTGCATACATAATGACATGAAATCTACCACAATATGATGAATTCATAAACCGTTTGCAGCTACCAAATACCAAAAACACAGACAAACAAATAAACCATACCACGTAATCAACCCAACTCAACCCATGACGCTGAGAGAGCCTTACAATTTATCAATTTACACTAAGTTCAAACAAATCTATAGTCTTTGAGGACATAAGTCCCTAACTGCTTCAACCGTGGGAAGTACTTGGGATATGCCCAGAAACTCATTATGAGGAGTACCATGGGAACCCCAAAGTAGCTGGTCGCTGAGAGGAATTTCCAAGCGAAATGGGAAATGACCCCTTTCGATTGAGTAGAAAATGCCCGTGAGGAAAAAGCCAAGAGCTATCTTCTAGAAGTATTGGTGGTCGAGCGACCACCTACAACCAATAGGAAGCCATTGAAATTGGGGTCCAAACATCATTCCCATCAGTTTGAGAAACATCTAACACAATTGATCCCCCACGCTATTCCTCATGCCTAAGAGGCGAACCACCACCATTCAGGACATTAAATCAACACCGTCGAAACCATGCTCAATGATCTTCCACACCATCAGAGGGCCACACAGCCTCTGATTTAGATTCAGACCCATACCAGTATGAACCAGACCTCCATACTGCACCAACAATCCCCATGGCTTGTGCAAATCCAGATCCATTTTTCAGCATAACCATAGCAAGTGGACCCATGTCCACACCACAACCTATCACCAATAACCCTGTAGGTGGCCCGAGCACAGTCATGTAAACTGTCATCGGTCAGCTACCACCACCTATAGTGACTAGCCAAGCTGACCCACTTGCAACACATGGGGGCAGTGGCCCTTCCACACACACTGCCCCTCCTGCCACATAGGGGGGAAGCAGACAGTCCACTTACATTGCCCCTACTATCATACATGGGGGAAATTTCCCTGCCACTCATACTGTCCCCCCCACAACACTTTGGGGCATTGGCCCATCCGCAATGGTGCCACCGCAAGTACCCCCAACTGTACAGATGCATTATGCACCTGCAAAACCCGCCATCATCACTGCTCCATCCCACATCAACTTGGGATCAAACCTGCCTTTCATGGCTCATCTTAACTTTCCTGATTTGGCATGGTTAACAAACGACCCCATCCACCACCAAGCTTTCTAGCCACCCATGCCAACCAAGCTACCATCAGACATTCCCAAGTTTGAAGGAAAAGCAGGGGAATGTCTCCAAAACCACATAATGACATTCCATCTATGGTGCTCATCAAAAAGCATCATAGATGATTCCATCAGACTGAGGTTATTCCAACGCACCCTCACAGGTGTTGCGGCCAAATGATACATTAAGCTACCATAAGCCAAGTACCCTAATCTCAACTCCCTAGCCTTCATGTTCCTACAGTATTTTCAACTCCCCATCAGATATGACGAGGGGGTGGAGATCCTATTATCCTGTCGTCAAAAAAATGCCACTCATATAACTGACCATATCCATGAGTGGTGGGGACGTTGTAGCCTATGTAAAATACAACTTGACAACAGAATCTTCTTGGATTGGTTCCTTAAGACCTTGTTCCCACCTATAGAAAAGGACGTCACATCTGAACATCCCCAATCTGAAGAAGAGGCCATACTGAAAGCCCAACAGTTTGACCTAATCTATGCTTAGTCTGGATACCTGTACACTGTCATCCCAGAAGCTCCTCATGTAGGCACCTCTTACCGCGATGCACTGGGGACATCCCATGCTGTAGATGGCATCATAGGATTGGTCTCACAATAGCCACAACACCGTCTGACACCACTTGCAGTTCCATCACAACCAAGAAATACTGCTAGTGTTTCTTACCAATACCAAACTCCAGACTATGCCAGAATGATGTCCCAATCCGCGGAAACAACTTCCTATGAAAAACTTGCACCAGCGCAGCAGGCTTAGTCCATGGCTTGGCCAACACAATAGTATGTAAGGAAAATTCCCACATGTGTGGCACTGTCACCCCCACAAATCTACTATGCACCGCTAATGCAAACAATTCAAGCCCCTACCCTTGCACCCGCTCCATTGGGACAAGTGTTCGCACAACAAAACCATCCCAACCAGCCTGCCCCCAATAGTAAACAAGGGCAAGCTAGAAATAATTGACCCCGGAACCAAGGAAACAACCAACCGTAGGGAGGCGGTCAACAACCGAACCCTCCCAACAATGCCATGGAAAATCGGCCAGCTCAAAACCCCCCACGACCAAACGCACCAAGACGCAACGCCCTGTTGCACACAAACCAACTGTGCACATTATGTGATGTTTATGGGAACTACACATTCAAGTGTCCCCTCATGGGTCGCGCTTAGCAGGACATTCAAAATGAAGTTCAACAGGCTGCCAATGCTGCAAATCAAGCCCAACCAAACCCAGCACCATAAGGACCTCCTCCTATGGTGCTTCAAAAACTGCTACCAGTCCAAGGGTTGGCGACAACCATACCCACTCCCCAACCAAATCCCAACACTTTGGGGGCACCTCCCATAGCCAAAATAGGTGTTCACAACCTGCTAGCCATGACGACTGAAGAGGTCAACATGCAAACCAGACAAAATTCAACCTACCTCTTCAGTTACCCCCATTCTCATTCCCCCCCGTACGCAGGATTTCCAATAATGCCACAGCTAGAGCTGCAGTCATCTATAGCATTATGGATGATTTGGCCCAAACACCAACTTCCATGTCCACTCTTGAGGTACTTAAAACATGCCCAATGCAGCAAAAATCCTTACTATCCACCCTTGGGGCAGTAGACCCCTTCAACTCCAAGTTGATCACATTTGACACAGAGAACGAAGAACCATGTATGCCATCCACCATCGCCTTCCAAATCTCGGTGTCTATTCATAATTTTGTTGTGCATCGGTGCATAGTAGATGAGAGGGCATCTACGTGCATTATGTCTACCCTAGTCTGGTAGAAACATGGATCCCCAATTCTGCAACCATCCTCCACAACTCTGTGGGCTTATGATGGCCATCCCACTAAAGCCCAAGGAATCCTTCCCCATGTCCCCATCACATTAGTCGAGAATATAGTTCTGATTGGCATAGAGGTTGTCAATGCTCAACTAGACTATAACGTTCTCCTCAGAAGAATTTATATGTACGCCATGAGAGCTATCGCATCAAGTGTCTTCCATCTCATGATGTTCCCCCATGAAGGGAAGATTGTGATGGTTGATCAGCTCACTTATCATGATCCGCAAGGGTTAACAACACCCGCCAATGTTATCCCTACCATCACCACCATTGAGCCACAAGGGACAGCCATACACACCAATGTCATCTCTGTAATCAACACTATGGTTAACAACACACCAGCCTACCCATTGTTGAATGTGAGCCCTGGGTTGTTTTTCGATCCCACCATGACAGCTCCTTTCTCCTTAGTGTCACTTCCACCAACACAAAATGAGACTGCGGACTTGTACATGGTCTCATCTAGCACCGCTTGTTGGGCAATAGGGCAAACTCGGGTTTAATCCTTTAGTGTCTCACCAACAAAAGACCCACAGTGTTGGCCCTTTCGGCAACAACCTGCGCGCAGGTTGTAGTCTCACCCGAAACAGCTATGGGGTGCCGCAGAATTAGGTTTCTGCAAGCAGAGAGGGGGATTACTGTACCTTAGCCTTTAATAACCTTATTAATCAATTATAAAGATTTACCATTCATTCACATACAACTTCGTAGATAAATAAACAGTCGTGACTTGCTCAACCCACTATAGGGAATTCACAGCGAAGCTAAATATTAGCAGCGATCTAACTTATCAGATGTATACAGTTATTAATGCATAAAAGACAACAGAAACAGAAATAGCACAAGAAACCACAACACCGGATATAACGTGGTTCACCCCCAGTGTAGGGGCTACGTCCACAAACTGTGTTCTATTCAACTTGCTACAAAACCACAGTTTGATCTATGCACTCATCTGCAGATCCCTTCAGTCCTTAAAAATCACACAGCAGCAGGCCCCTGTGCACATAGCTGCAGGTCTTTCCTCAATCTTCTTTACAAAAACCCTCTGCGCACACAGCTGCAGAGGTCATCCACGCACACAGCTGGGACTTAACCTTTCCTTACAAAATCAACCTTAGCTTCACCTTAATCTTTCTTACATCATAAAACCTAACCTTTCTTCTTTACACAAGCGCTTATTTATGCTGCGCATTTTTACAAAACCATGGTCTTAAACCATGGGCACCCCAAACCCTAAACCCTGGACTTAAACCATGGGTTTATTACAGAAGACTTTGACTCAACCCTGACACCCCTAAGACTATTTTGAGTCCACACTCACGGAGTTATCCATATTAAGGGTCATTAAGGTGCGCGTCCCAACACCGTTGCACCCAAACAACAACCGCAGCCACAGCCCCAAGCATAACCACAACATCGTCTGCAGCTGCAACATCACCCGCAGTAGCAGCATTTCACATAGCCGTAGCCACAACCGCATACCCACATGCAACTGTCAGGGAGTTATCTGGACTCATCTCCATTCCATACGATTTCCTTCCTCTTCCCCTTGCCTGGTCTCATGAACAAGCCAGTAATGGCCACCCTCAACCTGCCCAACTTTACTTTAGGCATTTCAGTGTGGTATCTTGATCCACCAGCTCAACCATCAGTGCCCTAGGTAATCTTAACACCTATGCATCCCATTGCGGTCGCGTCCCATCCCCCACTCGGTCCACAAAAACCAACCACTGCACCCGCACCTGCACCGCCCCACCCAAAAAGGGCCAGGGGAAAGAACGCCAAAGCCACTACAGAACCTCATCAGATCCCTCCTTGCACCATCTCTGAACAATAGGTCCATCCAACTCAAAATTTCCCTGAAATTCCAATGATCCGTGTGCATTTGGATGCCATGGATACAACCGAAAACCTCCCCGTGGTTGAACTTCCAACAACGCCAATAGTCAGAAACAAGGCATTGAGAACAAACCATGCTTTCACCCTTTGCGAATTGTATGGACACTATTCTCACCACTTCCAAGACTTTTCCGAGTTCCAAATGGCTCTAGCCAACCTTCGACAACATTCCCTTGAATCTGAGATCACTCTGATCAAAGAATTCCATCCCCCACCTTTTTCTTCAGACACCATGTGCATTTACATGATGTCCATTTCTATAGACCCTCTTGTCTCCACCATCATCGATGGTCCATTAGACCTCTCTCTTTTGTTGTTTGTCTAGCCACCGCCGCAACCTTAGTTACCAGGAAAACAATGGGGTTCATTCTCGATCAACATGATCATTTTCCTTTTCCTTTTTCCTTTTTCTTTTCCTACCATCTGAGATCATGAGTAAGTCTTTCTTGGAAACCCACAATATATAGTATTTCACACTAGGAGATCCTATGTGGTACCTTAAACCACCTACCCTACCTCTGTGGCCATAGGATGTGTTGACTCATGTCCAGCCAATTGATATTATGTTGCACCTACCTCCAGGTCCATCAAAGAATCCTCTCGTTTCCAGGCCTGCCCCTCTTCCTCCAACAGATACTAGGGGAAATGACACAAAAACCATAACCAACACCATTTGATTGATCTCTAGCACCATTTTCCCTTATGTCTCATAGACCGTGGAAGATCCACCTGATCTATCCCGACACCACTTATGCAATGACGGAGATATATGTAAGACCGCCTTTGGTTTTACCCCATTCCCTTTAAACCATAGTGTGGGATCAGTTCTTCCCATAAAAGACCATATTTTATTATCTTTCCTTGCCAATGACCTTCATCTCGGCAAGAAGTCATACCTCTTCATTGACTCAGACGATCAACTCTTGAAGAAGCCGTGCAACGGGCTCCACCTCAAGGGAGTCTATTCCTGATATAACCACTATGAGTCCCTTATAGCGTAGTTTTTTCCCTTTCTTGTTTTTCAATTTTTTTAGCACAAGTCAGGGGTAGCACCATCACCTGCTAATTCAAAGTCACTCGGAACCTGTTCAAGACACCCCTCACACCTCCAAGACCAAATTTCCATCTCCTTATGAGACCATTGTCTCATGTTTAACAAACAAATTTTTGGACCGTTTCCTAGAAGTTACCTCAATTTATGAGCCACAGCATGGTGAGGCAAGTGTCCGCGGTCCTGTAGTTGCATCACTCTTGCCTACCACTACTCATGCGGGTTTTTGGGCCACTACCCATTAAGGGTTTTCCATTTTTATTTTTTTTTGTATTTTAACACATAGTTGTCTTTTCTATCCACCACACCTCATGCAGATCTCTGGACCACTGTCCAAAAAATGATTTATTTTTCTTGCATGTATTTGGGATCGAAGTGCCCCTAGACTTGCACTCACACCACATGTAGTCAACCTCATCCACCACAACACACACACATGCTCTCCTAACCTTTGTTCGAGAGACACTTCGATTTGTGTGCCTCTGCCTCACCAACTCGCGAGCCTCTGCCGCGATCTATCCCGCGCATGTATTGGTATGTTTGAGAGCCTTCTGCTTCGTCCATACTACATGGATGACCTTTGGACCACTATCCACCATCCGAACATGGGGCACTGCCAGTGCCACCGCAATCGGTTGACCATACTAGAGTTTTGTTTAAGCTCTTTTCTGACTCCTAAAACAATGAAAAGATAGCCAGGCGTAGATGCTTCCCTTCCCACTCTCTAAAGTATATGAAAGGGTGTCTACATCATCTCGTTTACCTCCTATTGCGGACCATGTAGAACATTAAATGAAAAGGACCACCTTGGCATATTCAAGACAAAACCATTCCCCCTCTACATACTTTTATGCTTTCTCGGGAAAAGGGGCTGCACTTTATGGAAAAGCTCACCACAGGTTGCCATTAAGCTCTTTTCCATCCTTCTCATCAAGAAAATATTACCGAGCAAACTTGATTTTTTTCATGCTCGTAAAAGTATCTGAATGACCATCGAGTTAGTATAGGTTTAACCTTTTCCGACCTGATTGGACTACCAATGGTAAAGAAGTCTCTCATCCCCCAAAGGATGGGGAAGCTCTCCTATGTATACTTTTATCCTTTTTCAAGCATGGGAGACTACCAATGAAAAAGATCCCCCACTGGAGTCTTCTTCATTCTTTCAGACTCCCTAAAATTGAAAGCAGCATCGAGCATTTACTTTCTCGGGCTCACTAAAAATCCACGAGATCGTACCACAATGGTGTTCCTAGACACCACCCCACAGAAAATAGTTTGGCAGCATTCCCACATTTGGTCTCCTTTGTTCAGAGTACTCTGCAATGCGTCTTCCTTGGATCCCATCAATATCAAAAGTGTCTACCTATTCCAAGTATTTCCCATCTGCAGTGACATTCCTGGTATTACAGCTATGATCCCATTCCCATGAGTCAAGTTTCATTTGCTTCCTGGTCCGCCCTGCCATCATACTCTGAACAAAGGAAGTTTGATTCCACCACACTCCCCCTACCCCTATTCAATCATTTCCATCCCCCTCCCCCCTTCCCATTCAGTGGGTCAATCCGCAGATTGTCTCACACCTTTTGGTTATCTCCCTCGTGCTCCTAATCAAGGAAACATCATTGCCTTGACTAGGGACATGTCTCCCTCTGTAGAAGAAAACACATATATTCCAGAGGATAGACCTAGAGGTCCCTGTATCCTAGTTTCATTAACCTCATTGATGAGTTCCTTGGACCACTTGAGAGGAGTCCTTATTGCCTCTCGGGATGGTTATTTCCCACATGCTCGACTCCAACTACATCATCGCACCGTTGAGATTCGTACAGGGTTTGGTCCACACAATACTTGGTTGAAGACCCCGGATGTCACCTGACTCTAGCACATTGATGAGTCTACTAGAGGGACCTAAATAGGTTATGTCCCTTGTGATTCCGAGTTGCGTTGGAGACAGTGTTCAGAAGCCCCAGCAGTGCTTCTATATAGATTTATGATTGATGCAGCATACTTGTACCACAGATATTCTGAATCTCAATCAGCGAGTCCATATAGCTATGTACCATTCCATATCTAGTAGACTTCCAGTCATGAAGATAATGCATTCCATGAGAATTCCATGGGTCCAATGTACCAGATCAGTATTGTATTCAGCCTCACATTGAGGCAACCATTATTGTATCATCAGTTGTATATGATTGGATCTTGTATTTTAGAGTATAGATCAAATTATTATTTTGACATTGTCATGAGCATGGGGATGGCCGCCTCATCCCTATATATGTCACACATTATTTTTGTCTCACCCATTGATGGGAACCATATTAATACAAAAACCAAAAGCCACCATGCCCCAGCCTCGGAAGCACCACCTCATCGTAGCAAATCCTATGATGTCTGTCAGCCATACGATGAGATCTTGCCCTCACACATCAGGGGGAAGTCTGTTAACCCAAAAAATCCCTCACTAAGCTCTCCATGACCTACACCACCCAAGGACACCACTTCACGACCCTCCATTAGACCCCCACACCCTAAAAAATGCTTAAGGATGAAGAAAAGGGCTTAAAAACCCCAAAAAGGAGCCTAAAATACTCTCCTAGGAGCTAAAGCCCCCAAAAAGGGGGTGAAACCCTAAAGGACCTAAAATTAGGGTGAAAAGGGCTAAAATCCCAAAAAAGGGCTAAAGCCCGGACCAAGGGCTTAAAATCATAAAACCCCAAAAAAGTGATAAAAGGAGGGTGGGGGGTCACTCTCAAAACACTTCTCCATTGCATACTATTATGCTTCTCGTGGATGCCTTGAGACCCTTTTGTCTCTCAAGACACCCACACTCCCTCCCCTCCATCTCCATTGAGCCATAGCTCCCCCATCCAAGAGAGAGGTTCTTCTTCAAGCCAAGGCATGGTGGCCCATTCCACCCAAAGAGAAGGTATAGCTTGTTATTTTATGTTTTTTCTTAATGATTTCTTTTCTTTATAATCCATGGTTTACTTGCAGGTTTATTTCCTAACTTTATTTGTAGGTTTCTAGTTTCTAACAGTTGTTTGCAGGTTATTGGAAGCGGAACCCTAACCCATTGTTTGCAGAGGGGTTCTCCATCATTTCTCTTCTTTCTATTCTTTATTTTATTTCTCTCTAATTTTAT
The DNA here is from genome assembly GCA_001517045.1 of Pseudotsuga menziesii. Classification (NCBI taxonomy): domain Eukaryota; kingdom Viridiplantae; phylum Streptophyta; class Pinopsida; order Pinales; family Pinaceae; genus Pseudotsuga; species Pseudotsuga menziesii. The sequence goes on along the minus strand of LPNX010711204.1, from coordinate 190,616 downwards.
TTCCGCTTTGTTTTCAGCATTTTTACAAGCAGGAACCTACCCTTCTGTCCTATAGACAGAAGGGAGCCATTCCTTCCCCTGTAGCAAGGATAAATCCCTGCTACAAGGACCTCAAAACGACTCCAAAAATTTAGGACCTGAAAACCGCCAAAAATAGTAAATTGTACTACAATTAAGGAATTTGGAAAGCGGAAAGAAACAATGGTGGGGGTCCAAGTGGAATAGGTGGGTGGCCACCAATATCCTTGTGGATCATTCCTCCCCCATTAGGAAGTAATGGTCCCCATTGCGTGGAGTTCCTCCATGCGATGAGGAAACTTCTGTTGAACTTGGTCCCTAGTGAGCCGCTTTTCCTAGTGAAGGAGTTGTCCTGCTTTGACAACTAGATATAGCTGGATCTTCTACTGGCAGGTGTTCTTGATCTATGTGTCCATAATCTGATTAGTTGTGGCTTATTCCATGCATTCAGGGTTTAACTCTGTTGGTGTGAGTTGTCCTGCCATGCCTGATGTGTCCACTAGAGGTAGCAAGTAGGGCCGAAGGCTATCCACATTGAACACTAGGTGCAGACCAAGGAATGGTGGAATACTGAGCTCAAAGGAATTGTCCCTGAAAACCTTGGTGATGGTGTATGGCCCATATTGGAGCAGGTGAAGCTTGTGGTGGGGTCCAGCGAGACACTCCTTCTGCAAATGTAGCCACAATTTGTCTCCCACCTAGAAGTTGTGTTGCATCTAATGTTGATAATGACGCTTCTTGTACTTAGAATTGGATCTGTTCAATATGTCATGAACTTGTTGGAGAATGTGTTGAATGTGCTCAATGAAGTTGTTCACCTTGGAAACTTGAGACTGGACATGAGCCGAATTAGCTTCAGTATCTGCAAATGGCATGGCTATCTCAATGGGACATAGTGGCTGGAATCCCAAGCCCACCTGAAAGGGGATGTGGTTGGTTGAGCTATGGAGGGCCGGGTTATATCTATGTTGTACATAGGGAAGGCTCTCATCCCATGTGTGTGGATGATTTGAGTTTTACATGCGTAAAATGTGTACGATCATCATGTTGACGACCTCTGTCTGGACATTAGTCTGGGGATGGAAAGTTGTGGACTTTGTGAGCTTAGTCTCTAGCATTGACCATAGGCTAGACAAAAATGTACTAAGGAACTTGCTATCCTGATATAATATTATAGACTATGGTATCCCAAAGTGTACACACACTCATTCAAAGAAGAGTTTAGTAGTGGCTTCTATTGTGACATTATTTTTGTAGGCTGCCATTATGGCCATCTCTGAGAATCTGTTGACAACCACGAGCACACAATCATTTTCATGCTTAGTAGAAGGAAGGCCTGACATGTAATCCATGGAGATGGATTCCCAAGTTTGACTAGGGGTAGCCAACGGATTATAGAGGCATTACTTCTTGATGGATGTTTTGGCAATGACGCACACAGTGCAGGATCGGATGTACTTCTCGACATCTTGTCGAAGGTTCAACCAATAGAATTACTTTTGCAGTACTGCCACTATTTTCTCGACCTCGAAATGCCCAGCGACCTGACTATAGTGCGCTTGCCAAATCATATTGGCACACTCACTTGAAGGAACACAAAGGTGTCCCATGTGACATAGTAGTGCATCCTGGAGGTGAAAATTTGGAACTTGGTTTCCATCCAAGAGAATCCTATATGTGTGGCTAAATTCTAGATCGCTTTGGTATAGAAGCGGCCAATCAGAAGTCTCGTGCCCACAAGAGTTGAGCACAGTGGTTATCGCCATGATCGGTGGTCAGCTGAGGCACTCTACAACATTGTTGGTGTTTCCCTTCTTGTACTTGATGCTCAAATGAAACTATTGTAGATATGTGGACCACTTCTGATGGCGATCTTTTTGTAACTTCCCTTCTATCTGTATGAATTGCAGGGGTCGGTGGTCTATGTGGATGATCATTTCCTTCCCCAAAATGTAATGCTTCCATTGTCGGCAAGCCTGTAAAATGGAATACATATCTTTATCATAAGTGGGATATTTGTGGACTGTGTCAGACAGTGTATTACTAGTATATGACACTGGATGCCCTTGTTGAGTATGGACTACCCCAATAGCATAGTCAGAGGCATCTGTCTCAATCTCTAATGGTTGTTGCAAGTCTGGCAATGTGAGCATTGGGGCATAGCAGAGGCGATGTTTCAGTTCTACAAATGCCTTCTGTTGATTTTCTAACCAGAATAATTTTTCTTTCTCTCCTCCCTTGGTGACTTGACTCAAGGACCAAGTGATATGAGAGAATCCCAACACAAACCTGCGGTAGAAATTAGCAAGACCCAGAAATATGCAAATCTCTATAAGAGTAATTGGGGCTGACCAATCCTGAATGACTTGGATATTGGATGGATCCTCATGTACCCCACACTCATCAATAATGTATCCCAGATATTGAACCTGGGTCATGACGAAAGTTCACTTGTCTAAATTGGCACACAAATTGTGCTTCTGTAGTGTTTGGAGGACCTGTCAAATGTGGTGGAGGTGTTCTTCCCAAGTCTGGTTGAATATCAGGATGTCATCCAAGTACACTACCACAAATGAGTTGGTGAATGGCTGTAATATGTCATCCATCAGTCTCATGAAGGTTTCGGGAGCATTCGTCAGCCTTAAAGGCATGACCAACCATTCGAAAAGGCCCTCCTTGGATTTGAAGGCAGTCTTCCACACATCGGTCTGTTTGATCGGTACTTGGTGATACCCAAACTTCAAGTCGATCTTGCTAAAATATTTCTCCCCTTTAAGCTGGTACAGGAGGTCATCCATCCATGGGATCGGGTACCTATTCTAGACAGTGATCTTATTCAGCTCCCGATAGTCAATACAAAGTCTCTAAGTCCCATCCTTGTTCTATCCCAACACGATCGGGCTCCCACAGGGAGATGAAATTGGTTGGATGTGACCCTTCTGTAGTAGCTCCTGAATTTTCCTCTTGATTTTATCATTCTCTAGAACAAAGCATCCATATATTGGTCCATTGGGAAGCGGTGCACCTGGGGTTAGATCGATGGGGTGTTTGACTTGACAGTGCAGAGGCACCCCTGTGGGTGAGGTGAATATGTCTTGGTACTCCTCCATGACCTAGTACATTTGTTGTTGTCATGTGGAGAGGCCGTGTCTGGAGGTCGTGGCCATGATATTCTTCTTTCCCTTAGGGCATGTCATCAAGAAAACAAATTTCCTGGTTTTGGAAATGAGCTTACTGCATTGTTTTGCAGTAACCAAAGAGATAGTGGCAGGAGGTGGCACCTCTGGTCTCCTGTACAACTTATTTCCCAAAGTAACAATAACAGCACAAGGCTGGGATTCATACACATCATGTCACTTCCATAAGTATGGTTGACCTAATAATACATCACAAACATCAAGAAAATAAATATCACATAATACCTCATCAGTGAAGGGCTTCATGTTGTAGGGAAGGCGGCACTACTCGCTGATGCAAAGATATCGTCCTTGGTGAAGCCACCCGATGGTGTACGACTGCAGATGTGTTGTAGTCTCCAAGCATAAACGCTTCATGACCTCCTCCTCTTAATCTTCTGGTTCTTCCTTTTGTATATTTGTGGTGGAAACAGTGGCATTGGGCTTTGCATCAATAATATTATTTCCTCTGTCATTCCCCTTCTCGGGTTCTGATTTAGTGCTAGAGTATGCATCTAATTCGGAAGCATTTATCTCAGCCACCAGTGATTGCTTGGCCTGACACTCACTTGTGTTGTGAGTGGGACTCTTATGGAACTCACACCACTTTCCCACTTCCTTATTCAGCTTCGCAGTGTTTCTCTTTGCTTACAAATTTGGAAATTTGTCTTGAGTCTCCATGCCTTAGCTATGTCCTTGGTTCTTCGGTTTGGGGGCACCTTTCGCTTGCTTATGATTCGTAGATCCAAAGTCTTTCTTTTTTCTGTTTGAATTTTTGCTCAATTTTGGCAGCATATCGGTATGTCGTACCAAAAGAGGAGATGTCAAGGAACTCCATTTCCTCCTAAATGTATCTGTGTAGACAACTGCGGTACTTTAGCACCAAATGTTTCTCTAAATATTTGATACCCAACTTGGTGCACAGGGTATGGAATAAATTCATCAGTTCGTGCACATCTTGATCTCTTTACTACTGCAGCATAGTCCATTGTATGTACTTGTCCTCATAGATCCCCATGGGATAATATTGTCCCTTTATGGCATCTCAAAAATAATTACAAGTGGGTATAGCTAAGAACAAAGAGGGTTCCTCCTCATCCTTTCTCTCACAGTAGGTTTCCCACAATTCCTTGACATGGGGGGTAGTTTTGAGTAGTGAAAATGTAATCTTTTCCCGGTCGGAAAAGTAATGAACCAAGAAATATCCTTCAAATAGATTCAACCATATATCTACGACATCTGCATCTATTCATCCATCAAATATGGGAATTTTGAAGTTTACTTGTACCTTAAAAGGGGTTGCACCTCTAGAGTGGATGCTATATGTATATGTGTCGTCAGTGGGAAGTTGTTGAAAGATCTGGGTGAAATTATCCATCATCGCATTTCTTCATTTTTCAAGGGCCTCCTCGAGCAACATTTTGATAGGATATTATGTGCCCTCACCTTTCTTTTCATTCACCATGGGCGGTCATCTGTATTTGCGAGGCTGATCTTGCAAAGGTTCAAACAGATTGAGCCCTAACTCTTTATACTCCGCCCTCATTGGGGACATGCAAAGACTGATTGACAAAGAGTATATTGCTCTGATACCATTGATCCAGATTTATGCAGGAATGAAACAAAATACACAAATAACCATAGAAACAAATATGTAGCAAAAATAACACTTCATTTCATTAATCAAAGAACTGAAACTTGTTTACATACAAAATAGAAATAAACTAGCTAGAGTGCTAGTGGCTTATCTCTGAGAAGATATGTGGTGGCTACATGCCTCTAAAATTTGTGTTACAATCAGGCTCAAAGGCCTATATATTATTGAGAAATAATGTAAACCCTACACATCCAAAAACCTAACCCTAGGAGGTGAAACGCCAGAATGTGGGCCCTGTTGGGTAATTTGGTACATCAATTTCTCGGGGTCGTAACTTTGGCATACTACCTCCATTTGATGCGCATGATACATTGTTAGAAATATTTATTGAAGGACTACATCCGTAATAAAAAGATATTGAAACTGAAATGGACTCATATTTTCTTGACCATTCGATGCCGAAAAAACGCCATTTAGGGCCTCAAAATGGCTCCGGAAGTTTAGGTCCCGAAAACTGCCAAAAATAGTAACTTGTACTACAATTAAGGAAACTATAAAGCTGAAAGAAACAATGGTGGGGGTCCAAGTGGAATAGGTGCGTGGCCACCAATATCCTCCTGGATCATTTAGGTACTTTGTAGTTGTAGGTTATATTTTCTCCTCCTCTAAATATTCCAAAATCCATAGGGCAACTAAAGCATCTTGAATGGATTGTGATTGACCACATAGCAGTCGATCGCCATTATGTTAATGTGTAGATCAAAAAATTACCAGAAGAATTCTGTGATTTATAGTCGTTGAAGGCCTTGTTGTTAAGAAACTGCTCAAAAATTATGTCATTGCCAGATTGCTTTGGTGATTTATCAAATCTCAAACACATAGATCTTGGTGGCTACATGAAATTGGAAAAGATTCCAAATTCCTTTGGAAACTTAACTAAGCTTAAATATCTTGATTTGTGTCGTTGCAAAAATGTAACTCTCAGGAGCGAAACACTTGGAAAAATAAGTTCTCTTCAGTATGTAGATCTTTCTGATTGTAAGAAAATTGAAATATTGCCTTAGCAAGTGCAACATCAAAGGTCCCTAGTAACACTAAAATTGATGGGTATAGACAGAAAACAATTGGTGAGTGCAATTGCAGACATGCGCAACTTGGAAGTTCTGAAATTAGGTAGTCGTTTCCTAGACAGGTTGTCACCTTCCTTGGGAGACTTAAGGAACTTGAAGGAATTGACTATATGGGACTACAATAAATTGAAGTTTTTACCACCTTCTATGAGCAACTTAAGCAACTTGCAGGAATTGACCATATGGGGCAGTGAGGAATTGAAATATTTACCTGCTTCCCTGGGTGACTTAAGGAACTTGAAGAAATTGACAATCAACTATTGCGAGGGACTGGAATATTTGTAGGCTTTTGTTGGACGGCTGAGTCAGTTGAATAAGTTGGAAGTATATAAATATCCATTAAAAAAACTTCCTCTGTACTCTTCCATTGTTAAATGTATGCCTCGACTTCGAGAGTTATCATTGGAAAATTTAAAAATATCAGAGCTACCGTTCACTAAAGTGATTTTCCCTAGCCTTGAAATTTTTCAAATCTTAGGGTACAATGATCTTGTGAAGGTTGGAAAATTGCCAAATACCCTCTTCGAATTGGAATTCATTTCCTATTCTAAATTGAGGGAAATAAAAGGGAGTAGTCGGAAACTGCATCTTCAAGAGTTGATTCATAGTGTTATTGGTTGTATACAGAAACGAAGTCATAATCAGCGATAATATACTTGCAAATTTTTTTTAAGACAAGATTATGAAAGGGTAACAGAGTAAGATATCACTTGATAGTGTGAAGTGGGATCAAGTGAAAATATTTGGGTAGATAGCTTACTATGTACATTAAGTGTGTGCATTGCTGCATCTCTGTGATAGTTTCATTTCATTGTCATAACCAGATTATGAGATTCGGGACTGAATCTAGACCTGGAACTAATACTCAATCCCCTACTATGGTATATGGTATGTATCTGTGTCTGGATCCCAAACTGGGACCTCTAGACAAAATGAATTTCCCACATATTTCCCCGTTCACCATAACTAAAAACTAAGATCTAATTATACATCTCCTGATAATATATGTAGCCAGATCAAAAAATCCAAACCTTTCCAAAAAATACGTTATAAAATCCCATCACAACCTGTCGTAGACTTTCAATATCTCTAATATTCTGATAACATTGTTTCCCAACACCTTTTTATCCAGATCCACCATTAACTCATAGGCCAAAGAAATGTTTTATGAAATATTCTAGCCTTTTATGAAAGCTCCTTACTATTCTTTCCATTTTGGTTTTTTATATGATAGAATGTGAGTTAGAAAGGTCTCAAAGAGAGGCCACCGAGTTGGTGGATATGTCTTATTTATCTCTAACTCTTGCATAGTAAACATTCATTTCCCTTGCATTTCGATAAGCTAGACTCTCTTTTTGGAGAAAAGGGAAATAGGGAAAAGGTCAAATCGGTTACAAGCCATTACCGTGTATCCCATAGAGTTCTATTCATGGGGATAACCAAATATTAAAAGGAATAATATGGAATATTGATCATGATTGAATTAGGAAGCTAACTTGGTGAGCATGTCATCTTCAATTCCCTTAGGTAAGTACAGTAAGCTTATCTGTGTAGGAATTCGCTAAGCTTGACTCTGTAATCCTTTTCCTCCCTCTGTTTGCTTGGTCATTCTTTTGTTTACTCTAACTTTTCTTGATGAATCTATCATTCTACCATGCTCTAAATTGTGACAACCATATATATGGAAGTTATTATTTTTACCAGTTTAGGCCCCATAATATTATTATCACCCTCGAATAAACTATCTATGGGATATCAAAGGAAGAGGTTACTACCGCAGTCTCTCTTATCACTTCTAAGTATTGCATTAAATAATCTATCATATTGGAATCTTTTTTTATCTTCATGGATTACTTAGAAGGAGTAAATAAAATCACTGTGACTGTTAAGGCCTTTGCAAGGAGTCCCTCTATGTAACAGGGATAGGAAGATCAATTGGTGACATAATACATCGAGATATTCACCCCACCTATAGAGGTACCTTTACACTATCAGGAAGATACTGCAATTTATTTTTAACATATTTACTATTTACCCAATGGACATGTATACCAATTATCTCTCTTTTAGAATGAATAGATAAAATGCTTGATTAAATAGAAAATACAAAAGGGCCATATCTGACCAAAATCCTCACCCTGTAAGAGACCTAATAGTGTTGGTTTAGAAAAAGGAGGAGGTTACTCTTGGTCTTGATCTCAAACTATAGGATTGGGATATGGAGCTTTCACTTGGCCTTATCTGATAGCAACGAACTTTTATTTGGAAATAGCGTGTAGGATCTAGTTATTCTCTATAATTAGTGTTGTTTGTATGCTGTGTTCTTTCCATTTCCACAGCAATCACATCTAGTTTTCTCTTTTGGATAATTTTCATATCAGCATAACCTCTATGAAATTAAATAATCTATGCCACAACCTTAATTAATATATAACCCCTGAGAGGTATGATCCATAATCTTAGGAAAGATGGTGTGAAGTGAGTGTAAATTTACTGAACATAGGTTATACCCTTGTTGGTTGTAGTATAATTAAGTATGGGGTAGCGTCCTTGCATGTAGGTGCACCACATATGTAGATTGCTTATATGTGTATTTTATTTGAATTACATGTATCAATTGTCAACATGAATTAGATGCATGGATTATGTTTGTTCCTTAGGTGTACAAGTTGGGTGTGTCTTTTACGTGCATCACTTATGTAAATTAGGTATATTACTTATGTGCATGATTTGTGTTCATAGGTGAGATGTGTACTTATGTGAAAGTTTGGAGATTTATAGGCAATATATCCATTATTTATGTTTCTCTCATTTATTTCATTATGTTATCTCTCCACTTTAGTACTCTACTTGGAATTGGTTTATGGGTTATCATGTTAGTCGATCCTGGATTAGACATTAAGGTTAGGTACAAGGTGAGGGGGTAGTTAGAGTTTGAATCTTCCAAAGTGTCTTCTACAATTCTAATTCAAAGAGATATAAGATAAATGATAACATAAAATTTAAGTTCAATAACATTTAACTATCATTTTATGCTCTTATTTGTACTAGAAATGGGAATCTAATTAATGCTACATTAATCCATTGATTGATGGAAGTTGCTCCTATATATCTACATTGGTGCCTCCTTGAATCGTATAATTCTTGTGCAACTTGAACTCTTGAGGATATTGGTGTTGACTAGGGAAATGAATGCTTCATTGGTCATTGATATCTTTTGGAGTGACAAATAGGGATAAGGTCCTTGTGAACACTCCCCAACTATAAAAAATATAAATGTAGTTAATCACTCTCTCAGAGATATCTATATTGTCAAAAATTTGCACCAATCCTTCTCTCTTCAAAACTCATGCCATGTAGGTGGGGAAAACGACATCAAGAATGGTACCTTGGTGCACGGATTAACAATCCATCAACTTCACCAATGAATCAATGCCAATTGACACCTTTGGATAAAACTTGATAGTGTTTAGATGTGTTTTGTTAGAACCCCAAAGATTCATGATGATAACATTCAACACTACCCAAATTTGGATACAGAGGCTTGAACACACAAGATTACTTGTCGTCAAAATACGTCTCTTCACCTAGAGATTTCCCATACCTTCACTCTAAAAGATACACGTTGGCAGACTATGTCTCTTCACCTAGATATTTCCCATACCTCCATTCTAAGCTACACTTTCTTAAGACTAGTGGCACCTAACAATATTCCCATGACTTAAAATTAGACAATGTGTTGTCTTACTCAAGCCTCATGATACTTAGCCATTATACAATTAACATAATGGAAACAAGCCACAACCACAACACAAGTGTTTGGAACCCAAGCCAAATGCCATCAAGCCTTTATTATTGAAGAAAAAAATATAGTACAATGGGGAAGGCCCAATGCAAGGTCATGATCCAATTACAATAGCTAAATAATCTTAGGTGCTACCTACCCCTTGACACCTTGTTTCATCGCTACTGAGGGCACTAGGGTATTTCTACTCTACATTTTGATTGCTTGATAAATTTCATAGTAGATATAGTTTTGAAATCTTATTTTATAGTATTCATGGTATTCACAAATCCATAAACATTTTCTTCCATAAGCTATAGGAGGCCCCAAATCATCGTCTGGTCTTTCTTTTCCTTTTGGTCAATACCACTGCTAGTTGCTAGTCATCAAATAAAGGTCCTTTTCGATACCCACTTGTCATTTTTGGCTCGATCCTTGTTAGAAAATGTAATAAATACTTATGGTATTGGTACAAAGTATCATATTATGATGGGGGAACACGTGATTTCAACCTTAGGAGCTGGTTTGGCTAATAGATTTGTTGATGTATTTCAAGAGGCGTAGCTGGGGCATGAGCTAAGGCAATGGAAGAAAAGGTCACAACATAGCTAGGACCTATAGATCATCCCATATAAGCATATTTAGATACATGTTTAGCTGGATCCATTCCATGCTCGGTCCGAGATCCAATTTTAGATTCTCTCCATAAGCTATTTGGTAGTAGCATATTCCATTGTTTACCCATCTGCAGCTAAAATAGGATGAGTCAAAATTCCCAACAGTGGTTTTCTGTTTAGAAAAGGACAATGATTAAAGTTTTCCTTGCATGTTATATCCATCAGTTCATTGCATTTTATTTAAACATGATTTATATGTTTGAATTGTAAATGATAATTCTGGACTCTAATCAACAGTATTAAATTTTTTTCATAGTAAAGTGTCTTGAATTCTCTTCTTTTGCTCACAAACTTCATTCAAATTGTTGCCTACTACTAATAGTAACCTAGACTTTAGTCATTAAATTCTACCTGAAACATCGTCCATGAGATATCGTGGAGATATCAAAGTATACTAGACTTCAAAACCACTATTTTGGATGGTTGTAGGTGATATTTTAGCTCCATACCAACACCTAAAAGTTATCCCTTTTCCATGGGTTTAGTTCTTCTTCCATACTGGTCTGGGTTATTCTATTACTCATGTCATTCTATGTGGTTTTATTTGAGTTAGTACTAGGTTCATCAAATCTTTATGTAAAAATAACACTTTTTATATGTGTGCATCTGGTTAATGTTTTTTTTTATGGGGATTATGTAAATGTATACCTATTTTTCAGGTTCTTTAGTGAGGGGATTGGTCTAATTGGTTATTGGTATATAAGAGGGATGTAATAATGTATACCTTTTTCTTGGGATATTTGTATACTTAATCCAGGTAGTTAGTTACTTATGGATAGGCATGAATGTATACTTGTTTTTAAGAATCAATATCAAGGAATACCTTTATTTCTACTATGTGGTAGTCCCGGGTTGGTTGGAAATCTACTCAGAAAAATCCTCTAGAAATATCTCACAACCCTAAATTGAAGACTCAAGCCAACTCTCAGTCAAATTGGGTTCATCCAGTAGTTAAGAGAATCTGATGAAAAACAAAATGAAGTGAATAATTGTGAGATTTTCTTAATTGAATTGAGTGCACATTTTCCATGTATCTCTCTATTTAATATCCATGTGGGCCCCTTCATTTGAAATTAACGTGTTCTTTCTACTGTGATAAGTTTTTTTTGAAAAAAATAGATTTCGAGATAAAAATTCTTGTATTAGTATTACTAACTTAGTTGGTTAATGAAACATATGTAATACAAAGCTTTATGGTATTGTAATAATTGGTGTTCTCCTTTATCTAATAACTACAACTTATATCCTTACATACAGAGATGTATGTAATAATGATAAGCATTGCTTACTTGTCACTGATGTTCCTATACATGATGTAATGGTAAAGTAAGTGCATTTATAAATCATTTACTTTTTGAGTAGCTCGCGAGTATTTTAACGGGGATACGGGGTCCTTTCCCATGTAAGCATTCTATATTGATTTAATATTAGGATTTAGAGATTACTTGGCCATTATTCTTAATGGTTTGTTGTTTGTATTTCTCCTAGAAAAACCTTATGATATAAAAGACAAAATTTTATTGCTTTCCATTTCTCGTTGATTTAGATGAGACCAAGACCTAAAATTTCTCTAAATTCCTTAATGAGAGCTTCGTGATATGATGATTTAGGTTGATTATGGTATTCCTGTAGCATTGCTTCATGAACCATTCTTTCAATTTTTTTTTAGCTTATTCTCCTTTATTATGTTGTTAGGATGATAATCTATTTATATATTTATCTTATGTCCTAATTTTGTGATCAATCCCATTTCAGATACAAAACAAACAACTTTGGAAGTGAGTGTACGGATGGAAGTATGCAAACATAATCTATGTTTTTGCAAGGGTTAGAATGTCCACTAACATTCTAGAATACAAACTAATATTCAAAAGGAGGGTATCTTCATCTATCATTGTTGTCTCCTTGAGGCTTTTTAGTGCAGTGAAAGTTGGAATTTAACATCGAACACTAGTGAAAGACAAGAGATGTAGAAATACATATTAATTGAGTTAATTGATACAATTTTCCAACATCTTTTCATTATGGTTTAATTACTTACTCTACATGACCATCCCTAACTACCAATACTAAATTTTATTCATTAACTTTATTGTTCATTAACACTCATGATATTTATTACACATTAATACATAATATATCAGGGATCATAATATATTATTGAGCATCACTTATTCTAGCACCTTGTCTCAACACAAAATACAATTTTTTTTAACTCTCCTCAATATAAAATCCATAGCAACTTACTCAATAACTAAGAATAATCACAAAAGTTGAAGGACATTCTTATTCAGTATTCAATAATGCAACACTTCTCGGGTTCTTAATATCTAGGGACTACATTCAGTTGTATGATGCAGGTTGTCACTGGTAAAGAAATGTGTGCAATGTCATATCAACCAAGTTTTGCATTGGGACATCAAAGGTAATTTTTTTATTTTATCAATCTTTTTTGTTCTCTTTTTTTCATTATGAGATATGATTATTGAAACAAGTATTTGAACATGCCATTTTATGCTTTAAATATGATTTTTTTGAATTGATAATAATGGGATTCTAAAGATTATGGATTTTTTCATGACAAGATCTTTTTATAGTGACCAAAATGGAAACCCGGCCAATAGAGTAATCACATTGTGATATAGGTAAGTGAAATATGACATATTTTATTATCACAGACAATTTTCTCTATATTATGAATGATTTCTTATTTACAATGCAAACTCTAGATGGAACTTATTTAGGGTGTTGATTTTGTGTTCTAATGTTATGTGTATCCCCCTGGAGCTTCCATTTATCGATTATTTGTTTCTTTGTGTTAGAAATAGTAAGCTCACTTCCCTTAAGTATTCCTCTGACATGAAACATTTTGTGTTCATATTTAAATGGATGTTTATCATAGTCCTTAGGCAGTTATACTCATTTCCAGCATCTGCACAATGACTATAGAGTATAGTCCTATGCCCTATAATGATTGTAGTTTGTTAAGTATATCTAATTCTATTCCTTCTCCTAGTGTTTCAAATCCTTCCTGGTTTTCCATAGAAAAAGATAAAAATATAGCCTCATCCTATACTCTATGGCCCCATGAATATGCTTATATCCAATCTGTTTGGGGATCATGTAGATCTCCCATTGCAAGAACTGCAATATCACCCTAGGAAGCCAATAAACATTATTAGTTGGAATCATAATATATCCTAATCATTTTCCCTTTTGGATACTCATTATCTTGATAGAAGAAGGAACTTTTCTCATCCCATGGTCGATAGGATCCATGTGAAGCACCAACTATTGGGTTGATCATCCTCTTTTGATTCTCCTTATTGCTCCACTTATACATGGCTCTAGGATGATCATGCTTATCTAATATATCCTTGGTATCCACACTAAGATACTTGTTCTTGATAGGTCTCATATAGTGGTACACTTGGGATTGCTGGGGAATAGTGATTTTTGCAATCCCATTAAGCCATTTCTTGATCTTTGTTCAAAATTCCTAGAAAAGGTTTATGTATTTCATAACCTGTTTGATCATATATTGTGAACTTATACAATATATAATCCTTTGTCAACCATTAGAGACTCAAATTTGTGTATTGATCCTTTTTACTATTATAGAGGACTCAATAAGTTAGGTTCTGAAATTCTTAAAGGGTGCTAGCTCAATGGAAGAGCGCCTGCCTTACAAGAAATAGGTTGGTGGTTCGATTCCTCCATGCCCTAATGATATTATAATATATGTTAAAAAAAAAATAGTAAGAAAAAAATAAGAGATAAGTGACCAAACAAAATGACCAAAATTCATATATAAAATTACTAAAAACGACTAAATTAGTGACCAAAAAATTAGAGATGTGAAACTAGGCTTTAAAAAGGATGCAACACATGTCGCTAATGATGCAGCCATATATTATAGCATATTTTTTCTTCTCATTTTAAAGAATTTGCTTGTTTTTTGAAATATGTTTTTGTTCATTTTTAAGTTTGGATTTTAGGTTACTTTAAGCTTTTTCTTTGATTGTTAGGTTTGAGTTTAGGTGACTTCATAGGTTTTTTTTTCCAATTTTGGATTTACTTAGCAAGATTTATAATTTTCAAGGGCTTGTAGGATGTTTATATGAATAAAAGGTCCTAAAAAATATCATAATGTTTTATTCTAAGTCACTTAGCCAAAGTTAACCCTTTGTTGTGAGGTGTATTTTTGAAAATTATTGAAACATGCTTTCTTGTAGTGCAAGCCCAAAAATGTTACACATATTTGAAAATCATGATTTTTGGTTCAAAGTTTTGGAAATTCGTGCATACGAGAGGTCATTCACAGTTGTTAATGGATTTGATACGTGTTCTCGGCTAGAGTGATCATTTTGACAGGTGTTAACAGTTCAAGCAAGCAATCATTAGGGTAATTTGCAGTGGTCTACAAGTTATGATACATAGTAGTGGAACATTGATAATTATCCATGATGAGGAAAATTTGCCTTGAATTATGCATCTCCTAAGGTGCATGAAGAGCATACAAGTTCGTGACAAAGTTTGGCAGTTTGTAATCAAGGTTGGAAGAAAGTCGATAATTTAGGGCTTCAAAAAATGACTGTTTGGAACTATCGTGGAAGTCAGAGGAGGATTAAAGAATGAAATTGGACACCTGGCAGACAATAAAATGCATTTCTAGCAGTTGAATCCACTATTCTAACAGGTAGGAAGTGAATTGCTATCATATTCTTTGTATTCGGGTTTCATTGACAGAAGATTAACTATGGAATTTAATGATGAATGTCAGCATACAAACCCAATTGATGCTAAATGTTGAATTTTCTCTGTCAATAAAACTAAAATACTTATCAGTTTAAGTGACAAAATCTAGTTTGGGGGTTTAGTTTTCCAACATATCATTGTCTGTCAAATTGTCAAGGTCTGAATCGAGTTAGAGTTATTTACTGAAAGAATAAATTTGACAGTCATTTAAAATGAAGAGGAGTGGGAAAACGAACAGGGCTGAAGCCTTAGACATGTCTTGGGTTCAAACTTTCCCAAACTATGCAAGATTGTTTTTAGAGGCAGGATGGTTGATATTTTTTGAGAAAATTGATGGGTATCACACAGAGGTCTCATATCAGTTTTCTCAGTTCTTGGATAAAGATATTGTTACTTTTGACACCTTGAAGTTTGAGTTGACGAGAGAACTAATAGCAGAAGCTACAGGGATACCAGATGAAGGAAAATACTGGTTTAAAAAAGTGCCTTTTACCTTTGATGCACATAAATACTTACTTCCAGATGTGGTAGCAAACTAGAGTAAAGGAGTACATATCCATAAATTTAAACCAGAATGGATAGAGGCAATAAAAATTCTGCAAAGTTATATCACTTGTGAAGGAATATTTTCTTTTGTTTTTAAGTATCATTTCAGGTTTTTTCAGCATCTTAGCCATGAATAAAAAATGAATATTCCATTCTTTTTCTTTAAAAGTTTACAAAATATGTTTGGCAGGGTGAAGGAGAACCAATACCACACTAAACAATCTATGTTTCATCATTGGCTTATAAAGCTAGTCATAAGTACTGTGCTTCGAAAGAAGGAGAAAACATGGGATTATTTTCTATTTTGGTCTGCATTTCAAACAGAGAAGGAAGATCAAGTTCAGAAAATACTGTTGAATAAAGGTCATAATTTGGTCAAGAAGCTAAAAAAGAGAGTCATGGTTAATATTGAAGAGGATAATGTACCAGAAAAATCTATGACTCAAGGAGATGAAAATGTTGAAGTTGAACAACAGACCAATATTGAGGAAAATGAAATTTAAAAGACAGAAGTGAAAGAGGTAGAGCATGTAGAATATACTCTTCATGTAGAACTAAACCAAGGAGTAAAAGAAAATGCGAAAGAATAGGAACAAGTTCCTATTACAGTGCAGTATGAAGATGAGGAAAAATAATTGTCTGATGAAGCTAGGGTTCATACCAAATAGGATGTACAAAAGTAGTCTGAAGACGAGGTACTATCATGAGGGATAAAAAGAAAAGTTGTCTAGCTAGATTCTATCAAACATCAAGGAAAAACTTTAAGCATGTTACGGGAAATTGGAACAGGTTGGAGGCCCAAGACTAGACCTAAGAACAAACTTAGATTAAATATGAAGAAACTGTTAAACCCTAAACTAGATAAAAAGAAAATTACAGTAATTGAAGACTCTTCATCTTAGGAAGAGTTAGAAGACAATGAAGATCAAAATGAAAAGGAGATGAAGGGTAACAAGCAAATAGTTTCAGAAAATAAATCATCTTTTACTGAACCCAAAATTTCAAAGATATTTCAGGAAGTTCGAAAGAAGGTAATTTTAGACCAGCATCAAAATGATTTAAAGAAACATCATTTAGTTATATCAAGCTTTTGTGCAGAGAAAGGAAGGGTTGCTGAGAAATCAACCCAATGCAGTGTTGAAGTCAAAGAATATTCAGAAGTCCGTGTGGCCATTAAAGAGCAGCTGGAAGAAGATGAAGAGAGTTTTAAAAAGTTGAAAATCCCTTGGATTCCAGAAGAAATGCATCTAGTATCAGAAGAGAAGTGCATTGATTCTGAAAATGAAAATTTGCAAAGGAGTATCAAACAGTACAAACATCAGATTGAGTACCTGCATGAGACAAATGAGGGATTAGTGACTGCCAATATAATATTGGGAGAAGATTTAGAAGAGGTAAACATCCACTATCATGAATTAATTGCAGTTTCTAAGGAGGCTTTGAAAAGAAAAATATAGACACAAAGTATGTTTACAGAACTAAAACAAACCATTCAAGAGATAACACAGCAGAATCAAGAGATATCAAAAAGATTTGAAGACTTGGAAGCAGATCACCAGAAAGCAAGAAGGAAGACTCAAGCTTTAGAAGGGATAGCTCTTTTAGCAAAGGCTACTAAGGACTTGTAAAGTGCTTTAAGAATAGTGGTTATTAGTTAGTTTTTGAAAAAGCTATTTTATTTTGTATGACTTTAGTCTTATTGAACAATTCGGTAGTATGACCTAAAAGTATTTTTTTCAGTTATGTAACTATCTTTGAGAAACCAAGATAAAAGTAAGGTTGGGAAAATACTCAGGGTTCGAATTTTTGTACAAGGGGAGGCTATCAAGCTGTGATTTATGAAGCCAAGTGTAAAAAAACTCTTATGTATTTTTGAATGACTGATTATGAAATATATGCAACTATAAGCCCTGTTTAGCCTATTTGTTGGTGTCATTTATGATTTGTTTAATCACTTAGTTGATATATTCATTTCTTGTTTGAGGTTATTATTCATGAAATGCTTGTTAACTGTTGATGGAATTCAATGCTGTGATTATTGTATCTGGTTTATTTTTTATATGTTATGCATCTCAATCCTTCAATAGTCCATGATTTAGTGTTTGCTTTAGCCTTGTGAAGTTTTAACCCTCTTGTTTACAAACTGCACAACCAAAACCCTAAAAACCTATTTTACTTAATTTTGTTTTATGAGATTGTGTTGGCTTCTTCTTTTGTAGTCTGAGAACAATTTCTGGCACTAACATATTTGGCACCATTTTCGGGTACAAAGATGAAAGCCTACATTCCTTGGGTTACTCATCATTTAACTAGTTTTGAGAGGTGGACTCAAACCATCTAATTTTAAAAGACTACATTTCACCAAATATTTCATAGTGGCTACTAAAAGAGTTAGAACAAGAAGTAGAACTAGTTCACCTTTACAACTAGGTGTCTCAGACCCAGAGTAGATTCTGAGAACAACTAGGAAAATCAAAAGGTCTCAATCATCTCCAGCCTTATGTAACCTTGATCAACTAGACTTATAATCACCTTTTTCTATTTTAAAGGAGGAGGAACAAGATTCATCTTTGTTGAAACCTACAATTCCTGTTAGTAATTTTCAGATCTTTATTGGTCCTCAATCTTTCAAGAAAGAAAATACTTTATCTCCTAGAAAAATCCCTTTATTTCACTTCAAAGTTGGTAAAAATCCTTTTTAGCCAAGTTCTAGTCAAGTCTTTCCATCATCTAAACCAGTCAACTTAAAGATGGAATCCCAAAATCAACCATTAGATATGATGGACCGAATCGTAGCACCTAAGTTTGCACCTCTAGTTTTTCCTCATCCCTTAAATGCTCTCCCTGGTGGAGATTACCAAAAATACTTACCTAGGTTTAATGGACAAGGTGAGACCACAGCTGAGGAGCATTGGGATGCATTTCTCAGCTATGTAGATAATCAGAATATCGAGGCAAAGGATGTGTGGATGAGGATGTTCGTACAGAGTCTAGATGGAGAGGTCATAAAATGGTTCAGAGAGTTACCAAAACAACTTTTACTATAATAGAAGAGCTTCAGGATATTTTCATGAGACAATGGGGTGATATTAAGGATCACACATATTACATTATAGATTTTGGAGCTCTTAGAAGGAATAAAGATGAAACTATAGCTGATTTCTCTAAGAGGTTCAATAAAATGTATGGAAGAATCCCTGCAGAGATTAAACCTTCTGAAAATTTTGCAAAACTCACTTATTCTAATGCTTTTAATCATGAGTTTCCTTACTCTTGAGAGAAACAAGACCTATTACTTTACTTAATATATAGGAGACAACATTAGAAGTGGATTCTAATATACTTTCTTCCAATAGACTGAAGGGAAAATTAACTCAACACGTTTATGACAGAAAGGGTAAGAAAGAGGTAGCTCCAGTGGTTTCAACATCCCACTCTACAGAAGGTAAAATTGATGAGATGGCAAAACTTGTGAAAATCCTAACAGCAAAACTAAAAAAATTGGAGTTAGAGAAATATTCAAACAAATATGTTCAAGAGGGAGACAGAAAACCTAATAATCCAAATCAATTCAGAAGACAGTTTGCACCTCTTTTCATTCCCAGAGAGAGAAGAAATAATGATATACAACGAGAAAGGAGAGAAGTTGAGGATCAAAAGGTACCTCCCCCACTTCAAAATAATGTTACTGATGAAGGAGAAATAGAAGAGGAAGAGTTTTTTGAGGATCCAGATCAAGATATTAAATATTATGGAGAACAGTTGTCTGAAGGTTTTGTGACTGAGGATGATTTTTTAAACTCATAATATTATGATGCAGATGTGTTTGAAATAGAAAATGAATTAAATCTTGAGGTGACTACTGATATATATCATACTGATCCAAATAAAACCCTTAATTTAAGATCAGGGCCAAAACAGGTGATTCAAAATCCTAGGAAAAAGGTAGTTCTACCTCCTAAATAGCAGTCAGATCCAGTATTAGAAAAAAAATAGAATCAGGATAAACAAAAGAAGGTTATTGAAGTTGAAGAGGTGAATAAAGGTATGCAGAATTTTAATCTTGAAAATGAATTGTGCAAAATTAAGATCCCTATGCCTTTCACTGAGTTGATAAAGAATCCTTCTTACAAAAATTCAGTTTTGAAAATGATTGGTTCAGCAAATAGTCAACTTCCCTCTGACACAGTAAATTTACAAGAGGAAAATCCTAAAATTTTTACTGGGTCAGCTTTGGCAGAAAAAACTGAGAATGATGCAAGTGCATCTCCTCCTTTTTACATTACATTAACAATTCATGAGCAGATGATACATAATTTTCTTTTGGATTAAGGAGCATCTCATAATCTAATGCCAAAAGCAGTCATGGAGGCTTTAGGGTTGAGCATAACAAAACCTTATCATGACTTGTATGCTTTTGATTCATGAGCTGTAAAATGTTTAGGAGTGATAAAGGATATGGTGGTTAGTTTAGTTCAGCTACCAATGAAGAGTGTGATTATGGATGTAGTAGTAGCAGGCATCACACCTAAGTTTGGAATGCTCCTATTTAGATATTTGGCCAAGAAGGTAGGTGGAACTCTAAAGATGGACTTAACATATGCAACCATCCCTATCTTTGGAGGTGAAAACAGAAGGTTTTATAGAGAGTTACAATTTGCTGATATTGTGACTGATGACAAGAATCCTACAAATCATCCATTGTATGATGTTGAAAAGGATTTGGGTACTTGTATGTTGCATTTTAGTGATGATAATGATGTTGTTGGTTTATTAAAAGTTGAAAAAGAAAAATCAGTCAAATGCACTAGGGAACAAGAAGATGAACTTTGGCAAATGTATTTCGATGGATCATCATCCAAAGAAGGTGCTGGAGCAGGAGTTGTTCTGATATCTCCTGGTGGTGAAGCAGTAAGGCTGATGTATAAGTTGGAATTTATTACCACAGATAATAATGTAGATTATGAAGCCTTGTTGTTAGGTTTTAAAGCTGCAAAAGATTTAGTTATTCAGCAGATGTCTGTGTATGGCAACTCCGAGTTGGTTGTTCAGCAAGTAAGGAATAACTATCAAGTAAAGCAAGATTTGTTGAAAGTGTACTAGAATGAAGTATGGGATATGATAGACAATTTCTTTGTGGCTTTTAATTTCACTTATATTCCTAGGTATCATAACCAAACTGCTAATTCTCTTTCCCTAGCAGCCACACATTTTAGGATTCCCAAAACAACACAGCTGAAGTATCCTATTGAAGTTAGGTACAAACCTTCTGTGCCTGATAATGGAGAGTTTTTGAAGATGATTTTGAGATAAAAATATTTCTAGAGCTGATAGGTGAGTTTTCTAATTCTGTAATTGACCAAGAATAGGATGATGAAATTGAACATTTAGAGGGTGTTGCAGAAAATGAGATTGCAGGTCACAATATCATTAAGCTAAAAAGTAATTTCATTCCTAGGGGTCTGGTGCCTTTAGAGAGGATTTTTTCAAAAGATGATACTCCTTCAAAACCAGTTGTACTGTCTTCAGAAGAAAATGTAATGGACTATAATATTGGCACCAAGGAGCATCCCAGAATGGTGAAGATCTCAAAGACACTCACAATAGAGCAAAGAAATAGGTACATTAAGTTGTTAAAAGAGTATTTTGATGTTTTTTCTTGGTCATACGAGGATTTGAGGACATATGATACAAGTATTATATAGCATAAAGTACCTTCAAAACCAAATGTTAAATCTTTCAAACATAAATTGAGGATAAATCCTACTTTGTTTCCCATTATAGAAAAGGAGGTTAACAAGTTGTTAGATGCTAATATTATTGTTCCGATCAGATATTCTTCATGGGTAGCTAATCTAGTTCCTGTCAGGAAAAAGAATGGTGAAATCAGACTATGTGTTGATTTTCAAAATTTGAATAGGTCTTCATTGAAGGATAATTACCCTTTGCCAAAGATAAAACAAATATTGCAGAAGGTGGTTGGTGCACAAAGAATCTCTATGGTTGATGGTTTTTTAGGGTATAATGAAATTGCAATGCACCCTGATGATAGAGAAAAGACAACGTTTACTACTCCTTGGGATACTTTCATGTACGACAAAATGCCTTTTGGATTAATGAATGCTGGAGCTAATTTTCAAAGAGCTATTGACATAGCCTTTGTGGGAGAGAGGGATAAGTTTGTAGTGATTTACTTAGATGATATTATAGTTTTCTCACAATCTGATGATGAGCATCTAAAATGCTTAAAACAAACTTTCCTGAAATGCAGAAAATATAGTTTGTCTCTCAATCCAAAAAAGTCACATTTTGCTGTACAAGAAGGTAAATTGTTGGGTCATTTAGTTTCAGATGAGGGAATAAGGATAGATCCAAAAAGAGTGAAAGAAATTCTAAAAATTAGTTTACCAAGGAGAAAGAATGATGTACAATATTTTATTGGTAAAATAATTTTTCTGCGTTGGTTAATACCATATTTTGCTGAAACCATTAAACAGATTACAGCTATGTTGAAGAAGGATCAGGAAGTCAAGTGGACTGTAGAAGCAAAAAACTCATTTGAAAAGATGAAGATGGATCTTACAGAAGAACCAGTACTAGTAAGTCCTGATTTTACGAAGGAATTTTTAACTTTTTCTTTTGCATCTCATGATACTTTGGTTGTTGTTTTATTACAGAAGAATATGGATGGACTTGAACAACCAATTGCATTTTTCAGCAAGACCCTCAGAGACTCAGATATGAGGTACAACACTTTAGAGAAGCAAGCTTACTCATTGGTAAAGGCATTACATTTTTTCAGAATTTATGTTTTGCATTCCAAGTTTATTTCTTATGTTCCTAATGCTGCCATTAAGGATGTTTTGACTCAACCTGATAGCGAGGGAAAAAGAGGGAAATGGATTGCAAAAATAAAGGAATATGATGTGGACATTAAGCCTACAAAGCTAGTAAAGGGACAGGGTTTGTCTAAACTATTAGCTAATTCAAATTGTCAAGCTTTAGGT
The DNA here is from genome assembly GCA_001517045.1 of Pseudotsuga menziesii. NCBI lineage: Eukaryota > Viridiplantae > Streptophyta > Pinopsida > Pinales > Pinaceae > Pseudotsuga > Pseudotsuga menziesii. The sequence goes on along the minus strand of LPNX010711204.1, from coordinate 167,923 downwards.
CTTCATCTCATGGCAGAACAACCAGCACATGAAGAATTACAAGCAGAGCAAGAGAAGGAAATAATTATGGACCACTATGCAGAATCCACATGGTATGCAGATATTGTACATTTTCTCTTATATTTACAATGTCCAGAACATCTAGACAAGAAAGTTGCTAGGTCATTAAAGTTGATAACTACTAAATTATGTTTGATAGAATAGCAGCTGTTTTGGAAAGATCTAGGGGGTATTTTGCTTAAATGTTTGAATAAGCTATAAATTGAAGAAGAAATCTCTAAATCACATGAAGGTGCTTGTGGGGGACATAAGTATTGGAATTCAACAGCTTATACAATTTTGAGAGCCTGATACTATTGGCCTTCGTTATTCTCTGATGTATATTAGCAGGTAAGAGCATGTATCCCTTGTCAAAAGTTTGGTGGCAAGCAAAAATTGGTGTCTTTACCATTAAAGTCTATTGCTGTAAATTCCCCTTTTCAGCAGTGGGGTTTGGACTTCATAGGGGATATAAATCCTTCCTCTTTAGGGCAGCATAAATGGATTTTGACTGCCACATATTTCTGTACTAAATGGGTAGAATCCAACCCCACAAGAAATGAAACAGATAAGATGATCATAGATTTTATTCAAGAAAATATTCTTAGCAGATTTGGATGTCCCAAAAAGTTATTGAATGATAATGCTCAAGGTTTTAAGTCTAAAGATATGGTGGCATTTTGTGAAAAGAATGGGATTATTTTGAAACACTCAACACCTTATTATCCTCAGGGAAATGGGTTAGCTGAGTCAACTAATAAGAGTATTATTCAGAGTATCAAGAATTTATTGAAGCAGAATAAACGATCATGGGACTCAATATTAAAATGTGCATTGTGGGTAGGCAGAATAACAACAAAAAGGGCAATTGGAACTTCTCCTTTTCAAATGGTATATGGTACTGATGTAGTGTTTCCTGTTCAACTTGGTATTCCAGTGATGAAATTTCTTCAGGATAGTCAAGAAGAACCAAGTGATATTCAAAGAAGAATTTATGCACTGAACAAATTATAACAGAAACATGAAACAGTAGTGGAAAAATATCAGCTATACAAGACAAAGGTTAAAGAAAGGTTTGATAGAAATATCAAGGAGAACACCTTCTCAAATGGAGATATGGTCTTGAGGTTTGATAATCTATGTTTGGTCCTTTCATAGTATCAAAGATTCTTGAAAATAATACTTTCGTGCTACAGACTTTGGATGGTGAGGAATTGTCTAATCCAGTTAATGAACGATTCCTCAAACATTTTTACGGCTTTTGAGGTAAATATTGGACTTTCATTGTATATAGCGGTTTGAAGAACAAAATAAAGAATCCATGACCAAATGGAATTTTTGTAGAGTAGCAAGTAGTTGCAGTTACAACATGGAAGGAACTGATCTACAAGTTCTTGAAGCCTCACAAGGAGGACTTCATCCTGCAGTAGGAGCCAGATGTTATAGCATGTTTTTGCTTCTCATTTTAAAGCATTTGCTTTTTTTTTGAAATATGGTTTTGTTCATTTTTAAGTTTGGATTTTAGGTTACTTTAATCTTTTTCTTTGATTGTTAGCTTTGAGTTGAGGAGACTTCATAGATTTTTTTTCCAATTTTGGCTTTACTTAGCAAGATTTATAATTTTCAAGGGCTTGTAATATCATAAAGTTTTATTCTAAGTCACTTAGGAAAATTTAACCCTTTGTTGTGAGGTGTATTTTTGAAAATTATTGAAACAGGATTTCTTGTAGCGCAAGCCCGAAAAAGTTACACACGTGCTACAACAAAATTGCACTATTTGAAAATCATGATTTTTGGTTAAAATTTTTGGAAATCCATGCATAGGAGAGGTCATTCACACTTGTTAATGGATTTGATATGTCTTCTCGACTAGAGTGATCATTGTGATAGGTGTTAACAGTTCAAGCAAGCAATCATTAGGGTAAGTTGCGGTGGTCTGGAAGTTATCATTCAGAGTAGTGGAACATTGATAATTATCCATGATGAGAAAAATTCACCTGAATTACGCATCTCCTAAGGTGCATGAAGAGCATACAAGTTCGTGGAAAAGTTTGGCAGTTTGTAATCAAGGTTGGAAGAAAGTCGATAATTTAGGGCTTCAAAAAATGACTGTTTGGCACTATCGTGGCAGTCAGATGAGGTTTAAATAATTAAATTGGACACCTAGCAAACAAGAAAACACATTTCTAGCAGTTGAATGCACTATTATGACCGGTAGGAAGCGAATCGCTATCATATTCTTTGTATTTGGGTTTCATTGATAGATGATTAATGATGGAATTCAATGAAGAATGTTAGCATACAAACCCAATTGATGCTAAATGTTGAATTTTCTTTGTCAATAAAACTAAAATACTTATCAATTTAAGTGACAAAATCTAGTTTGGGGATTTAGTTTTCCAACATATCATTGTCTGTCAAATTGTCAAGGTCTGAATAGAGTTAGAGTTATTTACTGAAAGAAGCAATTTGACAGTCATTTAAAATGAAGAGGAGTGGGAAAACGAATAGGGTTGAACCCTCAGACATGTCTTGGGTTCAAACATTCCCAAACTATGCAAGATTGTTTTTAGAGGCATGATGGTTGATTTTTTTTGAGAAAATTGATGGGTATCACACATAGGTCTCATATCAATTTGCTCAATGCTCGGATAAAGATATTGTTACTTTTGACACCTTGAAGTTTGAATTGACTAGAGAACTGATAGCAGAAGCTACAGGGATCCCAGATGAAGGCAAATACTGGTTTAAAAAAGTACCTTTTACCTTTGATGCACATAAATACTTACTTCCAAATGTGGTAGCAGACTGGGGTAAAGGAGTACATATCCAAAAATTTAAACCAGAATGGATATAGCCAATAAAAATTCTGCAAAGTTATATCACTTTAGAAGGAAGATTTTCTTTTGTTTTTAAGTATCATTTCAGGTTTTTGCAGCATCTTAACCATGAATAAAAAATGAATCTTCCATTATTTTTCTTTAAATGTTTACAAAAGATGTCTAGCAGGGTGAAGGAGCACCAAGACCAGACTAGAAAATCTGTGTTTCATCATGGGATTATAAAGCTAGTCATAAGTACTGTGCTTCGAAAGAAGGAGAAAACATGGGCTTATTTTCTATTTTGGTTTGGATTTCAAACAAAGAAGGGAGATCAAGCTCAGAAAAGACAGTTGAATAAAGTTCATAATTTCGTCAAGAAGCTGAAAAAGAGAGTCACAGTTAAGATTGAAGAGGATAATGTACCAGAAAAATATATGACTCAAGGAGATGAAAATGTTGAAGTTGAACAACATACCAATATTGAGGAAAATGAAATTTAAAAGATAGAAGTGAAAGAGGTAGAGCCTGTAGAAGATACTCTTCATGTAGAACTAAACCAAGGAGTAAAAGAAAATGTGAAAGAACAAGAATAAGTTCCTATTACAGTGCAGTCTGAAGATGAGGAAACGTCATTGTGTAATGAAGCTAGGGTTCATATCGAACAGGATGTACAGAAGCAGTCCGAAGAGGTGGTAGTGTCACGAGAGATAAAAATAAAAATTTTCCAGCTAGATTCTATAAAACATCAAGGAAAAACTTTAAGCATGTTACATGAAATTGGAATAGGTTGGAGGCCCAAGACTAGACCTGAGAACAAACTCAGATTAAATATGAAGAAACTGTTAAACCCTAAACTATCTAAAATGAAAATTATAGTAATTGAAGACTCTTTATCTTAGGAAGAGTTAGAATGCAATGAATATCAAAATAAAAAAGAGATGAAGGGTAAGAAGCAAATAGTTTCAAAAAATAAATCAGCTTTTACTGAAACCAAAATTTCAGAGATATTTGAGGAAGTTCAAAAGAAGGTAATTTTAGACCAGCATCAAAATGATTTAAAGAAACAACATTTAGTTATATCAATATTTTGTGTAGAGAAAGGAAGGGTTGCTGAGAAATCAACCCAATGCAGCGTTGAAGTCAAAGAATATTCAGAAGTCCATGTGGCCATGACAGAGCAACTAGAAGAAGATGAAGATATTTTTAAAAAGTTGAAAATCCCTTGGATTCCAGAAGAAATGCATCTAGTATCAGAAGAGAAGTGCATTGATTCTAAAAATAAAAATTTGCAAAGGAGTATCAAACATTACAAATATCAGATCGAGTACCTGCATGAGACAAATGAGGGATTAGTGACTGCCAATAGAAGATTGAGAGAAGATTTAGAAGAGGTAAATAGTCGCTATCAGGAATTAATTATAGTTTCTAAGGAGGATTTGAAAAGAAAAAGATAGACACAAAGTCTATTTACAGAACTGAAACAAACCATTCAAGAGCCAACACAGTAGAATCAAGAGCTGTAAAAAAGAGTTGAAGACTTGGAAGTAGATCACCAGAAAGAAAGAAGGAAGACTCAAGCTTTAGAGGGGATAGCTCTTTTAGCAGAGGCTGCTAAGGACTTGTAAATTGCTCTAAGAATAGTGGTTATTAGTTAGTTTTTGAAAAAGATATTTTATTTTGTATGAATTTAGTCTTATTAAACAATTCGGTAGTATGAACTAAAAGTAGTTTTTTCAATTATGTAACTGTCTTTGAGAAACCAAGATAAAATTAAGGTTGGGAAAAGACTCAGGGTTAAAATGTTTGTACAAGGGGAGGCTATCAAGATGTGATTTATGAAGCTAAGTGTCAAAACACTCTTATGTATTTTTGAATGACTGATTATGAAATATATGTAACTATAAGCCATGTTTAGCCTATTTGTTGGTTTCATTTCTGATTTGTTTAAGCACTCAATTGATATATTCATTTCTTGTTTGAGGTTATTATTCATGAAATGCTTGTTAACTGTGGATGGAATTCAATGCTATGATTATTGTACATGCTTTATGTTTTATATGTTATGCATCTCAGTCCTTCAATAGTGCATGATTTAGTGTTTGCTTTAACCTTACGAATTTTTTACACTCTTGTTTACAAACTGCACAACCAAAACCCTAAAAACCTATTTTACTTAATTTTGTTTTATGAGATTGTGTTGGCTTGTTATTTTGTAGTCTGAGAACAATTTATGGAACTAACACCATACATGGCATTGATATGGTAGCAAAATAAGAAGTGAAACTTGGCATTAAAAAGGATGCAACAAGTGGCGCTAATGATGAAGCCAAACATGATGTTGATATGGTAGAAAAATAATACGTTACTTTGTGTGCGAAAAATGGCACTACATAGGAAGAAAAATATGGTGCAACAATAGAAGAAATATTTGGTGTCATTTTGGTAGCAAAAAATGATGCAAAAAAGGAAGCAAAAATTGGTGCAAATTTGGAAGTGAAAACTGACACATATTTGGAAGTAAAACATGGTGCAAAATTGGATGCTAAAGTGGTAGAAAAAATGGATGCAATATTGGATGCTAATTTGGATGCTAACATGGTGCTATTAAGGATGAAAATATGGAGCTAATGGGGATTTCATTTAAGAAGCAAAAGCAGACACTCGCTAGGAAGAAAAAATAAAATGTTATTTAGGAAGCAAACATCAACGTTGTTTAGGAAGCAAAGTTGGACACTATTCTGGAAGCAAAAAAATAGATGTTATTTTGGATGTCATAAAGGATGCTATATAGGAAGCAAAAATAGAATTTTTTTGAGATGTTTTAAGTTTTTTCCATGACGCGTCCCATTTAGCATCTAGTTTGGCAACTCAATGTAAAAAAATATTACACTAAAAAGGGACACTAAATGGGATGCTCATTCCAAGATTTTTTGTAGTGATCTGATATAGCTTCCAAAATATCCATGAAATCACAAAATTTCCTATAATCAAACTCATGAGAAGAAACTAATAAAGAACTCCCAATAATAAAATTGAAAGAGACTTGAGGTGCTTGATTCTTCACACCAAAAATGATGATAAAAATAACAAGCATGAATCAAGGATATTGAAACTTGAACTTTGACCCAACCAAGGTGATAACAAATCAAAGAATGAGGAAAAAAATTCCCAAGGGTGCCACTAATATGGAAAATGCACAATGTTCTCCTTCTTCAACAAAACTTTGAGAATTTGTGCAAGTAATCAAGCACGTATTCACTCGAAGTATTAGATCAATGAGGGAGAATGTATCACTCCAAAAATATGATTTGTCCTCTAAAACATCCAAATTATTACTTTTATGCACACCAAAATCATGATTGGACAGAGAAAAATCGAATTTCTCTTCAACTCCTTGAACAATTACTGGAATTTTTTTCTCATAATTAAAAATAGAAGAGTCACTTGAGAATGATTGAGAAGTATGTAAAGAAATTTATTCTTAAAAAATGGAGGTTCAAATATCCTCTTATAGAGAATCTACATTGTTATCAACCCAAATGGCACTTCTCCATTCGAGTGCCGACATTTCCTATGTTGGTGCACAAAAGGACATTTATGGATTGAAGGTTTCCCAAAACACTATAGATAGGCATGTTATGAAATACATTCATTATCCATTCAGCTTGGCATTTTTACCTTTTAATATGTCAATTTATGTACGTTCCTTTGCCTACATGCAACCCGCGTACATACGCGACTTTTCCTACAGCATGTCGCGTACTGTACGCAAGTATTTGTCATTGCAACCCACATACAAATATATACGCGGGTTTCCATTAGAGCAACTCCCGTGTCATACGCGGGTTGCCAGTATCAATACTTGTGTACGCTTTCCTTTGACATTTAAAATAATAAATTGCAATTATTTGAGATTTGTTAAGCCCTTAACTATAACCATCTTAACTATCTCAACCTCCTCAACCCTTGAAACTTCCTTATTTCACTAAGTATAAATAAAGTCCTTGGGGAGGGTATTAATCAATCATACTTGGAGAGAAAATTTATGCTGGTGGTATCTATTCAGAAGTATTTGGAGCAGCAGAAATCAGAATCCTTTGGTTGCAAAGGAGTCCTTGTTTCAGGCCTTGGGTTGTAACCTTAACTCATTCACTATTGTTAATAAAGAGAATCCTTATTCCAAATGTGTTTTGAATGGCTTTCATGTATCATGGTTTGATGAATATTTATGATTAAGAACTCTACATAATGTTTATCTAACCTATCCTATATACATGTATAAGCTTGCACTTGGAGGATTATCTCTTTACAGATGAAGGAGAAACATCCTTGAAAGATTTGGAGGAGAAGCAGAGAGGGAGAAGACAAAGCTAGGATCAACCGTCGTGAATCGGTTGAGTCTATCCTATCTTCTTGTTTCCTTTCTGTACTTTAAATTTGATTGCTTGCAAGTTTTAAGAGTATGTTGGTAACCCCATACCTTTGGTTATAAGGTGTTTATTCATGTACAATAGAACTGGCGACTCCGCTGGCGATCCCAGACTGCTGTAGGTTATTTTTGTTACCCTTGACCAATATTTTCCTTGAGTTTGTGTGTGGTATTTTATCTTGGTTCATGCTTACCATAGTGCTTGAAAAAAGGCCTTCAAGGCATAAGTAGTTTTCATTTCAGTTTTAAAATATAATCTCAAAACTACAAAAATATAGTCTTAGTTTCTCTTTATCGTTGCATTTTTTCATCAATTTATATTTGCAAAAAGAAAAAGAAGTTTGCTTTAGTAGCGGTAATTTTCTTTGAAAAAAAAATACACCTTTACTTTTTTATTTCTTATCGAGTCAAAAATACCATAGTTCATCACTCCATTTTCTTCTGAGTAAGAAATAGCCCTTTAAAATGAACGCAATAATTAAAATTTATTAGTAATTTTTTATTTTTTAGGGGCCATTCACCTACTAGCTTAGGCTAGACTTGTGAGATAGGAAGTGTAAAATTCCCATAAGTTTTAAAATTCAGACATAGTGGACCTTTCGATAGGTAAATCCTTGTCTTTATCAATTGTATCTCGGAAGCTCCTATAAAAAGGGAGTCAAGCACGAGGCCGTGTGGAGGCATTGGACTGAGGAGATAACCCTCTGATTCCTTGTAAAAACATAAATTAGGAATTTTACGCATCTAGGGATTTTGTCCTAGACAGAGTTTTGGGATCAGCTACCCTTCCCATGCATATGATTCAGGCTTGCGACTGTCCCCCCAGACTGTTGGTATAGATAAGGTAGCCTTTAGTCTCTTGACATTTAGGGTTCATACCTAGGTAAACCGGAAGGCTATTTGTAGTTCACCTTGGACGGGCTTGGAAGGTAACCCTTGTTGTAAGTGTAGGAGGGCAGTGAGTGATTCCTCTACTTGTGCCTAAGAACCACTTCAAGGACACCAAGTAATCGTTCCTTAGCTTTCTTTGGGAAATCATATCTTTCACCCTTGTTGACTGTTTGAGGCTTTAGGAAATTTCGTAGTGTTTGCTCTGTGGTTTTGTCTGTGTTTAGTTGGATTTAGGGTTTGATTTGTTAAATTTTCAATCATGGAGGACCAACCTATAAGAAGGTCAAGAAGGTTGCAAAACCTTCCTCCTCTCTTCACATTGGAACCTCCACCTCCACCCCAAAGGAGAAGATTAGACACAGATGGTTCATTTGAACCGGTAGGAGTAAGTGAAGTTATAGGTGAACCATCACTTATAGCTAATTGTATTAATCTTGATATAGTTGAGATAGAAGACTTGCAGACTGGCGAGTTTGCAAGGAATTTTAACACACCTTTGACTGATTTAAATGATCATGTGATCGTCCAGGTTAGACCTTTTGATTCACCTGTTTTAGGTGTCCCTGTGGGTAGGATTATGTCTATAGCAGGAGAAAGTTCTTTTGTTTTCACCTCATCCATTCCGACTGAAGGGGTACTACCTCCCCCTCTAAGTGCCCCTAGATCTAGCATACCTTCTACGTCTTTGACTTTAGCGAGCCGAGTGGTCCAACCGCTGGTTCACTCAAACCTAGTAGGTGCTTCTGGTGACATGGTTACTGGGATTCCTAGTATACCTACTATTCCTTTCTCCTTCACATACACTACCCAGAGTGGTCTAGTAGGATCCTTGGCTTTCGTCCAAGGACTTCCTTGGAATGGGGGGCACATTGCCCCATCCACTCCATACGTAGGCCCATCATCTTTTTATGTAGGAGTGCAGTTTGGAAACAATACCTCTTATGGGTAAAGTTTTCAAACTCCAATTTCGGCCCCATTTACGAGCTCTCCCTTTTCGTTGTTTAGCGAAGGGATACCTGCTCCTATTTTTCAGACCCCATTTTTGATTGGGACGGCCCGAAATTCTTATACTGCACCTCCCACTCACAACCCTGTGGCTTACAGATGGAATTTCAAAGTAATCCATCCACTTTGCAACCAATGGCAGGGCGAAACCCCACCTTTACTTATGGGCATTTGGGGGCAGGTCCCTCTAATCCCCAAGTTGGCACTTTTAGTGCCTCGGTTTGACCCAAGATTCCATTCGTGGCAATGTTAAACTTGCCAGATTTTTATACATTGATGAATGACCTAGTGAGGCATGACCCCTCATGGCCACCTGTTCCCACCAAATTTCCATCGGACATCCCTAAATTCAACGGCAGATTTGGTAAAGATCCTGGGGCTCACACCACCACATTTCATTTATGGTGTTCTTGGAATTCACTAAATGAATATTCAGTTAGGTTGAGGTTGTTCCAGAGAACCTTAACAAGTACCATGGAAAAATGGTACATTAAGTTACCTTCTGCTGCTTTCAGTAGTTCCTGGGACTTGGCTAGTGCATTCCTTAGCCACTTTCAGCTTTTGGTCCAATATGATTTCGGAACGGACTTGTTATTTACCTTTAGGGAGAACAAGGCTACCCACATCTCGAATCATATCCAAGAGTGGAGGAGGTGAAATAGTTTTATAAAAGCCACCATCCATCCTGAGTTCTTACCAGAGTGGTTCCTTAAATCCCTATTGCCCTACATATCTAAATATGTATCCACCTCAGGAGTGACAAATGAAGAAAAATCCATTATCAGGGCCCAGCAATTGGATTTGATTTATTCATAATCTGGGATCTTGTATGAGATTATCCCTAAGGAACTGAGGCCTACACATGACGCAGAGAAGAATAAGCCTAGACCCCATGCTGATGGTGTGGTTGGGTCCGTAAACTCTTCCACCATAGAGTCTTTGGCTAAACAAATTCATCAGTTGTCCATCAAGCAATCTATGGCGGAGGTAGCAAAGGCTACCCCCTCCCCCTAGAGTGCAAATGTTTTTGCACAGACCTCTCAGAAGGGAAATTAGTAGCCCAGTGGGAAGAAAAAGAGAGGAAAGAAAGGAGAGGGAAACCAAAACAAGCAGAAACCTACAAATAATGCTGATGGGGGAAAGAAAGAAAAGAAGAAAGTTAAATTCCCATCTAAGTTGTTCCATGAGGATCACCTTAATCACCTTTGTCCCCTTATGGAACAAGCCCAGAAGTTGCTTAAAGCTCAACAATCGGTTGTCCTAAAGGATCCTTTTCCCCAAGGGCAGAACTCTGCTTCATCTTCTAATGTAGTAGGGGGCACTCAAAATTCCCCTAACCCAAACTATATCAACATTGTTTGATCTTTGACCTTGTTACAGACTAGGAATAAAAACTATGACAAAGAGGCTTCTAAGAAGGGTAAGGCTATAGGTGAAACTTCTAACCCTCTCACGATCGATAATATTGTTGAAACTATACCGAAGATACCGAAAGGTGTCTTCAAGAATACCTTGCATAACCCTAATGCTAGGGCTGCTTCAAACTACTCTGTGGTTGAAGATCTAGCCCAAACTCTATGTGCAATGTCATCTTTAGAGGTGTTACAGAGCTGTCCCGCCCAGCGGGATTCCCTCTTAACAACTTTAGGCAGCATGGACTCATCAATTCTCATGGAAAAATTTCATTTGTCCGATGTTAAAATTCACCTACCTTATCATATAGCCTTATCAATAGATGTCATCCATGGTGGGAATACCATTGGAAGGGCAGTTGTTGATGAGGGCGCTTCTACATGAGTTATGTCCTTGTCCTATTAGAAAGCTCTCGGATCCCCAGAGTTGGTCCCCTCAAACACTCTACTTATTGCTTTCGATGGAAGGTCATTCCATCCACATTGTATCCTACCGGCTTTTGAAATTAAGCTGGCAGGGAAAGCAGTGTCTGTTGAGGTGGAAGTGATTGATGCACCTTTGGACTATAATTTTCTTTTGGGAAGAAACTGGACTTATGGCATGTCCACTATTGCGTCGACCGTCTTTCGTGTAGTTTTTTTCCACATGAAGGAAATTTGGTTACTATTGACCAACTTGATTTTACTCGAAAATGTTGTTTAGAGTCTAATGAGTCCGCTGTGCCATTGGTTGATTAGGTCAAACCTGATGCACAGAGCTTAGGGGATGGAATGTACACATCACTGATAGGCGCATTTGTTCTTCCAGCCCTGGTTAACTATATTGGTTCTACTAGTGTGGGGAAGTCCATAGCCATAGTTGTTGATAGGACTGATCCTTGGGTTCTCCCTTCCCCCCATGAACCGGAAGTACCCTTATTGACAGTGGAAGTATCTTACCAAGATATCACTCAAACCACTGTTGATCCCATTCTGGATCCTCTCACAGTCTTGGAAGACCTGGAAGAAGTCTATTTTCCCGCATGGGAGGAAAACTCTTCGCACTCTACAGACAGTTTAGATATGGTTTTATCGTTTGATGAAGCCATTTTGGAATCCATGAGTTGATGTGGTAAGATCTGTGAGGATATTCACCATCGATCCTATTTTCTTCAAGAACTAAGCAGAATAGAAAATCAAGAGTTTCATATGAGACTGTCAGATGATGTTGATACACCCATCAATCCCTTACCCAGGGAAGGAATGTTCACTAAGGGGAATATGGAAAATATTTCTGTTACTATACCTATCAACATCTCTATAAATCCTTATGTCACGGAAAACATATATATCGGTGCAAACTACTCTCCTAAAGAGATTGCTATCTATACTGCCTTGTTTAAGGAATTCTGTGATGTCTTTCCCTGGTCATATGAGGAGATGCCAGGCATCGATCCATTGATTGTTAAACATGAAATCCGAACATACCCTGATGCCAAACCTATTCGACAAAAGTTAAGACTAGTTAACCCGCGTAAAGTAGCAGCTATGAAGGTTGAAGTTGAAAAATTGTTGACGGCTGGTTTTATTTTTCCCATAGCTCTGACAAAATGGGTATCCAACCCTGTTCCTGTTGATAAGAAGTAAGGGACCATAGGCATCTGTACTGAATTCAGATATTAGAATAAATCCTATCCTAAGGACAACTATCCCATGCCATTTATAGACCATATTATAGATGCTTGTGCAGGAAGTGAAGTGTTTTCATTTATGGATGGTTTTTTTGGATACAATCAAATTCAAATAAAACCAGAAGACCAACATAAAACTACTTTCATTTGTCCTTGGGGTAACTTCACGTACATAAAAATTCCCTTTGGATTGAAAAATGCTGGGGAAAAATTTCAACGGGCTATGAACTTTGCCTTCCATGATATAAAAGCCACTGTTGAACCTTACCTTGATGATCTGCTTGCACATTCTCATAAGAGGATTCAACATCCATACCATTTACGATTGATATTTGAGAGATGCAGATACTATAACATCCACTTGAATCCCCACAAGTGTGTATTCTGTGTCAATTTAGGAAGATTGCTCGGGTTCATTGTCTCTAATAGAGGCATCCAGGTGGATCCATTAAAAGTAGAGGCCATTGTAAATCTGCCTCCTCCCGGTTCTATCAGGCAACTTCAAAGCCTGCAAGGGAAGTCTAATTTTCTTCGACGTTTTATTGTTAACTATGCCAATATTACCAAGGGTTTCATACACCTACTTAAAAAAGACACCCCATTTGTATGGGATGAAACTGCACAACTCACTTTCGAGGCATTGAAAAATGCTTTGTTGTAGGAACCCTTACTGCAATCGCCAGATTATTCTAGGGATTTTATATTGTATTTGTCCGCGTTCGAGTTGACCATTGGGGTAGCACTGGTACAGGAGGACGATAAGCTCATAGAGCATGTCTTTTACTATCTTAGCCATACTTTAGCTGGACCTAAACTTAGGTACTCCCACGTTGAGAAATTAGCCTTAGTAGTTGTCTATGTTGTTCAGAGGTTACGTCACTACATTTTACTGAGGACCATAACAGTAGTGGTGGATGTGAATCCTTTTCAATATGTTTTGTCCTGATGAATTTTTGGGGGAAAATTTAACAAATGGATAGTCATTCTCCAAGAGTTTGACTTGGATTTTCAGTCTGCTAGGTCTAAAAAGTCCTTAGTTTTTGCTGAGCTTATAGTAGAATTTCCTACTAAATAAGATGTATCCGTTGAAGATGACTCATTCCCAGATGAGCATATATTCTTGATATCCACCTCTGATCCTTGGTATGGGGATATTATTATATATATCTAGACTTTGAAGTATCCTGCAGCTTCCTCATGGGAGGAACGACGTAAATTACGCCTTCATGCTAAGAACTACCTCATCATAGGAGATACATTATATCGAAGAGGGGTAGATTCCATTTTGTGTCGATGTCTTACCCATGAGGAACCAGAGATTGTCCTGAATGATTCCCATAGTGGAGCTTGTGGGGGTCATTTATCTGGGTTAGCAACGGCCCAGAATATATTACGTGCCGTTTATTTCTGGCCCACGATCTTCAAAGATTGTGTGGAAGAAGTGAAGTGGTGTCATCCTTTCCAGCTTTACACCAGGAAAATGTGGTCACATCCTGCTTCATTGTTTCCCATTGTCTCGGTAGGCCCCTTCATGAAATGGGGGATTGATTACGTGACATGCAACCCAGCCTCGGCTGGGGGGCATAAATATATTATTGTCGATGTTGACTAATTTATGAAATGGCCAGAGGAAATGCCTACTTTTAAAGCCAACAGAAAAACAATAGCTTTTTCGTATTCAATTAGATTATAGCACAATTTGGTATACCTAAAGTGATTGTCACTGACCATGGCAGTCATTTTCAAAATAGTATGATGACAGAACTAACCACTATGCTTGGATTCAGACAAGAACATTCATCTTCGTACTATCCACAAGCAAACGGTCAAGTTGAGGCTGTAAACAAGACTTTGAAGACCATCCTCAAACATACAATTGATGCATCCTGTTCTAACTAACACATCATGCTATATCTTGCTCTTTGGGCATACCAAACTAATGTAAAAACTGCTACGAGTTTCCCCCCCTTCCAACTTGTCCATGGAGTGGAAGCAGTTACCCCGATTGAGTGTCAAATCCCGTCTTTAAAAATAGCTATTCATGTGTTACCTGATACGACGGAGCTTGAAGAACATATGGTACATTTAGAACACCTTGATGAATAGCATAGAGATGCACTGGCTGCTAATCAAGCTCACAAGAATAGGGTCAAAACTCAATATGATAAGTCGGTCAAACCTCAGATTTTCTTTGAGGGGGAACTTGTTTTGCTTTGGGACCAAGACAAAGAACCCCTGGGGGCAGGAAAATTCAAGGCCATGTGGTTAGGGCCTTATGTCATGTCGAAGGTCTTAAATAAGGGCTCATATGAGTTAATTGATTTTGATGGGAACAAACTTCCTAAGCCTAGAAATGGGCTCTACCTAAAAAAGTACTACGCTTAGGCTTAGCGCTTTTTGTTGTATTTTATTGTATGTATTTTTATGTACATCAGTTTGTCAGTTTTTGTTTTTTATACCATCTACTGGTTGTTGCAGATGTATTCTGAGAGGTATCTAGGTTTCATCGATGGCACCAGCCACCACACTTGTAATCTAGCTTCAGCAGCGTGGGTCATTTACTCTCCCTTAGGAAAGCTAGTTGTCGCAGGAGGCGCTTGCTTAAGTCCTGTTGGGGCTCCGACCCTAAAGGTCCTTAGTTTTGGTAACTCCACAGTTCTTGAAGAAGTGTAAGCAGAGTTACAACCTAAAATAGTCTTAGGGGTGTTGCTGGTGGGTCGAACCCCCTTTTTGTAATTAACCCTTGGGTTAAATCCAGGGTTAGGGTTTTGGGCGCCCATGGTTTAAGACCAGGTTTTTGTAACAGTGCGCTGTATAAATAGGCACTTATGTAAATAATTAGGGTTAGGTATTGAATGATTATCTTATGAAGCTATTGTAATGCGAAGATAAGAAATTGTATAAGGGTTTTGTAAGAAGGTTAAGTCCCAGCTGTGTGTGGGACGACCTCTGCAGCTGTGTGCACAGAGGGGTTTTGTGGGTGAAAAGGAAGATCTGCAGCTGTGTGCACAGAGGCTTGTTGTTGAGTGCGTGGCTTTGAGGACTGAAGGGATATACAGCTGAGTGTGCAGATCAGAACTACCATTTTAGTTGTAAAGAGTTAAATAAAGCACAGTTCTGTGGACGTAACCCCTACACTGGGGGTGAACCATGTGACATCTGGTGTTGTGGTTCATTTGTGTGATTTGTTATTATATTTTATGTGCTGTTAAGTAAATAACTGATAAAGTAAGATTGCTGTTAATAACTAGCTTCACTGTGAATTCCCAGATAAGGGTTGTGCAAGTAACTGTTTATTTATCTAATCGCAAAGCTGCATAATTGATATTACAAGAATTGTGTTAAGTGATTGTTAATAGTTAAAGACTAAAGGTACAGTAAAGATTCTCTCTTCTACTTGCAGAAACCTGATTCTGCGGCACCCCATAGCTGTTTCGGGTGAGACTGTAGCCTGTTCGTAGGCTGCTACCGAAATGGCCAACACTGTGGATCTTTTGTTGGTGTGAAGTTAAAGGTGAAACCCGGGTCTGCCCAGTTAGCCCAAAAAATTGGTTCCGTTGCTGGTTGAACTCAATATCTGTTGAAGAGAGATCTACATCGTACCTCGAGGGCTATGTTTTGGCGGCCCTCTGTAAAAGAATTTGGTGATTGGATCAAAGCGACCTATTTCAAGTTTGCAGAACAGGAAAATAAAGATCCCCATCGTAGCGTGGAACAATTTTTGCAAAGGTACATTTTTTCTAATGTTCATGAAATTTTCTTTGGTTATATACACATAGAGTTGCACCAGTGGTTATCCAAGTTAACAGAAAGGAGGACAAACTTCCAAGAAAATCAGTTTCCCCCCTGGACCCCCGCAAGAATCGCAATCTTGAAAAGAGTGAACAACACGATCTCGCGAGCCATGGATTTTTGGACTGCGCGAACTCTCGAGGCATTTGTGACGGAGTTCGCCATCGACACAAGTACCTCCTTTAGCGAAGCTGAATGACAATTTTTCAAAGGACCAAGGGGTAAGTACTTGAACCTATTTAGTCTGAATATTAAAATACTATTGGTTGGAAAAGGAATCTTGCTTATCGAATCAGATTGTTAGATCTAGTATTGCTAACCTATGATTGGAAGTGACTGGGACTGCAACGAGCAAAGTGGTTTGCTGCGAAACAACAAAAGATATAAGAGAGATCTCGGCTCCTCCATTGAGTATACCCCTTTAAGCTCTGAAGCCTCTGAGTCTGCTGAGGTCCCCTCTGTTAGAAACCCTCTGATAATCCCGCAGCAAAGACCTACTATCCCTAAGAACCTGTCGCAGTCTGAAAGTAACCCTAGCCCGAGTATCCCTGTCGCAGGTCAGTCTTCCCCAGCCAGTTCAAACCCTTCCTCCTCCCCTAGATCCCAGATGGCCCATGTTCATGATGACATCAAACTACCAGCTTTTAAAGGAACTGGGTCAGAAGACCCCGAGCAGTTCTGGTTTCTGTGCGAAGCTGTGTGGACCGCGAAGAACATTACAGACATAAATGTTCGACGAGCGCAGCTGATCATTTCTTTCAGAGACCGAGCCCTGACTTGGTTTATGAAGTTTTCTAGCACACAGAATCCTGTCTTGGATGACATCAAAGCAGCACTAATCCAAGAATTTAAGAAACCTAAATCAGAGTCACAGTGCATCACTGAGTTAAAAGAGATTCAGCAGCGGCGAGGCGAATCTGTGTGGGACTTTGATCAGAGATTCAAAGTTCTGCTCGACCAAGTTAGCTTCACGATTGGACCATCACAACATAAGGAGTGGTTTATTGTAGCATTATTACCCCACATCAGAGCTCCACTTATGCAACAGAAGGTTGCTGATCAGCAAGAGGCCTTAGAGATTGCCATAAAGCTTGAAACTGTACCTGTCAAAGATAATTCTGGCATAGCTCAAATTCAAGCGCAGCTCGCGGAGATGGCTTTAGAGCTTCACGACATGAAAAAGGGAAATCCACCCATGAGGAGGTATGGTGTATACGTTGTCGAAAAGAAGGCCACGACAAGGACCAGTGTCCAAAACTGAGAAACTATCTAAATACTGGCGCACCAAACCCGCTGAATCCTCGTGTTTTGTACTGTGAGATCTGTCGAACTACTGGCCAGCATCGACCGGAAGACTGTTATCTATTACAGAGGTATGTTCAAGTCCCGAAGAACCCTTACTGTAAATTCTGTAAGTCCCTTGGCCATAATGAAGATGAATGTCATAGTTTTGACCTTATGAGGGAGTGGACCTACGACACTTATAGGATATACCCAGATGCACAAGGCAATGATGGATATGGTTACCGAGGTGGTCGAGGTATTCCTGGCAGAGGTCGAGGTCAAGTTATTTGCTATAACTGCAATCAGGCAGGACATCTAGCTTGAGACTGTCAAAACCCAACCATGGCATGCCGATACTGTAGAGCAGTTGATCATGTCATCGAGTAGTGTCCATAGTTACTAGCTAAAATCCAAGAAAGAAACAACAAACCTAGTCCGAGTGTCCAGCTGATTGCTATCGAACCATGACTGATCCCAACTATTAATGTTGTTACAAGAAGTGGAGCTATGACAGAGGCATAGTGTCAGGAAAAGCAGCCTGACGAAGCTTGGGTTCGCAAGGCCGTAGAGAAAACCCCAGCATTTGATGTTCGACGAGAAAAAGAAACTTTTTTGGAGGCCAAACAAGACTTTGTTGATTCAGATTTACCAGCACCAAACAAGCAGCATCAGCAGCTGCAATCCCAGGAAGACTCACAAGGCCAAGTAAGTACTCTGTCATCGTTTTTATAGAGTTGCATCAAATTGTTAAGAAATCAGAATGCCTTAAATGAACTACAAAAATTTATACAGTCTTGTGAACCTCATCAAAGTCCTGATAGTGAAAGAGCTATTAGTAGAGTTAGAAGAACTGGAAGAGAGATGAGACTACATGCTCAGATAGGAGAGTATGACATGAAGGATATTATTTTAGATCTGGGTTATGAAGTCAATATTTTAACTAAGCAAACATGGGTACAAATGGGAAAACCTACCCTTGATTGGTCACCTATACAGTTGAGAATAGCCAATCAGCAGAGGATTGTACCGTTAGGAAGATTTCTTCGGGTACCAGTAGATATAGATGGAGTCAGTACTGTAGCAGATTTTGAAGTAATTGAGATCATTGATGATAGTAACCCCTATCCAGCTTTGCTAGGAATTGAGTGGGAAATAGATAGTGATGCAGTTATCAATCTTAAAAAGAGACAAATGAATTTTGAAGGGAAGGGATTGAGAGCTATACTACCATTGGATCCTTCTCAAGGAGAAAGATATACGGAGCCAGTCCGAGAGGAGGATCAGGATATTCTGGACCACATCTATAATATCACAGTAAAAGAAGAAGATTATGTCGAGCCTAATACCGAAGGTGTAATGGATTGGCAATGTGATAGCTCCTACATGTCTGACTCAGATGATGGTCTCGAGAGTTGGCAGAATCGATTATACGAGCTACATGGCCATCGGTGCACACAAATTACCAAATCTATTAGATGCCTTAGTGCACAGGTCAGAGACTTGCCTAAATATGATGGGTTGACAGATCCAGGAAAATTCATTGCGCAGTTCTCAGAACAAGTGCCAGAATCACAGAGAATGCAGACTCTGGAAGCAGCATTAAGAGCTACAGCAACGAGATGGTGGAAAGGCCATTGGAAGTATATCCACAGTTGGGAAGCTTGCCAGAAATTTCTACGCCTCCGATTCCTAGACCAATCTCAAGGGGTGCGAAGTAAGTTCAATGGGAAGAATAGTCCTCAGGAATATTTGAAGCAATGTTATGCAGCATGGGAACATTTACCTCACGATGAATGGGTGCATAAGTTTGTGCACACGTTGGAACCTATAGCAAAAAACTGGTATATGGAGGTCGAGCTTCGACACGGTACTGTAAGTTGGGATGATCTTGTTGATATTTTTATACTTACATTTTCTATTAACAAAGTTTTTCCTGCTTTAGATGCAGCTGTTAGATTGCTCCATACTAAGATATTTGATGACCAAGAAATAGGGGAATACCAAACCGATTGGGCAGCACAAGAAGCTAATGCAGTTGAATGTTACAACCTCGCAATTGACGAGGATGACGATCCATGTAACATCAATATTCTGGAGTCAGAAGGAAACTGTGAAGTACGTGGACTAGTGGTCGAAACACCTGAAGTGACTCAGCCTCTGAAGACGTGGACCGTAAACATTGGGTCAGAGGAAAACCCCAAGTATGCTACAATTGGAGATTATTGGGATGATGAAATGGTAAGCAAAGTGACCCAACTTCTCCATGAGTATCAAGACCTATTTCCGACGAAGTTTTCTAAGATGAAGGGTATCCTTGGCGATATAGGAGTCATAAAAATTCCATTGAAACCTGATGCGAAGCCTGTGAAACAACGCCCATATAGGATGAACCCCAAGTATAAGGAAAAAGTTAGACTGGCATTAGATAAGATGCTTGCCGCAGGAATTATTGAACCTGTTGAAGAGTCTGAATGGGTCAGTCCGATGGTAGTCCAAGAAAAGAAGACTAAGGGTGAAATCCGAATCTGTGTTGATTTAAGGAAGCTGAACGATGCGTTCCTACATGACCCCTTTCCTACTCCTTTTACAGATGAAGTTCTTGATAATGTTGGAGGTCAGGAAGTATACTCTTTTACTGATGGATTTTTAGGTTACCATCAGATCATAATTGCTCTAGAGGATCGACATAAGACAACATTTGCTACAGAAATGGGATCCTTTTAGTACACAGTTATGCCTTTTGGATTAAAGAATGCACCTGCCATGTTTTCTCGAGTCGTAATTTGTGTATTTAAATACTTTATACATAAATTCTTAGAAGTGTATTTTGATGACTGGACTATTTTTGGGTTACTAAAAGACCACATAACTAGCTTAAGACTTATGTTGGACAAGTGTAAACAGCATCATATTTCCTTGAACTTAAAAAAGTACATCTTCTGTGCACCCTTTGGAATCTTGTTGGGTCATATTGTTTGTAAGCAAGGATTGATGGTGGATCTGGCGAAGATAGAAATTATCATGAACTTGCCACCTCCGAAGTTATTCAAGCAACTACGCACTACAATTGGTCGCATCGGGTACTACAGGAAGTTTATTAAAGGTTACACCCAGATCACAGCCCCGATGGAGAAACAATTGAAGAAAGAGATTAAGTTTGAATGGACACCTGAGTGTCAAGAAAGCTTGGACATCCTAAAAGAAAAGATGGTAACTGCCCCTATCCTAGTGTTTCCTGATTGGAATAAGGAGTTCCATGTGCATGTCGATGCTTCCTCGATTACTTTGGGCATAGTGCTGGCTCAAACAGGAAAAAGTAATATTGACCATCCTATTGCCTTTGCAAGTCGCAAATTATCCACAGTAGAAAGAAACTATACTACGACAGAAAGGGAAGGTTTAGCTATGGTATATGCTTTGCAAAAGTTCCGACATTATGTGTTAGGTTCTCACTTTAAAATGTTCATTGACCACTCTGATTTGAAATACTTGGTTAACAAGCCTGTCTTGGGAGGAAGAATATGTCGATAGCTAATATTGTTCTAGGAATATGACTTTGAGATTATAGTTAAGCCGGGAAGACTTAACTTGGGACCTGACCATCTGTCGAGGCTCGAATCAGGGGAAGATCCTACTAGCTTAGACGAAGGTCTTCCTGATTCTCAGTTATTCACTATCCAGATGGTCGATGACTACTTTCAAGACATTGTTCAGTATTTGGCTACAGGGTTTGCACCCCGGGAGATGACAACATAGCAGAAGAAGCAGTTGGTGGTTTGGGCTGTTGATTTTACACTGATAGCAGGACAACTGTACAAGATGGGACCAGATGAAATCCTGTGCACATGTGTCTTGGAGCATGAGAAACCCTTGATTTTGGCTGAGGGACATTCTGGTGCAGCAGGAGGACATTATGCAGGGAAAGCTACATCACAGAAGATTCTGGTAGCAGGGTTATGGTGGCCTACACTTCATAAGGATGCCAGGGAGTACTGCCACAGCTGGGACATCTATCAAAGGACAGGCAAACCATCCAGGAGGGACGAGATGCCCCTCGTTCCATAGGTAACCCTACAGGCCTTTGATAAGTGGGCTATTGATTTTGTCGGACCTATAAATCCCCCTGTAAAGAAATCAAGCGCAAGGTATATTATTATAGCAACTGAATACCTTACTCGTTGGGATGAAGCTCAACCAGTCAAAGATTGTAGCGCTGCTACAGTTGCGAAGTTCATCTTTGACAATATTTTAACAAGGTTTGGATGTCCTAGAATTCTTATGAGTGACCAAGGGTCACACTTTTTGAATAAAAGTATTGAAGCATTGACTGAAGAATTTCAGGTATATCACCAGAAGAGTACTGTGTACCATCCTCAAGCAAATGGAACTGTGGAAGCCTTCAATAAGATTCTTGAGCAGGCTCTGACCAAGGTTTGTAATATTAATAGAAATGATTGGAACCTCAGAATCTAGGTAGTGTTATGGGCTTATAGAACCA
This sequence comes from Pseudotsuga menziesii, assembly GCA_001517045.1. Lineage (NCBI taxonomy): Eukaryota > Viridiplantae > Streptophyta > Pinopsida > Pinales > Pinaceae > Pseudotsuga > Pseudotsuga menziesii. The sequence continues at coordinate 146,081 of LPNX010711204.1, read as the reverse complement.
CTTGCAAGAAATTGACAGGTCACACACCTTTTCGGCTGGTTTACGGGCAAGAAGCAGTAATGCCAATGGAGTATATTGTTCCCAGTCTCAGAATAGTTGTTTTCACAGAAATGGATGACCCAAGTATGTTGAATAAAAGGCTATCCCAGATAACAGAACTAGAAGAAGACAGATTCATTGCAGGGTTCCAGCAGCAGAGTGCCCCGGGACGGGTCACAAGTGAGTCTTAGGGGCCTGTTGGGGCTTCGACCCTAAAGGTCCTTAGTTTTGGTAACTCCGCAGTTCTTGAAGAAGTGTAAGCGGAGTTACAACCTAAAATAGTCTTAGGGGTGTCGCGGGTGGGTCGAACCCCCTTTTTGTAATTAACCCTTGGGTTAAATCCAGGGTTAAAGTTTTGGGCGCCCATGGTTTAAGACCAGGGTTTTGTAACAGCGCGCTGTATAAATTGGCACTTATGTAAAGAAGTAGGGTTATGTCTTGAATGATTATCTTATGAAGCTATTGTAATGCGAAGATAAGAAATTGTATAATGGTTTTGTAAGAAGGTTAAGTCCCAGCTGTGTGCGGGACGACCTCTGCAGCTATGTGCGCAGAGGGGTTTTGTGGGTGAAAAGGAAGATCTGCAGCTGTGTGTGCAGAGGCTTGCTACTGAGTGCATGGATTTGAGGACTGAAGGGATGTGCAGCTGAGTGCACAGATCAAAACTACCATTTTAGTTGTAAAGAGTTAAATAAAGCGCAGTTCTGTGGACGTAACCCCTACACTGGGGGTGAACCATGTGACATCTGGTGTTGTGGTTCATTTGTGTGATTTGTTATTATATTTTATGTGCTGTTAAGTAAATAACTGATAAAGTAAGATTGTTGTTAATAACTAGCTTCGCTGTGAATTCCCAGATAAGGGTTGTGCAAGTAAATGTTTATTTATCTAATCGCGAAGCTACATAATTGATATTACAAGCATTGTGTTAAGTGATTGTTAATAGTTAAAGACTAAAGGTACAGTAAAGATTCTCTCTTCTGCTTGCAGAAACCTAATTCTACGGCACCCCATAGCTGTTTCGGGTGAGACTATAGCCTGTTCACAGGCTGCTGCCGAAAGGGCCAACACTGTGGGTCTTTTGTTGGTGCAAAGTTAAAGGTGAAACCCGGGTCTGGCCAGTTAGCCCAACAAGTCCTAATTCTAATAATGTTGTTGAATATAGGGCTGTAATTGAGCTTCTATTAGATGCTTTGCCACATGGTATCACCCAGCTCGAAGTCCGTCTGGACTCTCAACTAGTGGTTTCCCAGCTCAATCGAGCTTATCAGGTGCAAAACCCTATTTTATTACGTCAGTTCATGCAAGTTAGGTTATTGGAAATAAATTATGACTTTATTATATTCAATCACATTCCAGGAAATCAGAATTCATTGACTGATGCATATGCTAATTACATTTTAGATTGGAATCTAACACACATTTCATAAAAATATACAGCATGCACATAAAAAACACTTGTAAATAAACTGACAACAATATATATATATGTAAGTATATGTCCATAGATAGGTTGAGTCTGATCCTCAGATCCAGTCATAACTGTATAATATACAAAATGTGGATCGCAGTCCATCAAAATGTCCTAGATCTAAACAGGACCACCCTGATCACTTGGACCACCTTGGTCCCCATGGTCTCTCTGTACTTTGGCTTCTTCAGCCTCTTCGGCTTCGACAGCCTCCACAGCATCTATGTACACAAGAAATGCTCTGGCCACCCACCTCAAAAGGTGTAACCAAACAAGTGGAACTCCAACCACAAACTCCTGCATGACGGCCGGGATATGCTCTATCTGCAAAGTGGGAACTCTTCGGGTAAGCCTAGTCAGCTTCCCCTCTAGAACCCTAAAAATCCCTGGGTCTTCACCTACAACAGGATGAACAAACATATGTGGATGCCCCTCAGGGAAAACTGGTCCAATATTTTCATTTTGACATGTTTATAGGATTATTACTTGTATACATATGTATATGTCTATCATTTTAAAATTCATAAAAATTTTAAAATTTTTGAAAATTAAAAAATTACCTAGCTCTCCCCATGCTCCTCCTGGAGGGAGGACAAGGTTTGGATCACCTTGAAAATCGATTATGGCATACAAAAACTACTCTAGTGCTAGTAGCTGCTGCTCCCACCAGATGTAGAAGTCATCATCATACACACTCTGCACTGAGTCTCCTCCTCCTTAATGGAGGAAGATGTCTCCCCATCTGCTCAGCCTTGACTGACATGGAGATCAGACTGGTAGGGGTATGGAAAGGCTCAACCCTTGTACTCTCAAAGAAGAAGAAGGAAACCAATATCCTAGAATACCCAAAGTTCTTTCGCCTTCCTCTTGTTGGAGCAGGGCCCCGCAGCTACAAGAAAAGCTGCTATTTTTGCTAGAAGATGGACAATTTTTGGAGGAAAGACAGTTTTGGCAATGCCGATAAGATAGCGATATAAGAGATACAATAAAGGTACGATTCCATAGTGCATTTCCCATCATGGATCGGGGGCCAAAAATCGCAGCGGTCGAAACAAGGAAGTCAAAGGAAATATTACTTGAAGCGGCCGAGAAGAGAGCTCAACCACTGCATTTAAGGAAACGGTGACAACAGGAGGGATCAGCTACCCTCAAAAATGGAGAAGGATAAATAGGACAAGGTATTAAAGATAAACGACAGAAGGGGAGTGATCGAGGAAGTGGCGCCCATACCTGCGATCAGCACCGAAAATCGCGGAAGACTGCAGGAAGCTGCGGTGTGACCAGAAAGCAGTAGTTCAAAGTACAGAAAGGCCGACTGTCATAGTTAGGGTTTTGGGTTACTGTTGGGATAGGCCCATAGTTTTGTATCATGGTGAGACCTTCGGGCCACCTATTTAAGCATGTATTTTGTATTATGAAGGGTTAGTTGGTTGGTCAGTCGAGTTGTGACTAGTTGTCGTCAGTATTGTGAGACATTGAGGAAGAGTCAAGCTCTGGTTCTGTTGTTCAGTCTGTAGTTATCTTACTGTAACCAGTGGCTAGCTCCTTGAGCATGAATGTAACAATTCACAGGGATTGAGAGAGAGAGAGAAGGGTATATTGTAAGAAGAAATCATTATAGGAAGAGAAGAGATCTAAGAGAAGGGCTCCCGATTGTGTGCGTGGAGTTTCCCAGAATATCTCAGGCTACATAAGAAGTTGCAGCGGAACTGTGTTTACTCTCTCAAGATATAATACAAACACAATTCCCATGGACGTAGCTTCCCCCCTAGAAATGAACCATGTAACATCCGTGTGTTATGTGACTATTTCGTGTGATTGTGCTTTACTTATTTGCTATCTGTTATCCGTTACATGAAATTTGCTTATCAGTTAATGAATGTATGTATGCTATCCTTTAGTTTATAGTAACATAGAAGGTTAAATGTGAGTTGAATGTGTCGAGTATTTTGTATATGAGTTTATTAGTGCTTGATTTACGACAGCTAACAACTACAGTGTTAAGTGACTTCTGTATATTTAGTTCGGTGAGTTGAGCATAATTGATGTTAAGTGTGTTAAACTATAGGATCTTAAGTGAAGTTGTTTAAAACCCTAATGAAGGTTAACTGAGCTATTATACCTAGGGAGGAAGCCTCTGGACCTTGAGAGATAATGAGAATATTGATTCTTACTGTAGGGAGTATCGCAGCGTAGAAAGGTGATACCGTACTATCGGGGCGAGCTGTGGTGTGCGATATCGTAGGTTATGAGTTGAGCAGAAGAAAAAGCTTGTGCATCGTCCTAGAAGCTGCGATGCGATAAGAGTCAGTCCCATAGCAGAGTCAGCTAGGAAGAGAGAAATAGCCCTTACTAAGAGATTTAGCTGGTTAATTAGAGCCAAGAGAACCTATGATGCTACATAACCTAGTTGAGGAAACCTGATTCTTCAGCCACCCCATCTAGGATCACTTTGGGTAAGAATTCAGGCCATTTTGTGGTCTGTTACTGAAAGGGCCAGTGAGCTAGGGGTTTTGTTGGTACAATAAAGTAAAACTGGGTCTGCCTTGAGAAGACCAACAAATGGTTCCATTTCCAGTTTTGAACAAATTGAAGAGCTGATGTTCTGTTGGCATCCTACTAAAGAAGAACTTAACCAGTGGGTTGAGTCTAAGGAAAGAAAATTTGCTGAGAAAGAAAACAAGAGTCCTAGGGTGAGTACAGAGGACTGGTTATAGAAACATATCTTCACAGACCTGCATGGGATATTTTTTGTGGCCTACACAAATGAGTTGTACGATTGGTTGTCAAAGTTGAATGATAAGCATGTATTCAAGAAGAAATGGAAGATTGTCTGGACACTGGAGATGATTCACACTGTGAAGAGCATAGATAATACTATTTTGCGGGCAGTAGACTTCTGGCTTGCGATTTTGCTGGAAGGTTTCATTACAGAGTTTGCAGTTGATCAAAGAAAGAGTTTCAGCGAAGCAGAGAGGTACTTCTTCAAAGGATATCGCAGTCAGTACTTGAACTCTTTAAATTTGTCCCTTAAGATGTTATTGTATGAAAAAGGAGTACTGGATATATTCTCAGATGAATAAGTTAAGTAAGTGTAATGTCACAAGAGTTTGAAAGTGATTCTGAATAAATTGGATGTACACGTAGCAATAAGAGATATAAAGTAGATTTCATATCTTCCTTCTTTGAAGACAGTTCAGAAAATATTAGAGAACAGAGTCAAAGTAATAGAGAAAGAACAGTAGGGGGTATCCCTTGCCACCCTTATACCCCATAGAAACCAACCAGGACTTAGAATAATCCCATAGGAACTACATCTAGTAGTTCACACACAATACATACTACCTTTACACCACCTACATTTACACCGCCAAGTGGTAGTAATACAACAAATCAGAACCCACCTCATAGAAATAGAATGGGGGATGACATGAAATTACCTACCTTTAGGGGTACAAGGGAAAAAGACCCAGAACAACATTGGTTCCTATGTGAAGCTCTATGGACCATTAAATAGATCCAAGATGACAATACTAAGCCTGTCCAGTTGGCCACTACACTTAGAGAATGAGCTTTAACATGGTATATGAAGTATACATCAGCGCAGAATAGAACACTCATACAGGTCAGGACCACAATGATTAAGGAATTTAAGAAACCCAAGTCTAATTCACAATATATCACAGAAATTAAAGACATTAAACAGTTACCCACAGAGTCAGTATGGGATTTTGATCAGAAATTTAAAGCTATTATAGACCAAGTTAGTTTTGAGTTTGCGTCAGAGAAGCATAAGGAATGGTTCATCGCAGCACTGCTGCCTCATATCAGACTTCCACTAATGCAACAGAAACTCCATACGCAGGATGAAGCATTGGAGATGGCAATGAAACTAGAGGCTTCACCTCTAGCTCAGACTAGTGCAGGTATGACAAATTTACAAAATCAGTTAACCAATCTCACTTTACAGCTACATGAGATTAAGAAAGGGAAAGAGGTTGAACAAGAATTATGGTGTACAAAGTGTAAAGGACATGGCCATACCAAAGATAACTATCCAGTATTTGTTGAGTATATATCAAGTGGGGCTCCTAACCCCTTAGTACATAATGAAGGGCCATGGTGTGAAATCTGTAGAACAAGAGGACATAGACCACATGAATGCCCTTTACTTCAGAAGTATGTACAAACTCCTAAGAATTTATACTGTAACTTCTGTAAGTCAATAGGACATGATGAAAATAATTGCAGAGCTTATGATCTCATGATAGAGAGAAAATATGACTTCTACAGAGTCCAGTCAGAGACATCAAGACCAGCAGCAGGTCCACAGCATGAACTGGATCATGATGGTCGTGGTGGAGGATTCAGAGGAAGAGGTCGTGGTGGAGGATTTGGCTGTGGTCGTGGACCGATTGTTTGTTACAACTGTAGAGCCATATGACATTATGCTAGGGATTGTTAGAACCCTACTTCCACATGTAAGTATTGCAAGTCCTATGATCATACTATGGAAGAATGTCTTATCTTGATAGCCAACATTAAGGATCCTAAGCCAGCAGTAAACCAGAATATTCAGCTTATCGCTGTTGAGCAGAAAGAACCAGAACAAAGAGTCAATTTTGTGACTTGCAACGGTGCTTCTACTAGTAGGACATCGCAAGATGCCGAAAAGAATACAGGTCCGAAGTGGGTGCGTAAAGCCACTAATAAATATACACCACTTGACCTGCAGAACAACAAAGAAACATTTCAGCAAGATAAAACTTTCTTTACTGAAGCTACACCATCAGGATCATAGATATTGCCTTGTAGGGGTGTACTGCAGCAAAAACCTTGTGGCGTTAGTCCTGTGCAGATATCGCAGGCTACCACATCTAGAAGGCACGAAGAGGATGAGTTGACAGGAAGTGTACAATCCTTCCTGTAGAGCTTCTTAAAACTCGTAAGAAATGAGAAAGACATAGGAGAGATTCAATGCATCATAGAATAGTATCAGCGGTCTTCTTTCGTGAGCAATATGTAGCGTGCTGTTCATAATATTATGGGCCATACAAGAACAGGAAGAGAAATGAGACTCATAGCACAAATTGGAGAGTTTGAAATGGATGAGGTAATCCTAGATTTAGGATCAGAGGTAAATGTTCTTACTAAACAGACATGGAAACAGATGGGTAGCCCTAAGTTAGCCAGATCACCTATCCATATGCGACTAGTCAATCGGCAGAGGGTATCGCCACTGGGTCAATTACCGCAAGTACCAGTTGATATTGACAGAGTTCGCAGCTTTGCATATTTTGAAGTCATAGAAATTATTGGCGATAACAGAACGTATCCATCTTTATTTGGTATTGATTGGGCAATTGATAACATGGGTGTTATCGATTTGAAGAAAAGACAAATGACCTTTGAGGATAAACAGATTTGAGTCATCACACCATTGGATCCTTTTCAGGGTCCTTGATACATTGAACCTATCAGAGTAGAGGAGGAGGTGCGTAATATGGAGAGCCTCTATCAGATGACTGCTAACCAGAGTGATTATATTAATCCCACCGCATAAGGAAATATTAGTTGGCGATGCTATAGCTCGTGTGCATCAGATTTGGACGTTGATTTAGAAAATTGGCAGAATAGACTTTATGAAGTTTCAGCTCATAGATGTGCATTTATGACGAAGTCACTGCAATGGATTGGAACAGAGATTAAGGATATTCCGTTGTTTTATGGCTTAGCAGATGTCAATGAATTTTTACAGCAGTTTGAGCAGGAAATCCCTCATGAGCAGAGGATGGAAGTTATTGACCTTGCAGTAAGTGCCACACCTACAAGATGGTGGCATGCACATAAAGAAAATATCGCATCATGGGATGATTTTAAGAGATTGATGGTGATCAGATTCTCTAATGACAAGGAGCATTTATAGTAGAAATATACAGGAGAAAGTGACCCCAGGTCACATATTGAGATTTGTGAACAGAATTGGTCAGACATTCTATAGGATGAATGGGTTCACCTATTCATTCACACTTTAGACACAATCCCAAGGAACCGGTACACTGAGACAGAGTTGTGCAGAGGAACGATTACATGGCTAGTTATGATAGAAAGCTTTCTACTCACTTTCACTTTTGAATCTGAGTATCCAAGCATTGATCAGGATCTAGAGACTATAAAGACTAAGATATTTGATGTCTATACCCTACTAGTGTATGCTCAGCCTGATTGGGCCATCCAGTTAGAACACGCGCTAGAGTGTTACAAATTCGCAGAAGAGCCAGGTGACGAGGATGAGAATCCTTGCAGTATCAACATTGCAGAGTCAGAAGGGACTCGCGAAGTTGATGGACCAAAGCTAGAGATTCCAGCTATCATAGATCCTATTAAGATTAAAAAGATCAATATTGGCATAGAAATAGAACCAAAGTTTGCCTCTATTGGAGACCATTGGGATGATGAAATGGTAGGACACATCACAGATTTGTTACACGACTATCAGGACTTATTTCCCACTAAGTTTATAGAGATGAAGGGAATATTAGGAGATTTGGGATTCATGAGGATACCTTTGAAAGTGAATGCTAGGCCAGTTAAGAAGCGTCCATATAGATTAAATCCTCATTATAAAGAAAAAGTTAAGGATGAGATTGATAAGATGCTAGCAGTGGGCATCATTGAGCTAGTATAAGAGAGCGAATGGGTTAGTCCCATGGTTGTGCAGGAAAAGAAAAATAAAGGATAAATCAGGATTTGTGTCGATTTATGCAAACTCAATGATGCATCACTTCATGACCCATTTCTGACACCTTTTACTGATGAAGTTTTAGACAATGTGGGAGGACAAGAGATCTACTCATTCACTGATGCCTTTTTAGGCTATCACCAGATAAAAATCCATCTAGAGGATTGACATAAGACCACCTTTGCAATAGAATGGGGATCATTCCAATATACGGTAATGCCCTTTGGTCTTAAAAATGCACCAGCAATTTTTTCTAGAGTAGTAGATGCTGTATTTAAGGAATACATCCATAAATTCTTAGAAGTCTATTTTGATGATTGGACTGATTTTGGAGTAATCAAAAAGCATATAGGAGATTTAAGGCTCATGTTAGAGAAATGTAGGTAATATCATATTTCTCTTAACTTGAAGAAATGTATATTTTGTGCACCATTTGGTATTTTGTTGGGTCATATTGTTTGCAAACAAGGCTTGATGGTAGATCCTGCAAAGATTGCCATCATTGTAAATCTTCTAGCACCCAACTTCGTCAAGAAATTGAGGACAGTGCTTGGTTATACACGGTATTATAGAAAATTCATCAAGGGCTATACAAAGATCACAACACCTATGGAAAAGCTGTTAAAGAAAGAAGTGAAATTCCTATGGAATGAGGAATGCCAACAAAGTTTAGCCACTCTTAAAGAGAATATGGTTACAGCACCTATCTTAGTATTTCCAGATTGGAACAAGCCATTTCATGTACATGTGGATGCATCTGGCATCGTACTGGGGATTGTCTTAACATAGCCAGGAGAAGGGGGTATCGATCACCCTATCGCGTACTCAAGCAGAAAGTTATCTACTACGGAAAAGAACTACACCACTACAGAAAGAGAAGGATTAGCTATGGTGTATTCTCTATAGAAGTTTAGGCACTACCTGTTGGGTGCCCCATTCAATATGTTCACTGACCATTCCGCTTTAAAGTATTTTCTCAATAAGCTAGTGTTAGGGGGAAGGATCTATAGATGGTTACTCCTATTTCAAGAGTATGATTTTGAAATTATTGTAAAACTAGGGAGATTGAATGCAGGACCTGACCATCTATCGTGGATAGACTCAGGAGAAGAACCAAGTAATTTAGAGGATAATTTGCAAGATGCGCAATTGTTCTCTATCCAGATCGCAGATGAGTATTACGCGGATATTATTCACTTTCTCACTATAGGGTGGGCACCAGTCGAGTTTACTAAGCAGTAAAAGAAACAGTTAGTTGTTAAAGCAGCAGATTTCACTTTGATCGGAGGACATTTATACAAGTTAGGTCTAGACGAATTCCTACGCAGATGTGTTATGCCACACGAGAAAGAGGCCATTATCAGAGAAGCACATTTAGGTACCGAAGGAGGTCATTTCACAGGAAAGCCAACTGCTCAGAAAATTCTAGCTTCAATATTATGGTGGCCTACTTTGCACAAAGACACTAAGGAGTTTTGCAGATGCTGTGATATCTGCTAGAGGGTAGGAAAACCTTTGAGGAGAGATGAAATGCCGTTGCGACCACATATTATGCTGAGGGCATTTGACAAGTGGGATATAGATTTCGTGGGTCCTATCAAACCACCAGGGAAACGAATTGGTGTGAGATACATCATCACAGGAACATAATACCTCACCAGGTGGGAAGATGCCAAAGCAGTAAGGAATTGTGATGCTGCTACAGCTATACAGTTCATTTTTTAAAACATCATTAGTAGATTTGGATGTCCAACAATTTTGATGAGTGATCAAGGCACACACTTTCCAAATCGCACTATCGAGGCCTTGACGGAGGAATTTTAGATACAACACCATAAGAGCACTCCCTACCACCCACAAGCTAATGGTACAGTGGAGGCTTTTAACAAGATTCTAGAAAATGCTCTTACTAATATCTATAACACCCAAAGAGATGATTGGGACCTCAGTGTTAATGTTGTGTTATGGGCTTATAGGACTACATGCAAGAAACTTATAGGACACACACCTTTTATCTTGGTGAGTGGACAAGAGGCTGTTATGCCTATGGAATATATTATTCTCAGTTTAAGAATTGCTCAAATTACTGAGATGGCTGATATAGATACGATGAATGAAATATTAGCGTAGCTGCTTTCCTTAGAAGAAGACAGATTCATCACAGGATTTCATCAAAAAGTGCAGAAGGCATGAGAAAAAGCTTGGCATGACAGGCACATTAAGAGCAATATCTTTCAGACAGGAGACCTAGTTCTTCTTTATGATAGTAAGTTTGTTAAGTTTCCAGGTAAGTTCAAGACACATTAGTTGGGGCCATATCAGATTCAACAAGTCATAGAAGGAGGTGTCGTTCATCTCAGTAAACTGAATAGGGAACTTGTTCCTACTTTGATTAATTATTGGAGCAGGGCCCTACAGCTATAGGAAAAGCTGCTATATCGGAACAAGAAAGTCAAAGGAAATAGTACCTGAAGCAGCCGAGAAGAGAGCTCAACCATTGCATTTAAGGCAGCGGCGACGACAAGAGGGCTCAGCTACCCTCATGAAGGAAAAAGGAGCAACGAGCTGAGGTATTAAAGACACAAGACAGAAGGGGAGCAACCAAGGAAGTGGTTCCCATACCCACGATCAGTGCTGAAAATTGCAGAAGACTGTAGAAAGTTGCAGTGTGACCAGTAAGCAGCAGTTCAAAGTACAGATAGGCCGACTGTCACAGTTAGGGTTTTGGGTTACTGTTGGGATAGGCCCACAGTTTTGTATGATGGTGAGACCTTTGGGCCACCTATTTAAGCATGTATTTTGTATTATGAAGGGTTAGCTAGTGAGCCAAAAAGAGATAGATAGATAGCTAGCCAGAGAGACAGTTAGAGAGATAGACAGCTAGCTAGTTAGTTGGTCGTCTGTTGTGTGAGATAATGAGGAAGAGTCGAGCTCTCGTTCTGTTATTAAGTCTATAGTTATCTTACTGCAACCAGCAGCTGACTCCTTGAGCATGAATGTAACAATTCACAGGGATTGAGAGAGAGAGAGAGAGGATATATTGTAAGAAGAAAGCATAATAGGAAGAGAAGAGATCTAAGAGAGAAGGGCTCCCAGCTGAGTGCGTGGAGTTTCCCAGAAGATATCAAGCTACATAAGAGGTTGCAGCGGAACTGTGTTACTCTCTCAAGTTATAATATAAACACAGTTCCCATGGACGTAGCTTCCTCCCTAGAAGTGAACCACGTAAAATCCGTGTGTTGTGCGACCGTTTCATGTGATTGTGCTATACTTATTTGATATCTGTTATTCGTTACATGAACGTTGCTTATCAGTTAATGAATGTATGTATGCTATCCTTCAGTTTACAGTAACATAGAAGGTTAAATGCAAGTTGAATGTGTTGAGTACTTTGTATATGAGTTTATCAGTGCTTGATTCATGACAGTAGTGGTTACAGTGTTAAGTGATTATGTATATTTAGTTCAGCAAGTTGAGCATGATTAATGCTGAGCGTGTTAGACTGTAGAGGCTAAGTGAAGTTTTTTAACACCTTGATGAAGGTTAACTGAGCTATTATACCCAAAGAGGAAGCCTCTGGATCTTGATATTTGATGAGCATATTAAGTCTTACTGTAGGAAATATCGCGGCATAGAAAGGCGATATTGCACTATCAGAGGAGCTGCGGTGTGAGATATCGTAGGTTAAGAGTTGAGCAGAAGAGTAAGTTTGCACATTGTCCTAGAAGCTACGATGTGATAAGAGCCAGTCCCGTAGCAAAGTCAGCTAGAAAGAGAGAAACAGCCCATGCAGAGAGATCCCACTGGTTGAGTAGAGTCAGAAAGAACCTAGGATGCTACAGAACCTAGTTGAGGAAATGTGATTCTTCAGCCACCCCATCTAGGATCACTTCGGGTGAGACTTTAGGCCGTTCCATGGTCTGTCGCCGAAAGGGCCAGTGAGCTAGGGGTTTTGTTGGTACAATAAAGTAAACTCGGGTTTGCACAAGTTAAGCCAACAAATGGTTCCGATGCTAGTTTTGAACAAATTGAAGAGCTGATGTTCTATTGGCATCCTACTAAAGAAGAACTTAACCAGTGGGTTGAGTATAAGGAAAGATAATTTCCTGCGAAAGAAAACAAGAGTCCTAGGCTTAGTGCAAGGGACTGGTTACAGAAACATATCTTCACAGACCTGCATGAGATATTTTTTGCGACCTATGCAAATGAGTTGTACAATTGGTTGTCAAAGTTGAATGATAAGCATGTATTCAAGAAGAAACAAAACATTTTCTAGACACCGAAGCTTATTCACACCGTGACGAGCGTAGATAATCCCATTTCGCGGGTAGTAGACTTCTGGCTTATGAGTTTGCTGGAAGGTTTCATTACAGAGTTTGCAGTTGATCAAAGAAAGAGTTTTAGCGAAGCAGGGAGGTACTTCTTCAAAGGATATCGCGGTAAGTACTTGAATTCTTTAAATTTGTTCCTTAAGATGTTATTGTATGAAAAAGGAGTACTGGATATATTCTCAAATGAATAAGTTAAGTAAGTTTAATGTCACAAGAGTTTGAGAGTGATTATGAAGAAATTGGATGTACATGTAGCGGTAAAAGATATAAAGTAGATTTCATATCTTCCTTCTTTGAAGATAGTTCAGACAGTACTAGAGAATAGAGTCAAAGTAATAGAGAAATAACAACATGGGGTATCCCTTACCACCCTTATACCCCACAGAAACTGACCGAGACTTAGAATAATACCACAAGAAATCCATCTAGTAGTTCACACACAGTACATACTACCTCTACACCATCTACATTTATACTGTCAAGTGGTAGTAATACAGCAAACCAGAATCCACCTCGTAGAAACAGAATGGGGGATGACATGAAATTACCTACCTTTAGGGGTACAGGGGTAGAAGACCCAGAATAGCATTGGTTCCTATGTGAAGCTGTATGGACCATTAAACAGATCCAGGATGACAATACTAAGCTTGTCTAGTTGGCTACTACACTTAGAGAAAGAGCTTTAACATGGTATATGAAGTATACATCAGCGCAGATTAGAACACTCACAGAGGTCAGGACTGCAATGATTAAGGAATTTAAGAAACCCAAGTCTGAGTCACAATGTATCAAAGAACATAAAGACATCAAACAGTTACCCACAAAGTTAGTATGGGATTTCGATCAGAAATTTAAAGTTGTTATAGACCAAGTTAGTTTTGAGTTTGCGCCGGAGTAGCATAAGGAATGGTTCATTGCAGCACTACTCCCTCATATCAGATTTCCACTAATCCAATAGAAACTCCATACACAGGATGAAGCATTACAGATGGAAATGAAACTAGAGGCTTCACCTCTAGATGAGACTAGTGCAGGTATGACAAACTTACAGAATCAGTTATCCAATATCACTTTACAGTTACATGAGATTAAGAAAGGAAAAGAGATTGAACAAGAATTATGGTGTACAAAGTGTAAAGGACATGGCCATACCAAAGATAACTATCCATTATTTGTGGAATATATAGCAAGTGGGGCTCCTAACCCCTTAGTACAGACTCAAGGGCCATGGTGTGAAATCTATAGAATAAGAGGACATAGACCACAAGAATGCCCTTTACTTCAGAAGTATGTACAAACTCCTAAGAATTTATACTGTAACTTCTGTAAGTCAGTAGGACATGATGAAAATAATTGCAGAGCTTTTGATCTCATGATAGAGATAAAACATGACTTCTACAGAGTCTAGTCAGAGACATCAGGACCAGTAGCAGGACCACAGCATGAACTGGTTCATGATGGTAGTGGTGGAGGATTTGGCCATGGCCATGGACCGATTGTTTGTTACAACTGTGGAGCCGTAGAACATTATGCTAGGGATTGTCAGAACCCTACTACAACATGTAAGTATTGCAAGTCCTATGATCATACTATAGAAGAATGTCCTATCTTGATAGCCATTAGAGGAAATTTGGGGTCTAAAATGGGCCTTATAAGAAAACGTGCCAAAATAAGTTTTTGTGAGTTGGAATTCAAGAACCAATAGAATTTCAATAAAATAAGTCAACCATAATGGTTGAATTGGCATATTTGTCATTAAAAAAAACTACTTTTTTTGTTCGTATTTTCGACATATCTCATTGTGTTTTTACTCAAATTTCGATCAGGAGAGCTCGTTGGATGTAGAATCAAATTCCACATCCAATGAGCTCTCTCGATCGAAATTTGAGTAAAAACACAGGGAGATATGTCGAAAATACGAACACAAAAAGTAGTTTTTTTCTTTCTTCCTCCAAAATTAATTAATCTTATTTTATTATTTTAACCATTATTTTATTATTTTAACTATTATTTTATTATTTTCGTTAGGAGGCCCATTTTAGACCCCAAAATTCCTCTAATGCAAGATTAAGGATCCTAAGCCAGCAGTAAACCAGAATATTCAGCTTATTGCTGCTGAGCAGAAAGAACCAGAACCAAGAGTCAATATTGTGACTCGCAGTGGTGCTTCTACTAGTAAGACATCGCAGGATGCCGAAAATAATATAGGTTCAAAGTGGGTGCGTAAAGCAACTGATAAATCTACACCACTTGACCTGCAGAAGAACAAAGAAACATTTCAGCAAGCTAAAACTTTCTTTAATGACCCTACACTAGCAGGATCGTAGATATTGCCTCATAGTGCTGTACAAGAGAAAAAACCTTGTGGCGTTACTCCTGTGCAGATATCGTAGGCTACCACATTGGGAAGGTGCAAAGAGGATGAGTTGACAGGAAGTGTACAATCCTTCTTGCAGAGCTGCTTGAAACTCGTAAGAAATGAGAAAGCCATAGGAGAGCTTCAATGCATCATAGATTAGTATCAGTAGTCTTCTTTCATGAGCAGTATGCATCATGTTGTTCATAATATTATGGGCCATACAAGAACAGGAAGAGAAATGGGACTCACAGCACAAATTGGAGAGTTTGAAATGGATGAGGTAATCCTAGATTTAGGATCAAAGGTAAATGTTCTTACTAAACAGACATGGGAACAAATGGGTAGCCCTAAGTTATCTAGATCACCTATCCATATGCGACTAGCTAATCAGGAGAGGGTATCGCCATTGGGTCAATTACCGCAAGTACCAGTTGATATTGACGAAGTTCGCAGCTTTGCCGATTTTGAAGTGATAGAAATTATTGGTGATAGCAGACCGTATCCATCTTTATTAGGTATTGATTGGGCAATTGATAACATGGATGTTATCGATTTGAATAAAAGAAAAATGACATTTGAGGATAAATAGATTCGAGTCATCGCACCGTTGGATCCTTTTCAGGGTCCTCAATACATTGAACATATCAGAGCAGAGGAAGAGGTGCGTAATATGGAGAGATTCTATTAGATCATTGCTAACCAGAGTGATTATATCAACCCCACTGTAGAAGGAAATATTAGTTGGCAATGCGATAGCTCATGCGTGTCGGATTCAGATGTTGGTTTAGAAAATTGGAAGAATATAATTTATGAAGTCTCAGCTCACAAATGTGCATTTATGACTAAGTCACTGCGATGGATTGGCACAAAGGTTAAGGATATTTCGTCGTTTGATGGCTTAGTGGCTGTCAATGAATTTTTAAAATATTTTGAGCAGGAAATCCCTCATGAGCAGAGGATGGCAGCTATTGACCTTGCAATAAGAGCCACGCCTGCAAGATGGTGGCATGCACATAAAGAAAATATCACATCATGGGATGATTTTAAGAGATTGATGGCGATCAGATTCTCTATTGACAAGGAGCGTTTCTAGCAGAAATATACAGGAGAAAGTGACCCCAGGTCACATATCAATATTTGTGAACAGAATTGGTTGGACATTCCAGAGGATGAATGGGTACACCTATTCATTCACACTTTAGACATAGTCCCAAGGAACTGGTACACTGAGACAGAGTTGTGGAGAGGAACAATTACATGGCCAGTTATGATAGACAACTTTCTACTCACTTTCACTTTTGAGTCTGAGTACCCAAGCATTGATCAGGCTTTAGAGACTATAAATACTAAGATATTTGATGACTGTACCCTACTAGTATATGCTCAACCTGATTGGGCTATCCAGTTAGAACATGCGCTAGAGTGTTACAACTTCGCAGAAGAGCCAAGAGATGAGGATGAGAATCCTCATAGTATCAACATTCCAGAGTTAGAAGGGACTCATGAAGTTGATGGACCAAAGCTAGAGATTCCAACTATCACAGATCCTATTAAGATTAAAAAGATCAATATTGGCATAGAAACAGAACCAAATTTTGCCTCTATTGGAGACTATTGGGATGATGAAACGGTAGGACACATCGCATATTTGTTACATGACTATCAGGACTTATTTCCCACTAAGTTTATAGAGATGAAGGGAATAGTAGGAGATTTGGGAGTCATGAGGATTCCTTTGAAAGAGGATGCTAGGCCGGTTAAGCAGTGTCCATACAGATTAAATCCTCATTATAAAGAAAAAGTTAAGGATGAGATTGATAAGATGCTAGCAACAGGCATCATTGAATGAGTAGAAGAGAGTGAATGGGTTAGTCCCATGGTTATGCAAGAAAATAAAACTAAAGGAGAAATCAGGATTTGTGTCGATTTGTACAAACTCAACGATGCATCGCTTCATGACCCATTTCTGACACCTTTTACTAATGAAGTTTTAGACAATGTAGGAGGACAGAAGATCTACTCATTCACTGATGGCTTTTCAGGCTATCACCAGATAAGAGTCCATCCAGAGGATTGACATAATACCACCTTTGTGACACAATGGGGCTCATTCCAGTATACGGTAATGCCCTTTGGTCTTAGAAATGTACCAGCTATTTTTTCTAGAGTAGTAGTTGCTATCTTTAAGGAATACATCCATAAATTCTTAGATGTCTATTTTGATTATTGGACTATATTTGGATTAATAAAAAAACATATAGGATATTTAAGGCTCATGTTAGAGAAATGTAGGCAATATTATATTTCTCTTAACTTGAAGAAATGTATATTCTGTGCACCATTTGGTATTTTGTTGGGTCATATTGTTTGCAGACAAGGCTTGATGGTGGATCCCACAAAGATTGCCATCATTGTAAATCTCCCAACACCCAACTCAGTCAAGCAATTGAGGATAGTGCTTGGTCATACAGGGTATTATAGAAAATTCATCAAAGGCTATGCAAAGATCACAGCACCTATGGAAAGGCTGTTAAAGAAAGAAGTGAAATTCCTATGGAATGACAAATGCCAGCAAAGTTTAAACACTCTTAAAGAGAAGATGGTTACATCACCCATCTTAGTATTTATAGATTGGAAAAAACCATTTCATGTACATGTTGATGCATCTGGCATCACACTGGGGATTGTCTTAGCATAGCCATGAGAAGGGGGTATCGATCACCCTATCGTGTACTCAAGTAGAAAGTTATCTACCACAGAAAAGAACTGCACCACTACAAAAAGAGAAGGATTAGCTATGGTGTATGCTCTACAGACGTTCAGGCACTATCTATTGGGTGCCCCATTCAAGATGTTCACTGACCATTCCACTTTAAATTATTTGGTCAATAAGCCAGTATTAGGTGGAAGGATCTGCAGATGGTTACTCCTATTTTAGGAGTATGATTTTGAAATTATTGTAAAACCAGGAAGATTGAATGCTAGACCTTATCACCTGTCACGAATAGACTCAGGAGAAGAACCAAGTAATCTAGAGGATAATTTGCCAGATGGGCAATTGTTTTCTATCCAGATAGCAGATGAGTATTATGCAGATATTATTCACTTTCTCACTACAGGGTGGGCACCAGTTGACTTTACTAAGCAGCAAAAGAAACAGTTAGTTATTAAAGCATCAGATTTCACTTTGATCGCAATACATTTATATAAGTTAGCTCCAGATAAAGTCCTGCGCAGATGCGTTATGTCGCACAAGAAAGAGTCCATTATCAGAGAATCACATTCAGGTACCGCAAGAGGACCTTTCGTAGGAAAGACGACTGCTCAGAAAATTCTAGCTACAGGATTATGGTGGCCTACTTTGCACAAAGACACTAAGGAGTTTTGCATATGCTGCGATATCTGCCAGAGGGTAGGAAAACCTTCACGAAGAGATGAAATGCCGTTGTGACCACAGATTACATTGCGCACATTTGACAAGTGGGCTATAGATTTCGTGGGTCCTATCAACCCACTAGGGAAACAAACTGGTGCGAGATACATTATCACAGGAACAAAATACCTCACCAGGTGGGCAGAGGCCAAAAAAGTAAGTAATTTTGATGCTGCTATAGCTGCACAAT
Organism: Pseudotsuga menziesii; assembly: GCA_001517045.1. Taxonomy (NCBI): domain Eukaryota; kingdom Viridiplantae; phylum Streptophyta; class Pinopsida; order Pinales; family Pinaceae; genus Pseudotsuga; species Pseudotsuga menziesii. The sequence goes on along the minus strand of LPNX010711204.1, from coordinate 127,516 downwards.
TCATTTTTGAAAACATCATAAGTATATTTGGATGTCCAACAATTTTGATGAGTGATCAAGGCACACACTTTCTAAATAGCACTATCGAGGCCTTGACGGAGGAATTTCAGATACAACATCATAAGAGCACTCCCTACCACCCAAAAAATAATGGTATGGTGGAGGCTTTTAACAAGATTCTAGAAAATGCTTTTACTAAGATCTGTAACAGCCAAAGAGATGATTGGGACCTCAGTGTTAATGCTGTGTTATGGGCTTATAGGACTACATGCAAGAAACTTACAGGACACACACCTTTCAGCTTGGTGTATGGACAAGAGGCTGTTATTCCTATGGAATATATTATTCCCAGTTTAATAATTGCTCAAATTACTGAGATTGCTGATACAGAGATGATGAATGAAAGATTAGCACAACTTCTTTTTTTAGAAGAAGATAGATTCATCGCAGGATTTCAGCAAAAAGTGTAGAAGGAACGAGAAAAAGCTTGGCATGACAGGCACATCAAGAGCAATATTTTTTAGATAGGAGACCTAGTCCTCCTTTACGACAGCAAGTTTGTTAACTTTCCAGGGAAGCTCAAGACACATTGGTTGGCGCCATATCAGATTCAGCAAGTCATAGACGGAGGTGATGTTCAGCTCAGTAAACTGAACAGGGAGCTTGTTCCTACTTTGATTAATGGGAGTAGGCTTAATATTTATAGTGATAGCCACTCCACCTATAAACCCTAAATCAGAGAACTAAGCGGTGCAGATGTCCAGTGTAGTTGAAAGGAGGCATCGCACCCATATTTAGTCTACACAAAAAAAGAAAAAGTTATAAGTAGGAGGAATCACAGCAGGAAATTTTATTTTGCGCAAGTCATAGGATGCTTGCAAATTTTTTGAATGTTGTGGAGTCTCATGCCAACTTTTTGGTCCAAGACGATGCGGTGTGACATCGCAGTGAGGCGATGTTCCCCATGCCACGAAGACAATTTTGAAAAGGGACAGAGGGCCAGTCACTTCGCCCTCTAACAAGCAATTAATCTAGATATGACAGGTATACGTTGCCCTAGATTTGGAAACAGTACAAGGATTGTCCTATATTTGGTAAATCTTGGTCAATACCGGTGCCTGTACATAATTTTCAAGGGAGATTTGATCGGATTTTTAGCACTTAATGAGGATCGGGGCACCGGGTGTTGTCTTGTCCATGTAATAAATGCCGCCAATAGGTGCAGCTTAAGTGACCACTGCTTTAGAGATTATCACCTTCATTACAAATACATAGATCATTCAGACAAAAGGGTTACTTTTGAGATTTCTGAGAGTTATAGAGCAATTTGTAGAAGTTTTCCCTATGCAGAGATACTCTAGTTACAGAGTGCTAGTTCCCCATTTTTGCAGCCATTACCAGTCCAGAGTACTACACCAGATGTTTTATTCCTGAGAAGGAACCTTTAGACGACATTGTGGGACGATTCCAGTGTGGTGGCCTCGAGTCTGCTATGATGACGCTGCCCAGGGTTGTGAAACTAGGTGCACCACAGGTCAGACAGACACCAAGGATAAAGATTCAAGCTCAGATAGTAGAAGAGTCCAGCCCAGAGCATGAAGAAGAATTTCATATGGAAACGGTATACATTGTGCCATGAGTTGAGGATGCACCAAAGGTAACCATTCCCAAGGATGCTAAGTTTCCTATTTCACTATCGCTGATTGACCCTCGTGTAAAGGAAGATGGATAACTGTTAGGATATGTCCCTGTTCTCAAATTTGTAGACTATAACCTTGGAGATAGTAAGACATATCCTTAGTTTCGGCCAAATCAGTATCTTACGGTTCAGAGGAACCCGAGGACTGATGCAGATGAGTTTGTTCCTATGGAGCATGTCCAGATTCTTGAGCAATCAGGCTTGCTCAATTTGTTGAAAATACCACATTTTGGACGAGGTGCAGAGGTTAATGCCGTGGTGCGTGTGCTACTTTCCTGTGTACATGGAGGTTACCTCTGGCTGGGTAACAGGGTTGATCTCAATGTCAATTGTCCAAGATCGGTAAGGAACCTCAGACACATATATCAGGGGAAAACAAGGATACTAAGCTACCGACGCTTCTCGTTAACAACTACAAGATACAGAGAGGAGGTTGGGCTTATGACCTAATAGCCTTAGTAGATGATACACTCATATTTACAGCTAGTTTGCTTGTAGGAAGACTGGTAACCAAAGTTCGCCTGAAACAAGTCACAGGATTAGTAATTCACCTTGCCGTGCAGGTTGCAGAAGGTGAACAATTTAATTGGTGTTTGTTTTTATTAAATATTTTTCTTCAAGATTGTTTGACAGGGTAGGATGAGCCAAACCACCCCTTCCATTTCTCATGGATGCTTATATTATGCGCATTCATCAGGTGGAGAGAGCCGCCCCATACCCAGTTCCTATAGCTATGAGGCGGAGAGTGCAGAGGTGTGCGCTATGCAAACTTATGGGAAAGAAATAGTCCAGCCAAGAAAAAGATCAATATGATAGTATTCTATGAATACTATAAGCTGTTGCAGTGAGTCATCCAGGAGACACCGTGAATCAACACAGAGGTTGTTGACATGTATCACAACTGGCTTGATTTTATTGTGGCCATGCATACAATGTATCTGAGGCCGAAAGGGTTTAGAATGGATAACTGGGCTATTGGTTTGTTCAGGATGATAGCGCAGGACGTAGAAGATGTCATCAAAGATGTTGATGAAGAGTGGAAGAAGGCATTAGAAGATGCCACAGCAGGAACTGTACCAACAGATACCACACCGTTAGATCCATTAGACAAAGGAAAGGATAAGGTGGGTTCCAAGAGGAAAGATGCAATAGAAGTTCCACCACTGACACCAAAGAGGAAAAAATTCAAAGCCTTAAATCCAACTACAGAGCCCGCACTAAAAGAGGATGACTATGATCTCGTCGCATCGAGACTGAAAGAGGAGATGTGCGACTCATTTCAGGCGATGTAGACATCATAGGACAAGTTGCAGAGCACGATAGATAAGCAGCTTCTGGAGTTGAAAGCACTAAATGAGAAGATTTCCACGATGTAGACTTAGCCAGTCAAGGTGACAGCAGGAGAAATCTCACAACCATCGATTTCCCGCAAGGAAGTCTTTGCAGAGGATCGCACCAATACAGTTTTGATACCGTTAGGGAGAATTCGATTCCCTTCTTCGATGATTGATGTGCAGATACAGGTTAGACAACCTATCGAGGCTAATATGGCACAGTTCCCTATTGATCAACTACAGATGATCCAGCAAAAGATAGCCACAGAGCTCAAGGATAGAGAGCTTGCAACTTATAAACAGAACACGCAGCTGAGACAATAGAATGCAGAGCTCACCGCAGGCTTTCAGACAAACATGGAGGAGTTAAGAGTATATGAAGAAAGATAATAGGATCTCAGTTAGGTCCTACAGAACATCGCATTGGAGTTACCCTAGTGTAACATCAAGTTTTTCTTGCCTCTAACGTAGAAAGTAAGAAAAATTGCAGATAGAGAAAAGGCTCTGAAAGAGACAATCGCCAAAATGGAGGAATACCACAAGGCACAGATTGCTGATCTTGAGGCTCGAGCACCAGGAATTCCTGAGGAAGACAAGGAAGCAAGGGCGTAGGCCTTTAGACTCACTTCAACACAGATGAATTTTCGTATAGATGATGCAGAGGCATTGCTAGCTGATGCGACGAAGACATGGTCGGAGCTAGAAGAGCTCCCAGATAGACTGGATTTGCAACAGAGCATCCAGAACATAGAAAATGCAGTAGCAGCAATGAAGGAAGAATTCAAGAGCTTAGGATATCTTGAAAAGATGAAGAAGACAATAGAGATGAACCGTTTGCAATAGGAAGCACAGTGGTTGCGATAAAAAGACATACAATTCAATAATATGCTTCAACCGTATCAGGAACAAATCATAGAGTTGGTCAATGCAGTTGAGCAGAAGGTCAAGGAGTTCACTACAAGCAAAAGTGAACTTGGTAGCACAGAAGACCCTCTGATTACTCAATTTAATCTTGAAGCGGCACAAGACTATGTTGAAGCTATGGACAAAGATGTCGTAGGACTCAGGGAGAGATTCGCAAGGACTTCGCAGGAATCCAAGGAGAAGCTACAGAAAGAGAAACTAGATGTTAGTGGCTCGGGGACGAGCCACAAGTAAGTGTTAGGGGACTGTTTGAGCAGGGCCCCACAACTATAGGAAAAGTTGCTACATCAAAACAAGAAAGTCAAAGGAAATAGTACTTGAAGCAGTCGAGAAGAGAGCTCAACCACTGCATTTAAGGCAACGACGACGACATGAGGGATCAACTACCCTCATGAAGGAAGAAGGAGCAATGGGATGAGGTATTAAATAAAAAGGACAGAAGGGGAGCAACCAAGAAAGTGGCACCCATACCCACGATCAGCGTCGGAAATCACGGAAGATTGTAGAAAGCTGCAGTGTGACCAGTAAGCGACAGTTCAAAGTACAGATAGGTCGACTGTCACAGTTAGGGTTTTGGGTTACTGTTGGGATAGGCCCATAGTTTTGTATCATGGTGAGACCTTCGGGCCACCTATTTAAGCATGTATTTTGTATTATGAAGGGTTATCTAGAGAGCCAAAAAGAGATAGATAGATAGATAGATAGATAGAGAGACAATTAGAGAGATAGACAGCTAGCTAGTTAGTTGGTCGTCTGTTGTGTGAGATATTGAGGAAGAGTCGAGCTCTCATTCTATTATTAATTCTATAGTTATCTTACTGCAACCAACATCTGACTCCTTGAGCATGAATGTAACAATCCACAGGGATTAAGAGAGAGAGAGAGAGAGAGAGAGAGAGAGAGAGAGGATATATTGTAAGAAGAAAGCATAATAGGAAGAGAAGAGATCTAAGAGAGAAAGGCTCCCAGCTGAGTGCATGGAGTTTCCCAAAATATCTCAAGCCGCATAAGAGGTTCTAGTGCAACTGTGTTACTCTCTCAAGTTATAATATAAACACAGTACCCATGGATGTAGCTTCCTCCCTGGAAGTGAACCACGTAAAATCCATGTGTTGTGCGACTGTTTCATGTGATTGTGCTATACTTATTTGCTATATGTTATTCATTACATGAACGTTGCTTATCAGTTAATGAATGTATGTATGATATCCTTCAATTTACAGTAACATAGAAGGTTAAATGCAAGTTGAATGTGTCGAGTACTCTGTATATGAGTTTATCAGTGCTTGATTCATGACAGTAGCAGTTACAGTGTTAAGTGATTCTGTATATTTAGTTCAGCAAGTTGAGTGTGATTAATGTTAAGCGTGTTAGAATGTAGAGGCTAAGTAAAGTTGTTTAACACCTTGATGAAGGTTAACTGAGCTATTATACCCAGAGAGGAAGCCTCTAGACCTTGAGAGTTGATGAGCATATTAATTCTTACTGTAGGAAATACCGCGGCGTAGAAAGGTGATATCGAACTGTCGGAGGAGCTGCTATGTGAGATATCGCAGGTTAAGAGTTGAGCAGAAGAGTAAGTTTGCGCATCGTCCTAGAAGCTGCGATGGATAAGAGCCAGTCCCGTAGCAGAGTCAGCTAGAAAGAGAGAAACAGCCCATGCAAAGAGATCCCACTGGTTAAGTAGAGTCAGAAATAACCTAGGATGCTACAGAACCTGGTTGAGGAAATGTGATTCTTCAGCCACCCCATCTAGGATCACTTCGAGTGAGACTTCAGGCCGTTCCGCGGTCTGTCGTCGAAAGGGCTAGTGAGCTAGGGGTTTTTTTGGTACAATAAAGTAAACCCGGGTCTACATAAGTTAAGCGAACATTAATGGCAATAGTATTAAGCTTTATAGTGATAGCCACTCCACCTCCCAGCCCTAACTTAGAGAACTAAGTCATGCAGATGTCCAGTGTAGTTGAAAGGAGGCATCGCACCCATAACTAGTCTACACCAGCTAAAAAAGTTCTAAGCAGGAGGAATCACAGTAGGAAAGTTTATTTTTCACAAGTCATAGGATGATTGTAGAGTTTTTGAACGTTGCGGAGTTTCATGCCAACTTTTTGGTCCAAGACGATGCGGTGTGACATCGCAGTGAGGTGATGTTCCTCTTGCTGCAAAGACTATTTTGAAAGGGAAAGAGGGCCAGTCACTTCACCTTCTGACAAGCAATTAATGTAGATATGATAGGTATACATTGTCCTAGATTTGGTAAATCTTAGTCGTGACCGCCGCTTGCGCACAATTTTTGAGGGAAATTTGAACGGGTTTTCAACAATTAATGAGGAGTGGGGCATGGGGTGTTGTCTTGTCCATGAAATAAATGCTACCAACAGGTCCAGCCTAAGTGACCATTGATTCAGATATTACTGTCTTCATTACAAATACACAGATAATTCAAACAGAAGGGTTACTTTTGCGATTTTTGAGAGTTATAGAGTAATTTGTAGAGTTTTCCCTGTGAAAAGATACTCCAATTACAGAGTGCCGGTTTCCCCATTTTCGTAGCCATTGCCAATCTAGAGTATCGCACCAGGTGGTTTATGTCCGAGAAGGAACCTTTAGAAGACGTCATGCGACAATTCAAGTTTGGTGGCCTCGACTTTGCCATGAAGACACCACCCAGGATTGTGAAATTAGGTGCAACACAGGTTAGGCAGACACCAAGGATGAGGACTCAAGCTCAGATAGTAGAAGAGTCCAGCTCAGAGCACGAAGAAGAAGTTCATATGGCAACAATATACATTTTTCCACGAGTCGAGGATGCACCAGAGGTAACCATTACCAAGGGTACTAAATTTCCTATTCCACTACCACCGATTGATCCTCGGGTAAAGGTAAATGGAGAACTATTAGGATATGTCCCTGCTCTCAAATTTACAGACTACAACCTTGGAGACAGTAAGACATATCCTGAGTTTCAGCCGGTTTAGTATCTTATGGTTCAGAGGAACCCGAGGACTGATGCAGATGAGTTTGTTCCTATGGAACATGTCTAGATCCTTGAGCAGTCAGGCTTGCTCAATTTGTTGAAAATACCACATTTTGGACGAGGTGCAGAGGTTAATGCCGTGGTGCGGGTGCTACTTTCCTGTGACTTGGAGGTTACCTCTGGCTGGGTAACAGGGTTGATCTGAACATCGATTTGATGCACCACATCAATGGGCTGTCCAAGAATGGTAAGGACCCTCAGACACATATATCAGGGAAAAGCAAGGATACTAAGATACGAGCGCTTCTAGTTAACAAGTATAAGCTACAGAGAGGAGGTTGGGCTTATAACCTCACAGCCTTAATAGATGATACACTTAGATTTACAGCCAGTCTGCTTGTAGGTATACTGTTAGCTAAAGCTCGCCCGAAATAAGTCACAGGAGCAGTAATTCACCTTGTTGTGTAGGTCGCAGAAGGTGAACAATGTAATTGGTGTTTGTTTTTATTAAATATTTTTCTTGCATATTGTTTGGTAGCGCAGGATGATCCAAAACACCCCTTCCACTTCTCGTGGCTGCTTATATTATGTGCATTCATCAGGTGGAGAGAGCCGCCCCATACCGAGTTTCCACAGCTACGAGGCGGAGAGTGCAGAGGCGCACGATATGCAAACTTATGGGAAAGCAATAGTCCAACTAAGAAAAAGATCAATATGATAGTATTCTATGAATACTATAAGCTGTTGAAGTGAGTCATCCAGGAGACATCGCAGATCAACATAGAGGTTGTTGACATGTATCACAATTGGCTTGATTTCATTGCGGACAGGCATACAATCTATCTAAGGACAAAAGGGTTTAGAAATCATGACTGAGCTATTGGATTGTTCAGGATGATAGCGCAAGATGTAGAAGATTTCATCAAAGACTTTGATGAAGAGTGGAAGAAGGAATTAGAATATGCCACAGCAGGAAATGTACCAGCATATACCGCACTGATAGATACATTAGACAAAGGAAAAGGTCAGGTGGGTGTCAAGAGGAAAGATGCAGTAGAAGTGCCGCCAGCGGCACAAAAGAAGAGGAAAAAAGTCAAATCCTCAATGCCAACTATAGAGACTGCACTAACAAAGGATGACTATGATCTCATCGTAGCAAGATTGAAGGAGGAGATGTAGGACTCATTTCAAGTGATGCAGACATCACAGGACAAGCTGCAGAGCACTATAGATAAGCAGCTTCTAGAATTCAAAGCACTAACTAAGAAGACTACCATGATGCAGACTCATCCAGTCAAGGCGACAGCAGGAGAAAGCTCAACACCATCGATTTCCCGCGAGGAAGTCTTTGCAAAGGATCGCACCAATACAGTGCTGATACTACCAGGGAGCATCTGATTCCCTGTTTCAATGATTGATGTGTAGATACATGTTATACAACCTATCGAGGTTAATCTGGCACAGTTCCCTGTTGATAAACTACAAATGATCCAGCAGCAGATAGCCACAGAGCTCAGGGATAGAGAGCTTGTGACTTATAATCGGAACACTCAGCTGATACAACAGAATGCAAAGCTCACTACAGGATTTCAGACAAAGGCGGAGGAGCTAAGACAATATGAAGAAAGAGAACGGGATCTAAGTCAGGTCCTGCAGAACACCGCATTGGAGTTACCCCAGTGTAACATAGAGTTTGCCTTGCCTCTACCGCAGAAAGTAAGAAGAATTGTAGATAGAGCAAAGGATCTGGAAGAGACAATGGCCAAGATGGAGGAAGACCACAAGGTGCATATTGCTGAGCTTGAGGCTCAAGCACCAGGCACGCCTGAGGCAGACAAGGAAGCAAGGGCAAAAACCTTTATAATCACTTCAACGTAGATGAAGTGTCGCATAGATGATGCATGGTCATTGCTAGCTGATGCAACGAAGACATGGTTGGAGCTAGAAGAGCTCCCAGATAGACTAGATTTGTAGTAGAGCGTCCAAAACATAGAGAATAGAACTGCAGCAATAAAGGAAGAAGTCAAGAGCTTAGGAGCTCTTGCAAAGATGAAGAAGATGGCAGAGATGAATCGTTTGCAACAGGAAACACAAAGGTTGCGAGGAAAAGAGATACAATTCAATAATATGCTTCAACCATATCAGGAACAAATCACAGAGCTGGTCGATGCAGTTAAGAAGAAGGTCAAGCAGTTCACTGCAAGAAAGAGTGTAATTGATAACATAGAAGACTCCATGATTAGTTAAGTTATGCTTGAAGCGACACAAGACTGTGTCGAAGATATGGACAAAGATGTCACAGAACTCAAGGAGAGATTCACAAGGACTTCGGAGGAAGCCAAGGAGATGCTACAGAAATAGAAGCCAGCTGTTAGTGGCTCAGGGACGAGCCATAAGTAAGTGTTAGGGGACTGTTGGAGCAGGGCCCCGCAACTACAGGAAAAGCTTTTATTTCTGGTAGAAGGTGGACAATTTTTGGAGGAAAGACAATTTTGGAGATGCCGATAAGATAGAGATATAAGAGATGCGATAAAGGTACGATGCCATAGCGCATTTCTCGTCATGGATCGGGGGCCAAAAATCACAACGGTCGAAACAAGGAAGTCAAAGGAAATAGTACTTGAAGCGGTCAAGAAGAGAGCTCAACCATTGCATTTAAGGCAGCGGTGATGACAGGAGGGCTCAGCTACCCTCATAAATGGAGAAGGAGCAACGGGCCGAGGTATTAAAGATAAAGGACAGAAGGGGAGTGACCAAGGAAGTGGCACCCATACCCACGATCAGCGCCGAAAATCACAAAATACTGCAGGAAGCTGCGGTGTGACCACAAAGCTGCAGATCAAAGTATAGAAAGGCAAATTGTAATAGTTAGGGTTTTGGGTTACTAGTGGGATAGGCCCACAGTTTTGTATCACGGTGAGACCTTCAAGCCACCTATTTAAGCATGTATTTTGTATTATGAAGGGTTAGTTGGTTGGTCAGTCGGGTTGTGACTAGTTGTCGTTAGTATTGTGAGACATTAAGGAAGAGTCGAGCTATGGTTCTGTTGTTCAGTCTGTAGTTATCTTACTGTAACTAGTGGCCATCTCCTTGAGCATGAATGTAACAATATACAGGGATTGAGAGAGAGAGAAGGGTATATTTTAAGAAGAAAGCATTATAGGAAGAGAAGAGATCTAAGAGAAGGGCTCCCAGCTGTGTGCGTGGAGTTTCCCAGAAGATCTCAAGCTGCATAAGAAGTTGCAGTGGAACTTTGTTTACTCTGTCAATATATAATACAAACACAGTTCCCGTGGATGTAGATTCCCCCCTGGAAGTGAACCACGTAACATCCATGTGTTGTGTGACTGTTTCATGTGATTGTGCTTTACTTATTTTCTATTTGTTATCCATTACATGAACTTTGCTTATCAGTTAATGAATGTATGTATTCTATCCTTCAGTTTATAGTAACATAGAAGGTTAAATGCGAGTTGAATGTGTCGAGTATTTTGTATATGAGTTTATCAGTGCTTGATTTACGACAGCTAACAGCTACAGTGTTAAGTGACTTCTGTATATTTAGTTTGGCAAGTTGAGCGTAATTGATGTTAAGCGTGTTAAACTATAGGAATTTAAGTGAAGTTGTTTAACACCCTAATGAAGGTTAACTGAGCTATTATACCCAGGGAGGAAGCCTCTGTACCTTAAGAGCTGATGAGCATATTGAGTCTTACTATAGGGAGTATCGCGGCGTATAAAGGCGATACCGCACTATCGGGGGGAGCTGCGGTGTGCGATGTCGTAGGTTACGAGTTGAGCAGAAGAGAAAGCTTGTGCATCGTCCTAGAAGCTGCGATGCGATAAGAGTCAGTACCAAAGCAGAGTCATCTAGGAAGATAGAAACAACCCTTGCTGAGAGATTTAGCTGGTTAATTAGAGTCAAGAGAACCTAGGATGCTACAAAACCTGGATGAGGAAACCTGATTCTTCATCCACCCCATCTAGGATCACTTCAGGTGAGACTTCAGGACGTTCTGTGGCTTGTTGTTGAAAGGGCCAGTGAGCTAGGGGTTTTATTGGTACAATAAAGTGAACCTGGGTCTTCCCTAAGAAGACCAACACCTCTCTTTCAATCAGAGAGTTGCTTCCTCATAATTGGGACAACTCCTGAACACCAATCATATAGGGCACCCTACGGACAATCCACTAGCAACCTCATTTGGTTCTATGTAGCTAGATGTAATGAAGAGGATCTTGCAATCCTCACGATGGTGCTCGTCAGTACCTGTAGTGTGAAATTATGGATATGTGCAATAGGGATGCAACTCTTTCTCTTCTGGGTACCTAGTGTACAGTACACATCAATGTAGTTCTGGACACTTAAAGGATCACCGCCCCTGCCGGTGCCCTCTAAGTTGACCGATGCTCCTCGTCGTGATAGGACGAAAATAAAATATATGTCCTTGGAAGTAATTTCCAAAGTCTCACCTTGTAGGTCAAACATCCCTAAATCATGATCCCAATAGTTTATCATGAACTCCAATAAAGGGACATTGGCCCGCATGGGTGATGTGCAAAAGAATTTCAAAAACCCACTCGTTCGTAAAGCATGTACGGTGGGTGCACTTTGGGGCGCTTCTTGGTCCATATTTTCATGCTCCTATTCCCTCCATTCCAACACCATCTTCACATCTAGCAAAACAAGTATTATGAATCATCAATTTCATATAAAATTTCAAAATCTTTGCCTTAAATGTAGCTTTCTATCCTTCACGCAGTACACATGATTGTCTAGTTAGACATGTTGCATACTGTACACGACTATCTCTAAAGGCAACCCACGTACAGAATGTGTGTACATGACTGTCAACACCGTGAACCTGCGTACGCACCGTGACATGCTTTAGGATAGTTAAAAGAATGAAATTGGGACTCAAATTTGAAAATTGCTAGGATCAAATTAAAGAGCTTGGGGTGTAGGCTCACCTGCAACTTGCGGAATCGGATTTTGTCCACTAGATTGTCCACACCAATCGAATGAAGGTAGAGGTAAAAACTTGATTCTTATGGCTAAAAATCAAAATGGTGAGGTTTGTTTTAATTTTTGAACTATTTATAGAAATTTTATTTCTAAAAGTGGGTTTTTTCCTATAGTTTGAAATATATTCAACTAATACCATATCTCTTTTTTCCTTGTAACAGTTTTTTTCATCATTATAAAGTGTGTTTTGCTCCCATAGGGTGGTTTTAACATTTCCAATGCATTTTTGCATCTATATTTAATCCACGTTAACCTTAGCAATTAACATTTTTTCACGGACTATGGTATTTTAAACCATTAGTTCCTTGTCTCTACCATTGTTCTTCCATGGATAGGATCTTTTTTTTCATGAGTATCCTCCTTTCAAATCTATGTTGTCTTTTGATACTTATGCCATAGTTGTTTCAGGTACAGGGGTATCCTTTTAGCTATTTTTCATGCCGAATAGAGCTTCTTTTTTAGTCTCTTTTCACAAGTTATCCTTTTATGGGACTCCCTTCCCTTATGGAGTTTCTTTAGGCCTAGGTTTGACTCCTTAAAATAGACTTGACTGCCGAGTTAACTTGTCCATTCAAGCTCATTAAGAATATGTGAATGGGCATCCGCATTGGTGGTAGGTTATCTCTTTCTCGGACCATGCAGAATAATACGAGAAAGGATCCCTCTCTTTTCTATTCAAATTGAGAAGAGTATTCTCAGGCATGGGTTTATCACTTAGGATACCAATGTTAGGATATTTATACACTTAGGAGTTAGTTAAGATCAACTTGTGTAATATATCTGTTAGGTAAAAGTGTGTTTCTTTATTATGCATTAGTATGCATTTGTAAATATTATAATCTGATGGTCACGATATGTTCTAGACATAGAGTGATCCAACGGTTCAACTTCTCTTAGATCATACCTACCATTGATCCATGGCTTAACACCTGATTGGTCTATGATCTCTATTTAAAGAGCATAGAGGGTCCTTGGCTAGTTGATCGATTATGAGAAGCTCATGTAAATTTCTTTATTTTGCATAATAAATTGCTCCAAGTAGCTATTTGGCTGGGGCCATGGACTGTTTCCCTCTCGAGGGTTTTAACCACGTGACAAACATCGGTGTGTTGATCTATGATATGTTTATGTGAAGCAGTATCTGAAGGTGTTCAGTCTTTTGGGAGTACCCTGTGTACCCAAACATGGTATCAAATCTTTTATGAAGAGTTGCTTTCGGTTTTGATCAAGATCTGGAACCGGTGTTGCCAAAACTTTGAAAGGGTTTTTGGTTCTAGATTTTCTATGCATTTGTGTCTTGTGGGAGCTATTCCATTACATCCGGAGTGCCATTTCCATTTGGAAACAGTTTTCTTTTCACCGAAAACCATTACCATTTGCTCCAGAAACACCCATTTCGGCAAATCTGAAGGTATAATGTTATAGTGACAGATTTGTTTTTTATTTAAATCTCTCATATTTTATCAGTTTATTATTAGATCTTTTATGTTTTAGTCTCAGATTGTTGTTTTCCCTAACTGCGTATGCTCTTTGCCATGCACCTTGCGCGATCGCAGCGAATCAGAAACAGTAAGGGAAAGTTTTTTTTCTTGTCTTCTCGGCTACGTATGCTCTTTGTCGTGCACCTTGTGCAATCACGACAAATCAGAAACAACGAGAAAACTTGAAAACATAGACTTTTCGGGTAAGCTAACCTAGATATAACCCCATTGTGTGGAGAAAAAAAAATTTGTTTTTGTTTTTCATTTTTTGTGATTTGCAGGGAAAGAAAGCAAGCACCAAAAATGAGAGAGAAGAGTTAAAAAAAAAGCCCCCTTTCTTCTTTCCATACTTTTACGTACATTTTAAACTTAGCTCACTTGGTCCAAAGTTGCTTTACACCTTGATAAGTCTTGAGTTCAAGTCTTATCAAGCTACTTTTTAGTGCATCCAATTTCTGTTTTCAAGTTACTTTATTGTAAAAGTGCATCTTCCAATAAATAAAATAAAATAAAAGTGAGTCACTTAAGTTTTTTAATTTATTGCCGCACTATTTAAAAGTCACATTATTGTAAAAGTGAACATCACTTATTCTACAAAAGTGATTCACTTCAAAGCAACTTTATTGTAAAAGTGATTGTCAAAGGTTGATCTTGGGAAGAGAGGGCTTCTTTTTTTAGTTGGTCAAGTTAATATCTGCCACGTCACTATTGGTGACATCTTCAACATTTTCTTTGATCAAGCATAACTTCATCATCCAGAATCCACATTTTAAGTGTCGTTTTTTTTAAAACCGCATATTTTTTCGAGATATTTGCATCCAGATATTTAGTTTCTATTCTTTCAGGCATTATTTTACAATATGGCCGCTCCTTGTGATATTATACTTACAAGTTCTAACTATTTCTCCTGGAAATCTTGTATGGAGGATGTTCTACGAAGTAGGGGATTTTTCAGGATAACGTTAGGGAAAGAAACATAACCCAATGATGATAATAAGAAAATTAAATGGGAAAATAGATGTGATGAAGCTCATGGATTGATTGGGATGTCAATCTCTACTAATTTGTGATTCCACATATCTGGCATTGATGAACCTGATAAATCTTGGGAAAAGTTGGAATCTATGTTTGGTAAAAACAACGAAATTCGGGGTCATCAACTTGAGAATGAGTTGCTTTCCTTGAATCCAAATGATTTTTTATGCATTCATGACTATTTATCTAAGTATAAAACTCTTAGACTCTTATGTGCAGAATGCAATATTAAGAAAGAAGACAAACAATGTATTTATCATATTCCTTCCAAACTTGGACCTGCATATTCTATTTTTGTATCTACATTCTACTCCATGAAAGAATCCTTGACTGTAGCTAGCTATCAAGAGCCTAGTCTTGAATCCTTTTGTGATTCCTTAATTAGAGAGCAAGATAAGCTCATTCATCTTGGAATAATTAACAATGCAGATACATCTGGGAAAGCCTTATTGTCCCAACAAAAAGAAAAGTCCAAGCCTCCCAAGAAATAGAATTTTCGCAATAATAAGCCAAACAACAAGGGTCCCAAACCCTCTCAGTCAGCTCCTTCTTCAAAAAATGACAAAGGATCCAAACAAAAAGGAAAGAAGACTGAGCATCATTGCAATTTTTGTGGGAAAGATAATCATGATGAATTTAAATGTTTTAAGAAGATGGCAGCCTTGGAAGCAGCAATGAAGAAGCACCACATCAACCTAGATTCGTCTTTAGAATCTAACTCTCATGGACATGCACTTTGTGCTTCTAGTTACTCTTATATGGCATCTTCTTCTTCTACTTCAAATGAATGGCTCATTGATTCTGGAGCATCTTATGATATGGCTAAGGATCAAGCCATCTTTTCTACTATGCATGAATGTAACACCAAACAAATATTTGTTGGTGATGCTAGATCTCTAAGTGTTGTAGGATCTGGAACAGTTCTAGTAGAAAATGGTCATTTTAGTGATGTACTATGTGTTCCAAAAATTTCCTGCAATTTGTTATCAGTCTATCAAATTAGTCATTCAGGTGAAGGTAAAACCGTGATGTTTACACCTCACCAAGTTGTAATCAAGGATTTTAAAAATACTCAAAATGTCCTTGCTACTGGAACTGTTGATGATATTACCAGGTTGTACAAATTTAACAACTTTGGGTCATCACCTTTTCCTTCAGTTTTTGTTGCTCATAGTGATAACTTGAGCAAAATTTGGCATGAGCGATTTGGTCACTTAAATCATCGCTCATTGCAACAACTATGTAAAGACAATATGGTGACTGGTCTTCCGCCAGTATCTTGCAAAGATGGTGTTTGTTCCGGTTGTGTACTCGAAAAACATCATCAGGATAGTTTTGACAAACGTGCCTCTTGGAACGCCTCGGTTCCCTTGGAGCTTGTGCATAGTGACTTATGTGGCCCTCTTCCATTTGCTTCCTTTTCTGGTTTCAAATATTTCTTAACTTTAATTGATGACTACTCCAGACACACTTGGGTTTACTTCCTAAAACTTAAGAGAGAAGTATTTAACATGTTCTTGGCCTACAATGCCCTTGTTGAAAAACAATCTGGTCATCAAATTATTAAGTTAAGATCTGACAATGGAGGAGAATATGTTAACAACAATTTCACTACCTTTTGTACTGAACAAGGAATCCAACAACAGCACACTGTTCCATATACATCACAACAAAATGGTGTAGCTGAACGGAAGAACCGCACTTTAAAAGAAATGGCTAATTGTATGATCCAATCTAAAGGATTAAGTCTTCAATATTGGGCTGAGGCCATAAATTGTGAAAATTACATAGTTAATCACACACCCACTAAATTTTTACAAGGTATAGCATCGGAAGAAGCATGGAGTAAAATTAAACCAGATGTAAGTCACTTTCGTGTGTTTGGTTGTGAAGCATGGGCTCACATTCCGGATGAAAAACGGAAATCATTGCATCCTAAAAGTGAAAAGTGCATATTTGTTGGATATTCTGAAGATGTAAAAGGTTATAGACTTCTTCAGCCCCATTCACATGATATAATCATTAGAAGAGATGTTAAATTTGATGAAAATCTCTTGGCCTACGAGCCTAACTTGGCGGGTGTGCCATCTTTGGCCTGCAAGCCTGATTCGATGATTGTGCCTTATTCTTATTCTTCCAACATTCTTGATAGGTTTCCAACTCCAGTTTTTGATGATGACAGTGAGAATGAAAATCCACCTCCTCCTACTCATGTTCCTCCATTTGCACCAGCACCAATACTTCCTCGATGGGTCCGTTCAACATGTGAAGAAGCTGGTGATCTTGCAGGTGATCCTAGAGATCAACGTCGAACACGTTCTCAATTTCAGTGAGCCTCTTCTCTTTTGGCTCAAGTTTCTAAGAATCATGATCCAGAAACTTTTGCAGAAGCTTCAGGAAATCCATATTGGGATGCAGCTATGGATGAAGAATATCATTCCTTAATGGCGAACGATACTTGGGATCTTGTTCCTCTTCCAAAAGGAAGAAAAATTGTGAGATGTAAATGGGTCTCCAGAACTAAGTATGCATCATATGGAAGTGTTGAAAGACTTAAGGAAAGGTTAATTGCCTAATTTTTTTCCCAAGTTGAAGGGATTGACTACAATGAAACCTTTTCCCCTGTAGCAAAAATGAACTCCATCCGCCTTGTTCTTTCCCTTGCAACCTTACATAACTGGGAATTCCATCAAATGGATGTCAATTTTTCCTTCTTACATGGTGATTTACATGAGGAAATTTACATGGAACAACCTCCTAGATATGTTTAGAATAACTCTAGCCTTGTTTGTCTCCTTAAGAAATCCTTAGATGGCCTTAAGAAAGCTCCTAGAGCTTGGTATGCTAAAATGGATAGCTTTCTCCTTGACACTGGTTTTTCTAGATGCCATTCTGACCCCAATGTCTTTACCAAGAAAGTTGGAAACCATCTCATCATACTTGTTCTTTATGTTGATGATCTTATCCTTACTAGTAGTGACCCTAACCTTATAACCCATGTGAAATCTAGTCTTAAGCAAAATTTTAAAATGTCAGACTTAGGACATTTGCATTATTTTCTTGGTCTTCAAGTCTTGCAAACCAAAGAAGGAATCTTTCTTTCCCAGTCTAAGTATGCTTGTGACCTTCTTTGTTGCTTCCACATGGAAGATTGTAAACCAGCCCCTTCTCCCTTCTAGTCTGGATTCAAACTTTCTGCCACTTGTACTTCCCCTGAAATAGATGCCACCTTGTATCATCAGCTTGTTGGTAGTCTTTTATACTTGAATCATTCCCATCCTGACCTTTCCTTTGTCATGTTTCCCGTTATATGCAAACTCCTCATGAAAGTCACTGGAAAGCTGCAAAAAGAATACTTCGATATATTCGAGGTACAATTCAGTTTGGGATTCATTACAGTACAGGGGGGGAACCTTTGTTGGTTGGCTTCACTGATTCAGATTGGGTCGGTGATCCTGATGATTGAAAGTCTATTGCAGGTTATGTTTTCAGTCTGGGATCTGGACCTGTCACTTGGACTTGGAAGAAACAACAAGTTCTTGCTCTTTCTTCAGCAGAAGCGGAATATCGAGCCGCAGTTAATGCCAGTTAGGAAGCTTTATGGCTTCGACAGATCCTTTCAGAGTTTGGATTTGAGCAGAAGTAGCCTACTCCACTATGTTACGACAATCAAAGTGCCATCAAGCTTTCCAAATATCCAGTTTTACATCAGTGCAACAAATACATTGAGCTACACATGCACTTCATTAGAAATCTTGTTCATGATAGTGTTATTGAAGTTCTCTATTGCCCTACAGATGATCAAGTTGTAGACATCTTCACCAAGTCTCTTACAGAAGCTAATTTTTCTAAACTTTGGTCTATGTTAGGAGTTCAGGAATGTGTCCTTAAGGGGGGATAGGCTCTAATGCCTCCTTCCTTCTCCTAATAGTGTCAATTTTTTAAATCATTCAATCCTATCCCAAGTTGTTCTTAAGGGGGTATGTTAGGATATTTAGACACTTAGGAGTTATTTAAGATCAGCTTGTGCAATATATCCGTTAGGTAAAAGTGTGTTTCTTTAGTATGCATTAGTATGCATTTGTAAATATTTCAATCCGATGGTCACGATATGTTCTAGACATAGAGTGATCTGATGGTTCAACTTCTCTTAGATCATACCTACCATTGATCCGTGGCTTAACACCTGATTGGTCTATGATCTCTATTTAAAGAGCATAGAGGGTCATTGGCTAGTTGATCGATTATGAGAAGCTCATGTAACTTTCTTTCTTTTGCATAATAAATTGCTCCAAGTAGCTATTTGGCTGGGGTCGTGGACTGTTTCCCTCTAGAAAGTTTTAACCACGTGAAAAACATCGGTGTGTTGATCTATGATCTGTTTGTGTGAAGCGGTATCTGAAGGTGTTCGGTCTTTTGGGAGTACCCTATGTACCGGGACATTTTGGACCTGAGGGACTAAATTTACAGAAAAGGAACTCCTAGTATGAGCTTAGTTTTCTCTTTTTTGTGCTCTGGACCTACACATGAAAAATATTCCAAGTGTACTTTGTGTCTTTTTCATGCTCGTTAAACACTAAAGAACAAAGCAACGAGTTTATTGTTGTAAGCCCCATTTCTCGTACTCAAATGGATCTTTTCGAGTGATCTTTCTTTCCTTCACACTCGTAAAACTCAAGCTATTCATGCTGTTTTGGAAGGAGCGTTGGGTAGGTGGTAATTTAGCATTTTTCGGACCTCCTTGACTAAGTATGAAAAGGGTTCACCTTTTCTTCTATGAAAGTTAAGAGAGTTCTTCTGTGGTATGTTTTATACTTTTTCGGCCTCAGGAGACTAAATTGGATGAAAAGGGACCCCCTGGAGTATTATTTGGATTTTTCAGACTCTCTAAATGTGAAAACACCAGCTGAGCATGTACTAGTTTGGGCTCATTAAATCCATGAATCAGTGACACTATCAAGCATTATTTTCTCTTCTCTTCAAGCTTGTTAAAAAATGAAGAGAGATCTGAGTTGACTTTCCTAGACTCATTAAAATTTAATAGGGAAGGTAAGGAAGAATATTTCTCTTGTTTTCAGTTAGTGGCATCATGTCATCCTTGAACATAGCACTCTCTATTTTTTCTGATACTCATGTCTCAGTGTTCACTTTCAGTTTAGCTATTACTTCAAGTTTAATACTCCTCCTCTTGTCCGTTATACCTGGGGAATCTGATCATGTCTCCTACATGACAGATAAGTCTAGTTGTTCTATCTATAAAGTTAAAAGTTGCCTTGGGTCATCTTTGTGTCATGCTCACTGTTCAAGGAATTAACCCAATGTTTGATCTTTATCCTGATCCCATCATTGTGGACCATTGCACTCCCAACACTTTATGGGTTATTTTCGTTCAAAGTTCTTTATGTAATTACTATGATTACTAGTGGACTCTTTACTCTTTTGATTGTTCTAATTGTTCTATGAGTTATTCTTATTCCTCTAGAAATTCTTATTATAAACATTTCTACCCTTATTACTTTTAGAATTCCAATTGGCAACAAACTCTTTCTTGTTTTGATCATAATTATTATTCTTTTTGGCCTTCCAGTTGGCCATACTCTCCTTTTTTCGATTCTGTTCATAACAGAAATTGGCTTTCCTCATAGCTTCTTCCAGAGTTTTTGGATTGTCATACTCAATCCTATCCTTTATGTGATAAGGTAAATAGCCAAGGAACTGCTGTACCTTCGGTTTTTCATCCACAAGGTATGGGACATACCTAAGCAGACTTGTTGTGCTCCTGATATGCAAGTAGATTACTACCAACATACAGAGTGTACAATATTTATTGTCAACCTGGGAAAGTCTTTCTATTTCAAAGGATAAATGCACAGTATATGCTTAAACACAAATTCGATGCAATTAAAAACTATTATCCCCTAGCAACTATGCTCATCCCAAGAATCTGCATAATCCCACTTATCTTCTAAATACTACAATCTCAATTACTTTCTACCATGCATCAAGGAAAATAACATAAGATTCAAATTACAATTGCAGATAAAAGGAAGTCCTATTCACATCCCTGAACAAGTAATTCACCTATTCAATCTGATTAGTCTTGAAAGCCATAAGCATAAATCAAATGTTAATCTAGGAATTCAATTGCAAAGGATTGAGTTCAGCTACTCTCAGAAATTGAAATACAGGAATGAAATTCAACAATCGTAGTAGTAAAGATAAGCTGCAAGGATTCGTGGAATAACAATTAAAACTGTAGGATGAACAAAGCTGTGTACAACTACCACATGAATTGCATAAAAGATAGTTACCTACTCAGTCGACTGTCACTCTGTACCATTCATAGATCTCAAGGAAATGCCACCACAATTATATTGTAAATCCACACTTATTACGTATAAAGGGAATAAAATCAACAATACATCACACAACAGATGAATTAGAAAATCCTAGATTAACACAACAATCTCTGTGGAAGGTGGGCCCAGCCTTCACACAGAGATGCTGGCTGAACAATGTAAAACTTCTTAAACTAGAGGTAACTCCTTATATTAAGAAGAGAATGATTACACAAATTTCTCCCACTGCTAATACAATGAATGAAGTATATGTTCAGCAACCCCCTGGGTCGAGACATCTCCCCATATTTATACATGCAGATCATAACATCCGATCCTATTAAAGGGCAGCCATGAAGATCTCTGATCTTCAGGTGCCCTAAATAACACTAGATGTTACAAACGTGGTATAGTAAAGATATAGAAAATACAGGAAAGCTGTTAGTTGGCCCAGGAATGGCAATCTTTTCTGATCACAATTATACTCGAGTAGCAATGTACCAAAGATCTCCAATTGTAGCACATTCTGTTACAACTACCTTGTCACAGATATGTCTAAGATATCACATTAAAACCACGTGCATTAATTGATGATAGGAGGGATGAGGATCATCTTGAGTGGCGAATATTCCTCCTTTTGGGACTTGTTCAGCCCCATCTTCCTGCAGTCCACTTATCTCAAACAACCTTCATAAATCATAACATGTTAGCACATTTGAGAGATACACAGCTTTAATTATCACAATCATAAGCATTAATAAGATGAAGCAATGACCAGTCATACCTTGGCCGTTTGGGGAATAAAGTGAGGACAACAAGTCTGATTAGCATGATGAATGGTGTAGGACAGGGGAAGAAAAGGTGATTGAGGATGGTTAAAAGGGACCAATTTTGGGCTCAACATCTCCCCCCAACTATCCTATTGCATGTCCTCATGCAACAACCTGCATCATTCAGAGTCTAAATCCTATACTGAGCTTTGCTCGTGGAGGGAGGAAAAATTGTAAGGAAACTCAGGCACCTCATCTTTCTTTAAAAAGCCTCTGTGAGTAATCCAATACTTCCAGCATCGCTGCTCCTCTGTCCTAGTTAGGTAGAAATCCATGTTATACAGTTTTGCTGGCCACCAAATGAGGGGGAATTTGAATTTCAAACCCAACCAATTAACCCCACACTCCCTGATACTTCCCACATAGCCATTGACCCTTGAAAGTGCCTGCTTGAAATTCTTGAAACAGTAGGGGTCCCGGCTTCTGAGTGCAGGGGAGGCAGCCTGCCATCTGTGCTTACTCCCTTCCAATGCTACCTGTTGGTGTCTGTAAATGTAGTTGGTGCAAGTGGAGATCACTTCTTCCTGAAGTATCATTATATGTTGCGTCTGGGGAGAACTTGAAAGGAAATTTCTGTACCGAGCCAAAAGAATACCAGGATTCTGGGGCTCACTTCGAATCCACAGGTTGGTGTGAGATTCATTGTGAGAAAATTTTTGAAAATACCTTTCCCATTGAGCGTGATTTCTCACAAAAGAGACAAAAGCTCTCAGCTAAACATCCCCTGCAAATGGGACAGGATTTGAGTGGCGGTCCAGAGGGAAAGCCATCTCATGCAAGTATAGTTCACAGAGAAAATTTTGATCCTCAAAATTGCTTTCAAAGAATGTCTCCATAAATTTTGCTGAGGTTGTTATTTCAAACGACCTCCCTTCCTTCACAGCCTTCAATTTAAACCAGACAAATTGTTCAAACATGAATACTGGATAAGAGGAAGAAGGCTTCCTAGTGCCTAGAAGTTCTTGAGAGAGAGCATACATCTGCTCTTTCTCCTGCTGCATGGATTCGAAATTTTTCAATCCTCTCAATTTGCTCTATAGCTCTTCTTCCCAAATTATGTGGGCCATCCATTCTTCTGCCCAATTTTCTTCCAATCCCCTAATGATTTTTCTATGCTCACTGAGAGAAATCATGCCTCTTTGGTGTTCCTCCACCTAGATTTTCCATTTGGTCAACTCCAGCCTTAGAGTTGAGACTTCTGTTGTGAGGTTCAAGATTTCCCTTTTATGATGCTCCTCTTGATCCGAGTCCAAATCAATGAAATTTCTAAGGGGTAGAAGCACTGGTTCTTGTGGGACAGTGTCTTCCTTTTGGGCATCCTGCACATCTAAGTTTACTATGAGAGTTTCTGGTGCATTACATAAACCAAAGGGGAGCACTCTATAGGAAAACATTCCCCAGGGACAAGTGAAGGTGGTTTTATCCTGGTCCTCAGGAGCAATCTGAATCTAATTGTACCTGCTAAACCCATCTAGGAAGGAGAAGAACTTCTTCCCTGATAAGGTGTCGAGTACTTGGTCAATAAATGGGAAAGGGAAGTGGTCCTTTTGTGTAGCTTTGTTCAGCTCCCTATAGTCAACACAGACCCTCCATTTACCATTTTTCTTGGGTACAATTACGAGTGGGGAAACCCACTCGCTATCTGAAATAGGATATATAAATCCTGCTTCCAAGAGTTTCTGGATTTCTTCCTTCACTATGTCCCTTAAATTGGGGTTCATTCGTCATTGAGGCTGACACATAGGCCGAGATTCACTTTTAATATAAATATGATGGGTGCATAGATTAGAGGGGATACCCCTCATGTCTGTATACTCCCAGGCAAATGCCCCCTTGTGTTCTTTGAAGAGACTGATCAGGCGTTTCTGCTCATCTAAGGAGAGATTAGGGTTAATATTCAACGTTTTTCCAGGCTCTACCTCTATAGGAATACTTTTTGAATTTTTCATTACGGGGATTATGTGTGTGTCACCGACTAATGTTTCTTCTGTAAGATTTTCTTGTTCTTCCTTTCCCAGGGTAATGTTCAGGATTTGATAAAAAAATTTATCAACTGAAGTGGGTTCACTAATAAAATTATTAATAGCATCATCTTCCGTTTCATTTTTAAAAGTTAAGGCCTTCCATATAGTTAATAGTGGCTGAACATCCTCCTCTTCCTCCGGTTCTATCCAGAGAGAAGTTTCAGCCTCTAGACTTGGCCGAGCTGGAGGATAAAGGGTGAGGATTTTATTCTCAGTGCCATCAGATATAGTCATGGACCCCGATCGACAGCTGATGCAAGCATCAGCTGTGTCCAACCAAGGCCTCCCCAGGATCAATGGGTGTCCTCCCAGCTGCAATTTTGGTTGTAACACCAAAAAGTAAGCAGGGTAATCTCATGAATCCACTGAGATAACAAGGTCGTCCACAATTCCTTCCAGTCTAATGGTGGATCTGTCCGCCAATTCCAAAACGGTGGGGTTCGGTCTAAGATTAGTGAGCCCAAGTTTCTTTACAGTCTCAATTGTTATGACATTGATCGCTGCTCCTAAATATACTAGCACGTTGGGTATCTGTGTATGTCCTACCTGTACAGTGACAGTAGGATTTCCAGGGTCGTCATACTTAGCCACTGGGGTCTTTCCTGTTATCAAGGAAGATAAATTCCCTATGATGTGAACAGTGGGAGGATCTCTGGGTTTCCTTCCTAGTTTCTTGGTGCACAGGTCCCGAACGGTTCTAGCATAAATAGGTACGTCTTGAAGAGCTTGAAGAAGGGGGATATTAACATAGAGATTCTTTAACTCTCCTAGGAGGTTAAATTGAGGTTGCGCCCCCGCCCTTGGTATCATTAGTCTCTCGGGGTATGGTGGTTTCCTTATCAACTGGGTAGACTGCGTATTGTCAGATTTATCATTTGATGTTTCAGCCGTCCCATTTAAGGGATGCTCGGCATATTCAATAATAGGAATTATATTGGGCGGATGCTGAGGACTCACCCCTTCTTTATGCACAGAAGGTGGAGCATCTTCTGTAATTACAAGTTCTACTATTTTCCCCAATCGTAAATGAATATCGTTACAAGGTACAGGGGAAAGAGAGTAGGCCGGCATTTTAACAGCATCTAATTGATGGAATGTTTTATTATTTGGGTTAGGATTACGTTGAGCAGGCAGTTGAGGTCGCATCGGTACATTCGGTACAGAATTGTTCTGCAATTGCAGCTGTGACTGCTGAGGTGGGTATTGAGGATATTGAGGGAATTGAGGGTATTGAGGAGAATATGGTGACTGTTTTGGTGGAGGTGGTTGAGGAAACTGGTTCCCAGGATGGAAATTCCTCCATCCAGGAGACCAGGACGTAGGTTGGTGTGGTGGCTGTGGCCAAGGATTCCATGAGTTAAAATTTTGCATTGCAGGTTGCGAAGGATTCCACTGAGCATAACTTGAAGGGAATTGTGTATTCACATTTTGCATATTATTCCAGTTGTTTGTATTATTCAAAAATGGAAACGAGTCCAAGGACATACCTTGATTTTGAGGCTGCCAAGGTCTCTTCTGTCCAATAAAATAGGCCGATTCCACCTCTGGAGTTGATGCCTGCAGAACAGTATTTACTTGGGGAAGCGAGGGACATTCTTTTATGTCATGGTTTAGCTCACACAACTGACATACTTCTACTTTAACAAGAAGGAATTCTCTCAGTGGATGATTCTTTCTACATTGGGGGTAGAACACACCGAGTGTGAGGTCCTCCACTGCATGTTTTTGTTTTTCCTTCAGGACATCGATCTCTGAGGAGATGGAGCTCATCATCTCTATTTTAAAATTTTCAAGGAGATTGCCTATCTTTGCATGGGTATCTCCTCCATTGGATGACTTCTGAGTTATGTCGAAGACATCCTGTTCTAGCTTATCCCGTTTGTCCCACTTATTGTTCCTGGAAGACCCCCTGGAGTATCTATTACATAATTCCAAAATTTTTCCAAAAGGTTCTTTGGAGATATCTCCCTTTCCTAGCAAGTTTAACATGTCGAAACAATCATCCCTGATCCCATGGAGCAAGATTATCTTGAGCACGTCCATCCCCATGTTCGTCTGCCTAGCTCTTTGCACATTATACAGTAGCCTTTCCACAAAATCCTCTAGACTTTCATCCTCCTTCTGTACCATTTTGAACAATTCCTCTCTTTTGTCCTTGGTGTTGCAATATTCCTAATATTTCTCTAGGAACACCTCTTTCATTCTATCCCAATTAGCAACAGTTCCTCCCCAAAGGCTCATGAACCATCGCAATGCGTTGTCCTTGAGGGTGGCAGGGAAAAGTTTTAGCTTTTGGGCATCGGTGACATAATCATAGCTACGAGAGAGGATATCGAATTCAAAAAGGAATTCATCTGGATCTTCTGCCGCCCTTCCATGGAAGCGAGGCAACACTGATGGTGAGATATTTTTCATAGGAGCTGTCCCCTCTGGCTGCTGAATCAAAAATTGCAGTGTAGCCATTGTTCCTTCAGGCAGGGAATGATTCTCATGATGATAGTTTTCCCCCATTTCCTCTTCCTCATCGGACTCGTGTCTGTTACTCATCTCCTCTTCTGTTTTCTCCTCTTTGTTCATTCCTGCGCTCGGTTCCTCATTCTTCTCTTCATCCTTCCTCTATTCCTCGTTCATTTCTTCTTTCTTTTCTTCTTTCTTTTCTTCATTCGTTTCCTTTTTCTTCCACTGATCAGTAATATTTTGGTGGAACTGCGTCCACTCTTCTTTAGTTACAACTTTCCTGTAAATGTGGTAGATCGGTCTTCTACCAGCAAGTCCAGTTGTAATATTTGTGTTTTCTCTTGCAAGGATATTTGTGGAAGTCACGACTGCTTGTGTGTTATCCTCCATGGATCCTGATGCTGGTGCCCCAGGATCGACAGGGTCTCTTCTGATAGGAGTTTCTTGATAGCGAGCCCTGGTGGATGAATCGGTTCTGTCAACAAGATCATCGATGAATGTCCTTCTGCCCAGTGGTGGACCTCGACTGTGACCCGAACCACCTACACTGTTAGTATTTTGTGGGGTTTTGGGGTCTGAAAGATGATCACGCTTTACCCTTCTTGTATTCATGCAACCCAAATCATTACAGCAAAGAAGGTAGAAAATAATGACTAGAAGCAATTGCAAAAATTGCAACTAACAATGGTGTTTAATTTCTATCCTTCCCCGACAACGACGCCAAAATGTCGTGCTCCCAATATGCAAGTAGATTACTACCAACATACAGAGTGTACAATATTTATTGTCAACCCAGGAAAGTCTTTGTATTTCAAAGGATAAATGAACAGTATATGCTTAAACACAAAGTCACTGCAATTAAAAAATATTATCCCCTAGCAACTATGCTCATCCCAAGAATCAGTGTAATGCCACTTATCTTCTAAATACTACAATCTCAATTACTTTCTACCATGCATCAAGGAAAATAACATAAGATTCAAATTACAATTGCAGATAAAAGGAAGTCCTATTCACATCCCTGAACAAGTAATTCACCTATTCAATCTGATTACTCTTGAAAGCCACAAGCATAAATCAAATGTTAATCTAGGAATTCAATTGCAAAAGATTGAGTTCAGCTACTCTCAGAAATTGAAATACATGAATGAAATTCAACAATCGTAACAGTAAAGATAAGCTGCAAGGATTCATGGAATAACAGCTAAAACTATAGGATGAACAAAGCTGTGTACAACTACCACATGAATTGCGTAAAAGATAGTTACCTACTCCGTCGACTGTCACTCTGTACCATTCATAGATATCAAGGAAATGCCACCACAATTATACTGTAAATCCACACTTACTGCATATAAAGGGAATAAAATCAACAAGACATCACACAACATATGAATTAGAAAATCCTAGATTAACATAGCAATCTCTGTGGAAGGCGGGCCCAGCCTTCACACAGAGATGCTGGCTAAACAATGTAAAACTTCTTAAACTAGAGGTAACTCCTTATATTAAAAATAGAATGATTACACAAATTTCTCCCACTGCTAATAAAATGAATGAAATATATGTTCAGCAACCCCCTGGGTCGAGACAGCTCCCCATATTTATACATGCAGATCGTAACATCCGATCCTATTAAAGGGAATCCATGAAGATCTCTGATCTTCTGGTGCCCTAAATAACACTAGCTATTACAAACGTGGCATAGTAAATATATAGAAAATATGGGAAATCTGTTAGTTGGCCCAGGGATGGTGATCCTTTTTTATCACAATTATACTCGAGCAGCAATGTACCAAATATCTCCAATTGTAGTGCATTCTGTTACAGCTGCCTTGTCATGGCTCTGTCTAAGATGTCACATTAAAACCACATGCCTTAATTGATGATAGGAGGGCTGAGGATCATCTTGAGCGGTGAATATTCCTTCTTTTGAGATTTTTTCAGCCCCATCTTCCTGCAGTCCACTTATCTCAAACTACCTTCATAAATCATAACATGTTGGCACATTTGAGAGATACACAGCTTTAATTATCACAATCATAAGCATTAATAAGATGAAGCAATGACCAGTCATACCTTGGCAGTTTGGGGAATAAAGTGAGGACAACAAGTCTGATTAGCATGCTGAATGGTGTAGGACAGGGGAAGAAAAGGTGATTGAGGATGGTTAAAAGGGACCAATTCTGGGCTCAACAAGACTTAAAAACTTACTGTTCAAATCTTTCATAGTCATTGTACCTAGTTTTAGCTCATAGAATTATTTATCCCTTTATTCATAGTAATGTTCAGATAATATTTTATTTTTAAAGTACTTCTTGAAGGTACTCCAATTTATGTTTTTCTCTCTTATTCCTTGCACTCTCTTTAAAACTTGCCACCATATATCAGCTTTCCCTGAAAGATTATAGATATCCATTCTAGCCTTTAATTGGTTAGAATAGTTATAAATATAGAAGTACTTCTTCATCCCGGATAACTATTGGGCTATAGGGCAGACCTGGGTTTTATACCATTAAATTCACACCAACAAAAGACCCACAGTGTTGGCCCTTTCGGCAACAACCTGCAAACAGGTTGCAGTCTCACCTGAAACAGCTATGGGGTGTGGCAGAATTAGGTTTCTGCAAGCAGAAGAGGGATATTACTGTACATTTAGCTTCTAACAAATGATAATTATTAAATATAGAGCTTTGATATTACTTATTTAGCTTCGCGATTAGATAAAAAAATAGTGCCTTGCTTAACCCTTTACTGGGAATTCACAGCGAAGTTAGTATTTTGCAGTGATCTTACTTATCAGTTATATATTTATCAATGCATAAAAGAACATAACAACAACACAAAAAAACCACAACACACGATATAACGTGGTTCACCCCAGTTTAGGGGTTACGTCCACAGAACTGTGTTTTATTCAACTCTTTACAAAAACCACAGTTCTGATCTACGCACTTAGCTGTAGATCCCTTCAAGTCCTCAAAGCCACGCACACAGCTGCAGGCCTCTGCGCACACAGCTGCAGATCTTCTTAATCACCCAAAAACCCTCTACGCACATAGTTGCAGAGGTCGTCCACGCACACAGCTGGGACTTAACCTTTCTTACAAACAAGCCTTAGCTTCGCATCAATTCATCTCACATCCAAAACCTAAACTTACTTCTTTACAAGAGTGCTTATTTATAGTGCACTTATTACAAAACCATGGGCACCCCGAACCCTAAGCCCTAGACTTAAACCATGGTTTTATTACAAAAAAGAAGGTTTTTACTCAACCCCGACACCCCTAAGACTATTTTGAGTCGCAACTCTGCTTACAAACTTCCACAAAACTGGTGGAGTTACCAAAATTAGGGACCGTTAAGGTGCGTGCCCCAACAGGCCCCTAACACTCACCAGTGTCCCATCCCAGGACACTCTGCTGCTTTTCTGGTGGGAGAATCTTGTTGGTGAAGATAGAAAATGGCTTTCTATGGCTGCATCGTTGTCCCTTTTGCTACTACTACCAGGGCCGCGGCTTGCTTGATCCATCATCCTTTCATCCTTAGTAGAATACAACCATCTCTTATGCTGCTATCTGCCTCTGTCATATTTATGGTGGTCATGGGGGTCATTGGGCCTTCTATCAGTGACCCCATCCTTCGAATTGCCTCCCATTCATGTCCTATCAAACATTTGACCATCCACAACTTTGGGTCCTTAACAGGTAGTTCCCCTGTGTTTGCATACCACTGTAATTTTTCATAAGACAAACAGCATGCCTCCATTTGTCGGGATCCTCCTGAGTCTTTCCTGAGGGGTTGTGCCTTTCTTTGTTCCACTTAGAGAGAACTTTTTCCTTAAATTTCTTTCAGGTTGATCGTATCTGCATTGGATTCTTTGGTGCTGGAGATGCCTCCTCGCAAGGGGGATTTCCCATAAGGTTCTGTAGACCTCTCTCCCTTAACTCTCATAACAATTCCTATACTTCATGATCATTCGACATGGTGATAACTGTAAACTCAAAGAAGTGCACAATGCAGGAGTCGGAGGCCGGTGTAGCTTCTTATAGGATCCCACAACAAAATCTGTCATCATGGTGCATTAATGACGTCAAATTTGATGGAACGGAGGTAAATCCAGTCCACACGACGCTATATTTTCCCAAAATCTCATCATGACAGGCAGTTCACATGCCGATGCCGCCAAGTCAATTTTGTCCCATCAGTCACATTTTTAGGCTGCAACACACCTTTCTTCTTCGACACCACCACTAACTTCAGCTTCACCTCAATGAGTACCCTCGACATAATATTCACCTTCGACCCATCCTGACCTACAGGGCAACCAAACTTCAACCTTCAAACTTTGACAGTCTTCAACACTTCGTAGCTTTGAGAACAACTTCATTATAGTCTAGTACCCAATTCCAACTATTCTTGGTACTTAGACTGTCCTTCTTACTGTTACTTCTGATTAAGGGGTCCCGGTTTGTCCCTGTACTTCTTTAACCTACTTCTATTCACCATGGAAGGTAAAATTTCCCCATTCAATTTAGCTAACTGGACTGCGCCACCATCAGTAACTCTCTGCACTATGTATGGTCCTTTCCAATGTGTCTTGAACTTCCCCGGGAATTTCATGAATTTACTATCATATAAAAGCACAAGATCACCATTCTGGAACTGCTTCTTCTTAATGTGTCTATCATGCCATGCTTTTTCTCTAGCTTTCTGTACTTGCTACTGGAACCCTGCGATGAATCTGTCCTCTTCAAGTTCGAGTATCTTTGCCAGCCTTTCTTTCATCATATCTGGGTCATCCATCTCTGTCAAAGTAGATATTCTAAGGCTAGGAACAATGTACTCCATGGGAATGACTGCTTCTTGTCCATAAACAAACCTAAAGGGTGTATGGCCTGTCAACTTCTTGCAGGTGGTTCTATAAGCCCATAGTATTGGTGGAATTCTAAGATCCCAATCATTTCTGTTAGCATTGCAAACCTTCGTCAGAGCATGTTCAAGGATATTGTTAAAGGCTTCGACAATTCCATTTTCTTGAGGATGATACGCAGTACTCTTCTGATGATATACTTGAAATTCTTTAGTCAATACTTCAATAGTCTTATTTAAGAAATGTGATCCTTGATCACTCATAAGAATTCTAGGACACCCAAATCTTGACAAGATGTTATCGAAGATAAACTTCGCCGCTGTCACAGCACTACAGGCCTTGACTGGTTGAGCTTCGGCCCAACGAGTAAGGTGGTCAATTGCTGTAATAATGTATCTTGCTCTGGATTTCTTCATAGGGGGATTGATAGGTGCAACAAAATCAATAGCCCATTTATCAAAGGGTTGTAAATATACCTGTGGAACTAGAGGCATCTCATCCCTCCTGGATGGTTTGCTTGTCCTCTGACAAATGTCGCAGCTGTGGCAATACTCTCTTGCATCCTTATGAAATGTGGGCCACCACAATCCGGCTGTCAGAATCTTCTGTGCTGTACATTTTCCTATGTAATGACCTCCTGCTGCGCCAGAGTGTGCCTCGGCTAAAATTAATGGCTTTTCATGCTCCAGGACACATCTGCGTAGTATTTCATCTGGTCCTATCTTATATAGTTGTCCTGTTATTAAGGTAAAGTTGGCTTCTCTAACCACTAGTTGTTTCTTCTGCTGCGTTGTCATTTCGGTGGGTGCAAAAATTGTAGACAAATACTGAACAATATCCTCGAATAATCATCAACCATCTGGATGGAAAACAACTGGGCATCAGGAAGACCTTCATCCAAACTAATGGGCTCTTCTCCTGACTCGAGCCTCAATAAGTGGTCAGGACCTAGGTTCAGTCTTCCAGGTTTGACTATGATCTCAAAGTCATATTCCTAAAACAAAATCAACCATCTGCATATCCTTCCACCTACCACAGGCTTGTTAACCAAATAATTCAAAGCAGAGTGGTCAGTGAACATCTTAAAATGATATCCTAACAGATAATGTCGAAACTTCTGCAATGCATAAACCATAGCTAAACCTTCTCATTCTGTAGTAGTATAATTTTTTTCTGCTGTGGACAGTTTTCTACTTGCAAAAGAAATAGGGTGATCAATATTACCTTCACCTGACTGAGCCAATACTATACCCAGAGCAATGGAGGATGCATCGACATGTACATGAAACTCCTTATTCCAGTCAGGAAATACTAAGATAGGGGCAGCTACCATATTTTCCTTCAAAATATCCAAGCTTGCTTGACACTCAGGTGTCCATTCAAACCTAATATCTTTCTTCAACTGCTTTTCCATAGGGGCTGTTATCTGAGCATATCCTTTAATGAATTTCTTGTAATATCCAGTATGACCAAGCGTAGTGTGCAGTTGTTTAACAGACTTTGGAAGTGGTAGGTTCACAATAATGGCTATCTTTGTAGGATCCATCATCAATCCTTGCTTACATACAATGTGACCTAGAAGAATTCCAAAAGGGGCACAGAAGATACACTTTTTCAAGTTCAAGGAAATCTGATGCTGTCTACATTTGTCCATCATAAGTCTTAAACTAGATATGTGGTCTTTTAATAACCCGAAGATAGTCCAATCATCAAAATAAACTTCTAATAATTTATGTATGAATTCCTTAAAAGCAGAGATGACTACTCTAGAAAACATGGCAGGTGCATTCTTCAATCCAAAGGGCATAACTATATACTGGAAGGATCCCATTTTTGTAGCGAAGGTTGTCTTATGTTGATCTTCTGGAGCAATTCTAATCTGATGGTAACCTAAAAATCCATCAGTAAAAGAGTACACTTCTTGACCTCCAACATTGTCTAAAACTTCATCTGTAAAGGGAGTGGGGAAAGGATCATGCAAACAGGCATCATTCAGCTTCCTCAGATTGACACAGATTATGATTTCTCCCTTAGTCTTCTTTTCTTGCACCACCATAGGACTGATCCATTCGGACTCTTCAATAGGCTCAATGATTCCTGCAGCAAGCATCTTATCCATCTCCATTCGGACTTTTTTCTTATACTTAGGGTTCAGCCTATAAGGGCACTGTTTCACAGGATTCACATTAGGTTTCAAAGGGATATTTATCACTCCTATATCACCAAGGATACCTTTCATCTCTGAGAACTTCGTCGAAAATAGGTCCTGATATTCTTGGAGAAGTTGGGTCACCTTGCTCACCATTTCGTCATCCCAATAATCTCCAATGGTAGCATACTTAGGGTTTTCTTTTGACCCAATGTTTACGGTCTGCGTCTTTAGGGGTTGAGTCACTTCAGGTGCTTCAACTGCTGGTCCATGTACTTTGCAGTGTCCTTCTAACTCAGGAATGTTAATGTTGCACGGATCGTCATCCTCGTCAATTGCGAGGTTATAACATTCTACTGCATTGGCTTCTTGTTCCTTCCAATCAGGTTGGTATTTTTCTATTTCTTGATCATCAAATACTTTAGTATGGATCAACCTAATAGCTACGTCCAAAGCAGGAGAAACCTCATTAATAGAAAATGTCAGCACAAAACTATCAACAAGACTATCCCAACTTACGGTACCGTGGCGAAGCTCCACCTCCACATACCAATTCTTTGCTATAGGTTCCAGGGTGTGCACAAACCTATGTACCCATTCTTCATGAGGTACATGCTTCCATGCTTCGTAGCATTGCTCCAAATGTCCCTAAGGACTAGTCTTACCATTAAACCTGCTTCGGACCTCCTGAGGTTGGTCCCTGAATCTTAAGCAAAGGGACTTCTAGCACACTTCCCAACTATGAATGTACTTTTTGTGACCATTCCACCATTTGGATGCTGTGGCTCTGAATGCTGAATCCAGAGTCTCCATTTTCTATGAGTCTGGTAGCTGCTCTAAGAATTGCACAATAAACTCTTCTGGGTCTTTCGAACCATCAAAAACAGGTAAGGTTCTTGTCTATGAGCCAAGCCATCTGATAGACTTGGTAATTCTGGCACATCGATGTCCATGTAGCTCATACAGTCTATTCTGCCAATTCTCTAGGCCGTCATCTGAATCTGTCATGCAGGAGCTATCACACTACCAATCCATGATACCTTCGGCAGTAGGATCAACATAATCTTCTTCCTTCACTGTGATATTGTAGATATGGTCTAAAACATCCTAGTCTTCATCTCTTACTGGCTTTGTGTATCTCTCTCCTTGAGAAGTATCCAATGGGACTATGACTCTCAGTTTTTTCCCTTCAAAATTCATATGTCTCTTCTTCAGGTTGATTACTGCATCATTATCTATTTCCCATTCAATTCCTAGTAGTGCTAGATAGGGGTTATTGTCATCAATTATTTCAATTACCTCAAAGTCTGCTAAGGTACTAACTCCATCAATATCTACGGATATACTAGGGAGTCTTCCTAGGGGCACAATATTCTACTGATTGGCTAATCTCAACTGTATAGGGGACCATTCTAGAGTAGGTTTTCCCATTTGTTCCCATGTCTTCTTAGTTAAGACATTTACTTCTGATCCAAGGTCTAGGATGACATCAGTCATGTCATATTCTCCTATCTGCGCATTCAATCTCATTTCCCTACCAGTTCTTCTAAATCTATGAACAGTTTTTTCCTTACCAGAACTTCGCTGAGGTTCACAAGAAGCAATAACATTCTGCAACTCATTTAAAGCATTCCGATTTCTCAAGAGCTTCATACAACTCTGTAAAAAGGAGGACAATGTACTTACTTTATTTGTCGAAGCTTCTTGTGGCTACGACTGTTGCTGAGTTTGTTGCACAGGTACTACTGAGGTGTTGGGGTCAACAAAGTCTCTCTTGGCTTCCATAAATGTCTCTTTTTCTCTTTTGACATCAAATGCTAGGATTTTTTCTGGGGCCTTACGAACCCAAGCCTCGGCAGGCTGTTTCTACTCGTTCTTCACTTCTGTCATAGCTCCACTCCTGGTAACAACATTAATGCCTGGGACAGGTCGTTTCTCCATAGCAATCAGCTGAATATTCTGAGTAGGGGCACTATTTATTTCTTGAATATATGCTATCAGCTGCGAGCATTTCTCAATCACATGGTCGATAGCTCTGCAATATTGACATGTCATAGTTGGGTTCCGACAGTCTCTAGCTAG
Source organism: Pseudotsuga menziesii (assembly GCA_001517045.1). Lineage (NCBI taxonomy): Eukaryota > Viridiplantae > Streptophyta > Pinopsida > Pinales > Pinaceae > Pseudotsuga > Pseudotsuga menziesii. The sequence continues at coordinate 92,290 of LPNX010711204.1, read as the reverse complement.
ATGTCCTGCCTGGTTACAGTTATAGTACACAAACTGACCTCGACCTTTGCTAGCCATACCACCATGACCACGACCTCCAAAAGCTCCGTGACCTGGTGTACTACCGCGGTAACCATATCCATCATTGCCTTGGCCATCATTTTGTACATGATAATCATTAAGTTTATTCTCTCATGAGGTCAAAGCTGCGACACTCATCTTCGTTGTGTCCCACTGATTTATAGAACTTACAATAAGGGTTCTTAGGGACTTGCACATACCTCTACAGAAGATAGTAGTCTTCAGGTCGATGCTGGCTAGTTGTCCTACAGAGATCACAATATAGATCACTAGGGTTGAATGGGTTTGGTGCACCAGAATTCAGGAAAGTTCTTACCGCAGGACACTGTTCCTTGTCATGACCCTCTGTCCGACATCGTGTACAACAAACCTATTCGTAACTAGCTTTCCATTTTTTCATATCGCGAAGCTCCAGAGCCATCGCTGCCAACTGCGCTTGTATTTGAGTGATACCAGAATTATCTTCAACAAGGGCTGTTTCAAGCTTCATAGCGATTTCCAAAGCCTCCTACTGATCCGCAACCTTTTATTGCATGAGTGGAGTCCTGATGTGCAGTAATAGAGCTGCGATGAACCATTCCTTATGCTTCACTGGTCCAATAGTGAAACTGACTTGATCTAGTAGAACTTTGAACCTCTAATCAAAGTCCCACACTGATTCTCCTCGCCTTTGCTAGATTTCCTTTAGCTCAGTGATACACTGCGACTTTGATTTCGGCTTCTTAAATTCCTTTATCATTGCTTCTTTTATATCAGCCAAGACATGGTTCTGAGTGTTGGAAAACTTCATGAACCAAGTCAAAGAACGGTCTCTAAAAGAAGTAACCAGCTGCGCTCTTTTTGTATCTTGATCCGTAATGTTCTTAGCAGTCCACACTGCTTCGTATAAGAACCAGTTTTGTTCTGGATCCTCTGATCTAGTTCCTTTGAAAATAGGGAGCTTAATGTCGTCATTCATATTGGCCATTGCAGATCTAGGGGGGGAGGGAGGGGGACTAGTAGTAGTCTGGGGGGAACTTACTGGGGTAGAATGACCTGCGACAGGAATACTTGAGCTAGGGTTACTTTCAGACTGCGATGGGTTCTCAGGGATAATAGGTCTTTGCTGCAAGGTTACTGGAGGGTTTCCAACAGAAGGGTTTTCTTTAGGCTTTGAGGCTACTGGACTTACGGGGTTAGGCTTAGTATTCTGACCTAGGGTATAGGACTCAAAATTTCTCTTGTACCTTTTGCCACTTCGCAGCAAACCACTTTTCTCGTCGAAGGTACTTTCACTTGCAAACATAGGTTAGTAATACTAAATCTAACAGTCTGATTCAATGAGCAATATACCTTTTTCAGCCAATAGCATTTTAATTCTCAAACTAAATTAATTCAAGTACTTACCCCTTGGTCCTTTGAAGAACTGTCCTTTGGCTTTGCTAAAGGACGTACTTGTGTCAATGGCGAACTCTGTCACAAATGCTTCAAGGGTTCGCGTTGTCCAGAAATCAACAGCGCGGGATATCTCGTTGTTCACCCTTTTCAATATATTAATTATTGTGGGGGTCCAATCAGAAAACTAACCTTATTGGAAGTTCATCCTTCTCTTTGTTAACCTGGATAACCACTGGTGCAAATCTATGTGGATACTACCAAAGAAAATTTCATAAACATCAGAAAAAACATACCTTTGTAAAAATTCGTTTGCACTACGACACAGATCTTTGTTCTCTTGTACAGCAAAGTTCAGATAAGTCTCTTCAATCCAATCACCGATTTATTTCACTGAGGGTCTCCAAAACATAGCCCTCGAGGTACGACGTAAACCCCTCTGCACCAGATACTGAGTTCAACCGGAAACAGAACCAATTTGTTGGGCTATAGGGCAGCCCCGAGTTTTATACCATTAACTTCGCATCAACAAAAGACCCACATGTTGGCCCTTTCGGAAACAACCTGCAAACAGGTTGCAGTCTCACCCGAAACAACTATGGGGTGTCGTAGAATCAGGTTTTTGCAAGCAGAAGAGGGATATTACTGTACCTTTAGCTTCTAACAAATGATAATTATTAAATACAGAGCTTTGATATTACTTATTTAGCTTCACGATTAGATAAACAAACAATGCCTTGCTTAACCCTTTACTGGGAATTCACAGCAAAGTTAGTATTTTGCAGTGATCTTACTTATTAGTTATATATTTATCAATGCATAAAAGAGCATAACAACAACACAACAAAACCACAACACACGATATAATGTGTTTCACCCCCAGTTTAGGGTTTACGTCCACAGAACTGTGTTTTATTCAACTCTTTACAAAAACCATAGTTTTGATCTGTGCACTTAGCTGCAGATCCCTTCAAGTCCTCAAAGCCGTGCACACAGCTATAGGCCTCTGCACACACAACTATAGATATTCTTAATCACCCAAAAACCCTCTGCGCTCACAACTATAGAGGTCGTCCACACACACAACTGGGACTTAACCTTTCTTACAAACAAGCCTTAGCTTCGCATCAATTCATCTTACATCCAAAGCCTAAACTTACTTCTTTACAAGAGTGCTTATTTATAGTGCACTTATTACAAAACCATGGGCTTAAACCATGGGCACCCCGAACCTTAAACCCTGGACTTAAACCATGGGTTTATTACAAAAACAAGGTTTTTACTCAACCCCGACGCCCCTAAGACTATTTTGAGTCGCAACTCCGCTTACAAAATTCCACAAAACCCACAGAGTTACCAAAATTAGGGACCGTTAAGGTGCGCGCCCCAACAATAACCGGGATTCTGCTTCCTCCCGCTTTTCAGTTTCCCCATTAAATGTTGGCAGTTTGACCTTTTTAAACTCTCCAGAAATTTCTTCATAAGGTTTATATTTTCTCTTTCTAGTGTGGTGGTTATCCTCACTACTATCACTAGTAGAATGAGAATTATGTCGATCACCAAATAATTCGGAAGATGAGTTGCTTTCATTTTTAGTTTGTTTAGTCTTTTTATACTTATGTTAGTAACTTATATCTTTTGAATCAACTCTTTTACCCCTTCCCTCATTATGAAATCTTTCTACTAGGATCTGATTCAGCTCCTTCTGAGCTCCCAGAATCCTTTCATTCTCCTTTTTAACAGATTCCATTTCATATTTTAAATCCTTTATGGTTTGTAAAAGTTCTGAGGAATTAGTGGTTATGTCTTCCTGTATAGGTTTTCTTTGTAAATTATCTTGTTCAGTATAGGGAGATTCCTCTTCCGCATATTCCTCTAGTATTTCCATACCTGTTATTTAAACTCAGAAACCAATTTCTCTATTGATAACATTAAAAGAAAACAACATCAACAAAATGATTTAAATACACTGTTTCATATAAGCAAGTTGAGCTTCATCAAGGACTAGTGTTTGAACCTTGTGCTCTGATACCACATGTCATAACCCCAAAATTTCACAAAAATTTAAAATTTTTAATGTAATATAAAATGTCTAAAGTCGCGGTTTAATAACTGCTAGCGGTTAGCAGAAAATGAAACAGTTAACAATATGTAGTGATTAACTTCAAACACATAAAAAATCATACCACTTTAAATTTGATAAGCTATATAAATTATCTGCATTCAGTTGCTTCAAGCTGTATTGATGATTTGTTTTTGTCAAGTAGGTGGGAAGCTATGTTCTAAACTAGGGCTTACTTAGCAATTGCTAACTCATTTGGATTTCTGGTTCTTACAGGTTCAACAGGTAAACTTTTGAACAAGTAGGAGTTTATTTTTGCGTTAAGTCAAAAAATACTTCTTTCGCATAATAAAAATGCAAGAGCGTAAATTGATTAATAGAAAGAAAGGCTACGGTGAGGTAAAGTAACTTCCTTTGCTGTTTTTTGATCTATGACAATATTTTAAGTTAGTCGTAAAGACCAATATCCTTAACATACTAGTGTCTTTAAACAACATGAGTTCTACTTAAGTTTTCTTTCTGATGTTGTATGTCAAGTTACTTACAAATTCTACTGATGAGCATAGGGCTCATAATTTAACATGGAAACACTTTCATTGAAGCATGAATTTATTGCTATTGCTATGTCTGATACTCAATGTACTGCTTTATAAGCATGAATATAATTCTAAGACCCTCAAGGAAAAAGTATACAATAGAACACATAGCTCCATTTTTAATTCTACTTTAGTAGTGAAGAATATCATCTTGTTTATTGTTTACAGTTATAATTATCTTCTTTCACTACTAGACATCGAGCTATAATTTTTTATTTCCATATTCACCATGTCACATGTGTTATCGTAATATTACATTACCATATCGTTACTAATATTACTAAGTAATTTTTTTTCTTCTTATACCTTAGGTAGTCTTACTACTTTGTAATTAGCAAGGTGTAGTCTAATTACTGGTTTGTTTTATTATGAGTTTGGTTCTTTATAGAAACCAAAAGAACACTAACTCCGAAGAAGTTTTCAAACCAAAGCACTGTCAACTTTATGCAATTGTAAGAATTATACTAGGGTGGAAATACTACCTAACATCTACTTACATAAAGTTGAACTATAGATAAATGACTTCATTAGGTTTGTTCTTACATAAAACTAGTTCCCAAACAATGCTTAAACATCGAAAACAAGGTTGTATGAAGACTATTTAGAGGTACACAAGACTAAAGGTCAAAGTACTAAGTTCAAAATGGATCACGATATATATGATTTTACCAAATGGTCGATTTCAATGTTATCCAACAAGACAAAAGATAAAATACATTTAAAAAAAACATTATCATTAGTTATATGGTATAAATGATTGGAAATAATATGTGTTTTCACCCGATAGTGCAGGTTTGACTATAGGGATCGACCCACTTCTGATTAAAAATTTTGATGGACATGTGGATGTGTCTCCACCATGCATTGGTTGAATTAAAATGCAATTGGAAACCCTATGCTCTTCATTTCTCTTCTAGGGTTTTGCTCTACGCTGTGAGAGTTTCTTTGCGGCCATGAGAGGCCTGTTGGTTTATCATTTGACAGCTCCATTGTGTGTAGTATAGTGCTGCATCATTGGTGCAAGTGTTAAGGGATTCGTAGTTTGTAATTTGGTTTCTTTATGGATGTTATTAGAACACCATGAGAGTGTTTTATTAACTATGTCAGTATTTTTTAGAACTAGACATAGCGTTACCCTTGTCTCTGCTCGTGACTTGCTCCATCGTTAGTGAAATCTAGAATAAGAACCTCGCTTCTTGTGTCACAGGATTGGCATGAGGGTTTCATTTCTTCCTGGTGTAGTTCCTCGAACTAGTTCAGTCTCCTTTTCAGCTCCAAACTTCTTATTTGCAGGTAATAAGATTAGTCTACACTCATTCCTTTCAATACCTCCCAGATAAGGTTTTAATACAATGAATACAATTTCTAACTATTGAATTCGGTCTTGTTCTTGTAGATTACAGTCATGGCTTTATACTTGAAGGAAACCTCTCTAGTGTTGCTTAACTTCATGGCTTGCAAATGGGTAAGCCCTGGTCTCTTTGTGGCATCTCCCTACTTGCAATAGTTGTTGGAAGTAGTTTTATTGTTGGAAGGAAGCATGGCTTTGGCTCCTTCAATGGTTTAAATGCTTAGTTTTTATTTTTAAAAACCCTTGTGTGTTGTTGGGTAGCTCCACCTCTTAATCCGTGATATGTATGTAGTTTCTTTGGTTATGTAAAAGAGATTTCATCCCTACGACTTTATAATTTCATACTCTGGTTTTAAGATAAAAAGGGTTTTTCCTGTACTCATGGTTTTTAAATGACTCCTATTTCTATTACTCTAGTTTGTTCTAATCGATATTTTAAATGATAATATTGTAAATAGGATTTTATTCTTCATCTGTCATTTAAGTAATTTATTGTTAATGATAAACATTTATAAGTGAAATAGTTTTAAGATGAATACTGTGGAACAGTCATAATGTAAAATTTATAAATTTTATACTATCAGTCTAGAAATATATTAGTCAGGTTTTATGGAAAAAACCCTTGTGTAAATGTATTCTTATATAAATTATTATTTGGGGCTTTGTTTCTCATTTGCTTCAGTTTTGCTATTGCAGGTGGATTGTTGTTTCATTATCATGTTAATGAAGTATTTAATTTACTGATAATAGGTATATAAATGCATTTTAAAGTTTAGGGATAAGACTGTAGTCAGTTTAATGCATAGTTTACTATTACTGTATACTATTATTGTAATGGTAGTGTAATTTACTATTTCTTTTTCCTGCATTTTCATTTAGTTAAACTAAGTAAAACAATAAATATAAACAAACATAACATTGCTATTTCATTGCATTTCAAACACTGAAATCAATTTTACTCTATTTACCTACATATACAAAATCATATCTACTAATTCCATTCTCCTAAGGATTATTTCATTTATTTAAAACATTCTAACTGTGCTAGAGTACGACCTGGTTTCTAGGTGTGGAAAAACAAAGCCTAAAAATTTCATTTATTTCTATTTCATTACTTCCCTAAACCATTTTCATTGCTATAAATAATCAAATAAGAATACTAAATCTAACATTTCACAAACTTTGAACTTTAACATTCATATAGCAGATAAACTAAGATTTATTTAACTAAGATAGTAAAATAAAATAACATAGAACTTGTTGAGGACAAGATGACTATAGATTTAAGAGGCCATTCCTCCCTACCAATCTCCTAGAAAGCATTCAAACAACGCTTACTTAGGACCCCTGATCCTGTTCCTGGTCTTCTTGGCTGAGAACTGGGTGGAGAATGCAACTGTAAAACACTCTATCACCTGACTAGTTCAATACCTCAGTAAAACAATCTAATCATAGCAGTATGATCTTCAACTTAAAAGCTGCAACAAGATCAATCAGCAGTTATCCCCTCAAACACTTTACAATTTCCCCTCCATTGAATGTATCTGAAAGTAAATTAGTTCACCCTGAATGATCACTTCTCTAGAATGAGCATCCTCGGCTCTCTTCAATGGGAAATTTTATAGAGATGCCTAGGTCTTCTGGGTAAGTTTTCATTAATTGAGCCACCTGCTCTGATTCCATTTTCTTGGGGAATCATGACCACAAATATAGGGAGGTTTCCACCTGCAACAATTGAAAGTGGTTTAAAGATGTTGCCACATGTCAGTTTTCTCTCCACCTAGTATCCTCCACCAATTTTACCGGTAAACACTCTTTTAACATCTCTCCTAAATTGTTGTCTCCTTATTTATTTATAAATAAAATATTACGAATTTACATTAAATATCCTTGACCCCACTAGGTCATCAATTACAACTTAGCATAAAATTTAACATATTGGTCCTCAATAATATAAAATTGTTTTTGAAAAATTGGGGCATGTGACACTATGAATGGAAAGGGGAAGCAAAAGAAGGATAAAACAAATTTTGACCCTCCCAAGCAAAAGGAGAAAAACGAGTAGTTGGATGAGCCCTCGGGCTTAAGAAGGTACAGTAAAAAAGGAAAAGATGGCAAAGAAAAGATCAAATGTTCTTATAGTGGAAGGGGCTTTCATCCTAAAATTTATTGCATGAAGAGAAAACAAGATCAAATGGCTCTTCTCCTTAATAAGTACAACATCAATCTTCCTGAAGGTACATGGAAGAAAGAGAATCATGATCGAAACAATCATCCCAAAAGCATACATTCCCTCATGGATAATGTTTCAAAGCCTAGATATCTTCTCATTGACTCTAATGATTCAAACCATATGGTGGTAAGAAAAGAATCCTTTTCATTCCTAGACTCCGACATAAGCATTCCCATCCACATGGTAGGTGACTCTCAAATCACTTCAAAGGGCTAAGGTACTATCAAACTCGAACATGGAAAATTCAATAGGTTCTTTATGTTTCATATTTGGCTTTAGACATGTTGTCTGTGCATCAAATGGCCCACACATGTTTTCCCAAAAGAGTAACATTCATCCTGAATGATGTTGATATCTCATAAATTGCACCCGAAAAACTCATTGAAACACGTATAGAGAATCATTCTGCTAAGACCTATGAGTTCTCCAAGTTTGTTCCTGTTGCAAATCTTACCACCCTTCTGAATCATGGGAATGAGATTAGATGGATGTGGAATGAAAGGTTTGGACATCTGAATTTCAAATACTTGCATCAACTTCAAAATCATTCCATGGTGTAAGGCCTCCCTACAATCAAAACCTCCAAGGGAATTTGCGAAGGATGCATTTTCAGCAAGCATCCTGAGCATAAATTTGATCGGGGAAAGGAAAGCTGAGCTACATGTATTTTGGGACTGATCCATTCTGATATAAATGGTCCAATTCCTACAACCTCAATGAATGGATCAAGGTATGTGCTCACTTTCATTGATGACCTATCTAGATTCACATGGGCATTTTTTCTCAAGAAAAGATATGAAGTACTTGAAAAGTTCATAGACTTTAAGGCTTCTTTTGACAATGCATCTAGGAGAAATATCAAGGCTTTCATATATGAAAATGGAGGTGAGTACATAAAATCTTATCTGCTTCAAATTTGTGCTAAAATTGGGATCAATATTGAGCACTCCATTCCCTACACACCTCAACAGAATCGTGTAGCGGAAAGGAAAAACCAGGCTCTAAAATAGATGACCACCTGCATGCTTGAAGCTGAATATTTGGCTGAAAATATTTGGGAGGAAGCTATAAATTTTTATTCCTACATTCAAAACAGGGTCCCTCATTAATCCATGAAAGGAAAAACACCTTTTGAAGCATACTTTGGTCACAAACTGGATGTGTCCAATTTCATATTTTTTGGGTCCACTGCTTGGGCTCGAATTCCACTGGATAAGAGGAAGTATTTGCAACCCCAGAGTATTGAGTGCATGTTAATTGGGTATACATAGGAATCAAAGGGATAAAAACTCTTGAATATTACAGCCAAAAATATATTCATAGAGAGAATTGTTCACTTCAAAGAACCTCTCCAAGATGTGAAACTAGTAGAGGACGAAACTCTTGAAATTCCCTCTCATTCTGCTGATGATTATGATGAAAAAAATGGAAGTGTGCACTATGATATTTTGGATATGATGTCTGATATCAGTGAGTATGATGTATCAGTATTTGAATCATATCCTAATGTTCCAACTTATCTCCGAAAATGGTTTGAAAAGACTCTCTCTTCTGTCGGGTTAGATGTTGGAAATCATGTTGATTCAAGGAGAACTCGGTCAAAGTTTCAAAGAGTAGGTATTTCTATTTATTGAAATGATCCTTTGCTGTCTGATAAGTGATAATTTGTGATTGTTTATGATCCTAACTCATATTATCATGCTCAGAATTATCTTAGATGGTAAGCTGCAATGGATGAAGATTTCAACTCTCTCCAAATATATGCAACTTGGGAGCTAGTTTCCCTTCCACATGGGAGGAAACTTGTTCAATTCAAGTGGGTTCAAAAGGAGTCTCCCATGGATAGTTTCAAAAGGATTCTCCAAATTCCAAGGAGTGGACTACCATGAGACCTTTGCACAAGTGGTAAAAGTGGATTCTATAAGGCTGGTTTTGGCCATTTCAACATCCAAGCACTGGGAGGTGCACCATATGGTTTTAAAAAGTGATATTCTTCATTGATACATGAAAGAAGAGATATATATTAATCATATTGAAGGATACACATTAGATACATCATTGGTTTGTAAACTGCAAAAATCCATATATGGCTTAAAATAGGCCCCAAGATGTTGGTACGCCAAAATGGATTCTTTTATGCTCTCACAAAACTTTGAAAGATGTAAGTATGATCAAAATGTGTACTTGTAGTAGTATGAAGGTAATTTTATGATTATAGTTCTATATTTGGATGATATTTTAATCAAAATAATCATTCTTTCTTCAATTACTTTTATAAAAACAACTTTACATGAAGCTTTTGATATGTGTGATCTAGGCCTACTGAGGTAGTTTCTTGAGCTAGAAATAACTCAAGATTTTGATGGGATTATGGTGAAACAATAAAAGTATGCTTCATAAATATTTATTAAGTTTAATATGTTTGATTTCAAGGTATCACGTTTCCCATTCCTCTCAAGAATCACTCTTGAAGAGGGAAAAACTACTCCACAGCTGGATTCTACTTTTTACCGTTAGTTGACCAGAATCCTTCTCTACTTGACACATTCATAGCTAGAAATTTGTTATGCCATGAATGATGTATAAAGTTATTGTTGGTTGCTTAGGGTAGACTCATGTTCTTATACTATTATTTTAACCAACAAAAAGACCCACAGTGTTGGCCCTTTCAGCAACAACCTGCGAACAAGTTGCAGTCTCACCTGAAACAGCTATGGGGTGCCGCAGAATCAGGTTTCTACAGGAAAAAGAGGGATATTACTATACCTTTATCCTTAAAAAATATTAAACATATAACACAGAGCTTCGACAGTCACTTAATTAGCTTCGCAGTTTAGATAAACAGACAGTTATTTGCTTAACCCTTAACTGGGAATTCACAGCGAAGTTAATACTTAACAATATATCTTACTTATCATTCACCTAGTTATCAAATGCATAAAACAAAACAACACAAAACAAAAAGGAACCACCACAACACAAGATATACGTGGTTCACCCCCAGTGTAGGGGCTACGTCCACAGAACTGTGTTTTATTCAACTCTTTACAAACAACAATTATGATCTGTGCACTCAGCTATAGATCCCTTCGCACTCAGCTGCAGGTCTTCTCAATAATCCCAAAACTGCACACTTAGCTGCAGATATCTTTCTTCTATCTGGGCACTCAGTTGCATATCCTTTCTTACAAAACCCTCTACGCACTTAGCTGCAGAGGTCGTCCACGCACACAACTGGGACTTAACCTTAAACCCTAAAATAGGCCTTAGCTTCGCATCAAATTATCATCATCATAACAACGACAACAAAAACCCTAACTCCTTTACATAAGTGCCTATTTATACAAGTGCACTATTACAATACCATGTGTTTAAACCATGAGTTCAAACCATGGGTTAATTACAAAAAGAGGGGCTTCGACCCAACCCCGACACCCCTAAGACTATTTTGGGCTGCAACTCTGCTTACAAGCTTCGTAACAAAACTGTGGAGTTGCCAAAATTAAGGACCTTCAAGGTCCGTGCCCCAACAGGCCCCTAAGACTCACCAGTGTCCCATCCCGGGGCACTCTGCTTATTTTTTGGGGGGAGGATCTTGTTGGCAAAGATAGTGAACTTCTTGTTGAGGCTGTGCATGATATCTTTGGCTGCTTCCTCCTTCTCCATGATCTCCTGCAATGTTGCTGAAGATGCTTCGCTACACTAAGGACCTTCGACACGGTACAAACCTTTGACACATCCTGACACCAGCTTCAACAAAACTTTGAACTTCAACCCACGATAGAATTTTCCTCCACAACCTTTGACACTTCCAACAATATTCCAACTCTTCTTTGATACAGCTTCATCATAGTCTACTACCCAATTTCAACTATTCTTGGTACTTAGACTCTTCCTCTTGCTATTAATTTTGATCAGGGGGCACAAGCTTGTCCCTGTACATCTTTAATCTGCTTCCATTCACCATGGAGGAAAAAATTTCTCCATTCAATTTAGCTAACCGAACTGCACCACCATCAGTAACTTTCTGAACTATGTATGGTCCTTTCCAACATGTCTTGAATTTACCTGGGAACTTCATGAATTTACTGTAGTACAAGAGCACAAGATCACCATTCTGGAAATGCTTCTTCTTAATGTGTCTATCATGCCATGCTTTTTCTCTGGATTTCTGCACTTTCTACTGGAAACCTGCAATGAATATGTCTTCTTCTAGTTCCAGTATCTTCACCAGCCTTTCATTCAACATAGTTGGATCATCCATCTCTGTGAAGGCAGGTATTCTGAGGCTAGGAACAATGTACTCCATGGGCATAACTGCTTCTTGTCCATATACCAACCTAAAAGGTGTATGGCCTGTCAACTTCTTGCAAGTGGTTCTATAAGCCCATAATACTACTAGAATTATAAGGTCCCAATCATTTATGTTAACATTGCAAAACTTCGTCAGAGCGTGCTCAAGAATCTTGTTAAAGGCTTCGACAGTTCCATTTGCTTGAGGATGGTAGGCAGTACTCTTTTGATGATACACTTGAAATTCTTCAGTCAATGCTTCAATAGTCTTATTCAGAAAATGTGATCCTTGATCACTCATAAGAATTCTAGGACATCCAAACCTTGACACAATATTATCAAAGATGAACTTTGCAGCTGTAGCAGTGCTACAGTCCTTGACTGGTTGAGCTTCATCCCAACGAGTAAGGTAATCAGTTGCTGTAATAATGTATCTTGCTCCAGATTTCTTTGTAGGGGGATTGATTGGTCCAACAAAATCAATAGCCCACTTGTCAAATTCTTGTAAAGTTACCTATGGAACTAGAGGCATCTCATCCCTCCTAGATGGTTTGCCTGTCTTTTATAGATATCGCAGCTGTGGCAATACTCTCTTGCATCTTTATGAATCATAGGCCACCACAATCCTACTGTTAGAATCTTTTGTGCTGTAGCTTTTCCTGCATAATGACCTCCTGCTGCTCCTGAATGTGCCTCAGCTAGTATCAATGGCTTTTCATGCTCTAAGACACATCTGCGCAGTATTTCATCAGGTCCCATCTTATATAGTTGTCTTGCTATCAAGGTAAAGTCAGCTGCTCTGACCACTAGCTACTTCTTCTGCTGTTTTGTCATCTCAGAGGGTGCAAAACCTATAGACAAGTACTGAACAAAATCCTAAAAATAGTCATCAACCATCTAGATGGAAAACAAATGGGCATCAGGAAGACCTTCATCCAAACTAGTGGGTTCTTCTCTTGATTCAAGCCTCAACAAGTGGTCAAGCCCCAGGTTAAGACTTCTTGGCTTAACTATGATCTCAAATTCATACTCTTGAAACAATATCAGCCATCTGCATATCCTTCCACCTAACATAGGCTTGTTCACCAAATACTTCAAAGCAGAATGGTCAATGAACATCTTAAAATGAGATCCTAACAAATAATTTCAAAACTTCTACAAATCATAAACCATAGCTAAACCTTCTCATTCTTTCGTAGTATAGTTCTTTTCTGCTGTGGACAATTTTCTACTTGCAAAAGCAATAGGGTGATCAATATTACCTTCTCCTAACTGAGCCAATACTACACCTAAAGCAATGGAGGATGCATCGACATGAACATGAAACTCCTTATTCCAGTCAGGGAATACTAAGATAGGGGCTTTTACCATCTTTTCTTTCAGAATGTCCAATATTTGCTAGCATTCAGGTGTCCATTCAAACTTAATATCTTTCTTCAATTTCTTTTCCATAGGGGCTGTAATCTAAGCATATCATTTAATGAATTTCCTGTAATTTCCAGTATGATCAAGCGTAGTGTGAAGTTGCTTAACAGACTTCGAAGGTGGTAAGTTCACAATAATGGCTATCTTCACAGGATCCACCATCAATCCTTGCTTGCATACAATGTGACCTAACAGAATTCCAAAAGGTGCACAAAAGATACACTTCTTCAGGTTCAATGAAATATGATGATGTCTGCACTTGTCCAGCATAAGTCTTAGACTGGTGTTGTAATCTTACAGATCACATAAGGTTACCAATAATACATACTAAAACATATATATCTACAAATCAGAGACAGGAGACAAGAACAAATAAGAAAACAGATTATATTATTGCAATGAGTTCATACAAGGCAGAGAACTGAACTGAGTTCTCATTTGGCTCAATAGCCTAATATATACAATTTACAAACAGTTACAAAATAACTACCTATCGGTTCGGTGAACCGACACGACTTTTAGTTAGCCGACTTAATCTTCTAGTTTAGTCAATCGACCGACTTCGTCGGCTGATCGACTAAGTCGGCCTATCGACTTAGTCGGTCGATCGACTAAGTCGGTCTTCGTTCAAGTCGACTTTGTCGACCTGCTCCTTTCTACATCTCCTCCACAAACAAAACGTTTCTTCGTCCCGAAGAAACAGGGAGGTACGAAATGATGTTTGTCGAATGCTATTGTGGTGGATTGTGCAGACGGATGGTTGGTCTTTTCTGGATGCAGATCTCGACAATGGCCGAAGCTGTGATGGCAAGGTGATGCTGAAAATCTATCCAACGCTGCAAAGCTTTTTGAATTTCAATCGTTAATGTAGTTAAGCTTGACAGGACCAACATCATTTCGGAGAGTGGGACTTTCGCAATCTTCTCCATGTTGGGGCCCAGGATCTTGTTCTGTTCTTCGGCTGTGTCGATGAGTCTTTTCATCTGTGGGAAGATGATGTCAAATTTCTCTAAGTTTGGAAGAGCCTATTGCACCCACTGATGTGCTTCTCGTTCCAACTTCTGCAGCTTGTTGGTCTCCATCACTATTTGTTCTTCTATTGTCTACCTGAGTGCTATCTCTGTCGTCTTCCTGCCCTCCAAAGCCTGAATGCCTTGACGAGTCTGTTGTGTCTACTGATAGACCTACCCATAGTGAGTAGGCCAATCTCTTAAGACTTCTTCGGTGATGACAAACTCCTCCATATGGTCTTGGAGCACTTTGTATGCCTCTGAAAAGGCAGTGTGTTGTGCCAGTAGCAGTCGGGCAGTCTCTTCCTTCTGTTCTTCTTTCGTCTCTTGGAGATGTGCCTGGATGGTTGACACGATTCTCTCAAAAATATGATATGCTCGTTCAAGCAGTTTATCTGTGTCAACTTCGACAGGTCCTGGAATGATAGACTGAGCTAGGGTCCTGCACTTGTCAAGAAACTCAACCTGTTCTGTATTTTTGTCGGTGAGCTCTTTGGTTTTTCGTGCAGTCCTTGTCTTTGCTTCCTTGGCCACAGTCTTGAGAAGTTGGCCGACTTCTGTGTCTGTCAATGAACTTGTATACCTTAAACTGTTTCGTAGGATGGAGGTTTTGGTATGATGCTCTTTCATTTTCTTGTGCATTTGTGCTTCTGCCTCCTGGGTACCTGCAACAGTTGAGGGGGGGCCTGTGGTTGGTGGGGTTGAAGTCGATGGTTTTTTTGGCTGGGGGGTTAGTATGATTGCTTCTGGTTGTGAGGATGTAGTTGGTTGGGATAGATATGGCTGGGAATTAGGGGGTGGCGGAGGTGGTGGGGATGATGATGGCGGGGGTGGAGATGATGGCAGCGGTGGTGATGGGGTGGGGGAATGGTTGGGGGTTATAGCTTTGCCGGAAGTGGGTTGTAAACTTACCTCGGGCAGTGGATCTATTTTTGGTGGGTTGAGGAAGTTGTCCTGGCTTTCGGGGTGGATGTGTTCAATGGTATATTGGACATGGCCGACCACGTCTCCTTCTTGGTCAGTTCGGGTGAAAGTCGGCGTAAGGTGTCCAAAAATCCTGCTGTTGGTATAGAGGGGAGCCTTGGTTTGAATTTTCTAAGCCAACTGAAATAGCTCAGGCAGCGTCTCAAAGAATGCTTTGAGCTCGGTGTCCTTGTCAAGCTTTTCTTTCACCGAATCTGGTATCCTGCTTTTGTATAAGTCGAGGGGACTGACCGACTGTTGTGCCGGTGCTTGCTCCTCGACTACTGGTGTCGGTGATGGAGGTGGAGGGGTCGACACAAGATCGACGACGTCTTCAGGTGTCATCATTATTTTGGCCTTCTTTGGTCGACCTTCTAGGGCTCCTACTTCGAGAAACCTTTAAAACTGAGTTTCGACTGGTACTTTGTTTGCAACGGCATCTTCTACAATGTTGATGGCCACAGCTACTAGCTCTTCTTCATCGTCGGATGACCTAGAAATGATAAGATTGCGCTTACCTTTGCCTTGTTGTGTGTTTTGGGATTTGAGTCTCTTTCTGGTGGTAGCAATCTCCGCGGCCAATTTCTTGATGATACCTTTCAATAAAGAATATTCAGGGTTGTCAGGTTCGACGTCACCCATCGGTACCTGAGTTGGGGCGACACTTGCTGGAGTCAGGGGAGTTGCTTGTTGTTGTGGCTATGGTTCAGTCGACTGTTGTTCTGTCGGCTGTGGGTCGACTCTGGTTGGAGGCTTGATGGTTATTTGTACCTGACCAGTGGGCTCGATTGGGGTGTCCTCCAACACAAATTTACTTATGTATAGGTTGAGCTCGTAATATTCCTCTTTCTCCTGGTCGATGAGTGGCTCCTTTATTGAAAATTCGACCTATTTGGCTGCCTAGGGTATTGGTATTTTGGTCTTCGCCTATCGATTCAAATATCAGAAGATTTGATCGATATTCGGGTAGTAATCAAGGGTGGTGGCCTTGGGGTCTTCGCCCTGCATATACCAGACCGTTGTATGGTCGATCTCCAAATGTATGTGAGACTTCGCCGGTAGATTGCGTCAGATGTTCTGAGGCACCTGCCATCTGGTCATGCGAAGCTTTAACTATTGGAACTAGTTTTCCAAAAATATTTTCCCTTGTGCCATCTCATGCGGGGTTCCTTTCTGGGAGAAGGGTTTGAACCTGTTCATGTGGAACTTTGTCGGTTCCTAGAATACTGGAATTCATTCCAGACAGATATGGTACACAACGATCCAAAGGATTAGGGAGGGGAACTTGATGATTCCTCTCGTCTCTTGGCATCGTTCGCAAACAGTTTTGATCATGTCGACGACATAATCTCCCCATCTGTAGATTCAACCGTCGGTGGAAATTGTGTCGACGGCCTCTAGCATTTCCAATTTGAGTTCGCTACTTCGACCTGCTAAGGTAAGTGTGATGGCGATGATTTTGGCCACAATTTGTGGCGTTCGAGTTGCAATCTACCCGATCATCAATCCTTTGGAATTTTTCCTGGACGGTGATCCCGTAAGCTCTTGGACCAATCCTTCCTTGATTCCGATTGGCACAGGGTTCCCTTGGTTAGACAGGCCAGTTATCTTAGAGATGATATCTCTGGTAATGTCGACCGGTCGGTCAAAGTAGAACCGACCGTTGTGGTATCGACTAATGATAAATTTTACGGTAGCTTCTTTTGTCCCACCAAAGCTTGCCATCAGGGGTGCGTTGGGATAGTTGAAGATGGTGCTCCGTTGGAATTTTTTAGCTGCTTGGGTCATCTTCTTGTCGACGAAGGCCCACTCTTGGATCTCGGCCCAGAGTTTTTGCCATTGGCCCTCCTGTACTTTGGCATTTTTTATGTGCTTTAGTCTGTGGATCAAGGGTGTATCCTCAGCCTGTAGCTCTTTCGCCTTGGTCGCTTCTCTAGTCTACTTGGGGGCCATTATGTCTTTTTGGTCGGGGTTACTATAGGTTTCTGGGTTTTTAGTCGACTAAATGTGTGAGTGCTCTGTATGTAAAGGGTGTGGTGAATGAACCTTCGACGATCCCGTATTTATAGGAGATGGTATGACTGCGTGTGGGAATGGATGTATTAATGGCGGACTTGACATTCTAGCTGCAATACACGGGTGTGGAGTAATGGTGAATTGCTTTTGGTGCTCGAGGTCATAAATGCACGATGGGACTTTCGAGGTCGTCGGCTGGTATCGGTGCTGAGAATGGTCGGTCGGACTGGTCGATGAAGATGGTCGGAGGTGATGATGTCGGTTGTCGAAGTGGTGAGTTCCTGTCATGTTTTGTTGTGTCGGGTGTATTATTTTGTTTTTGGAATTTTTATCTTTTTATGGGTTTTGATTGACGGTTAAGGTCGGGTTTTTTTTTTCCAGTTTTTGTAACATTTGAGTCAGGCTCCATTAACAAGCTTCCGAAATACTATACCCTGCAATGTTTTTAGTTGGACTGAACCATTGGGGTGTATCTCTTCGACAAGGTAAGGTCCCATCCATTCTTTGTGGAGTTTCTTGGGTTTTCCTTTGACTCGACTATTATAGAGTAAGGCAAGGTCTCTGACCAACAAGTTTTTGTTTTTGATGTTGCCATCGTGCCACGCTTTCTATTGTTGCTTGTGAATTTCTTGGTGTTGTATAGCCATGAGTCTGTGTTCTTCCATCTTGATAAGTTGAAATAGTTGGTCCTTTCTTGCATGTTCAACATCGACATGTAATAGCTATGCAATAATAGGTGTCTGCTATCGAAAATGTAGGGGGAAGACTACTTCTTGCTCGTAGACTAGTCGAAAGGGGGTTTGGTCGGTCGACCATTTATAGGCTATCCTATATGCCCAGAGGACCGCAGGGATTTTCTCGTCCCAGTCGTGTTTGTCGGTACTGCATATTTTGGTTAACCCTTTTGTCAATGTTTTATTGAAAGTTTCAATCATGCCATTCAACTGAGGGTGATACGCTGTACTCTGTCGATGGTCGATGTGGAATTGGTCGGTCAAATTTTTGATGGTTTTGTTGATAAAGTGTGATCCTTGGTCACTGATCAATGTGAGTGGGAATCCGAATCTAGTGATGATGTTTTCATAGATAAACTTAGTGGCTATCTCACTTGAACATGTATCGATGGGTTCAGCTTCTGCCCATTTAGTGACATATTCTACGGCAGTGATAATATACCGTGCACCTGATCATTTGGCTGGGATAGGAAATGGTCCTATGAAGTCTATAGCCCAGATTTCAAATGTGAGACTAGGGTTTATAGATATCAAGGGAATTTCGATGCTCGGCAGAGGTCAACCAATTCATTGACATCTGTCACATCGACTAACAAAGTTTTTGCAATCTCAGTGGATCGTCGGCCACCATAATCCTGACTGTTGGATTTTCTTTGCAGTTGTGTCTGCTTGGAAATGTCCTCCTGCAGGTCCATAGTGTGCTTCATGCATGATTTGGTCTTGCTCATGGTCGAGTACACACCTTCTGAGAATGTTGTCTAACCCCATTTTGTATAGAAATCCATTGATGAGGCTGTAAGGTGCAGCCTTCATAGCTAACATTTGTTTTTTCTTGGTGTTCAGACCTTCTGGTGCCTGGCCTGTCTCTAAGAACTGAGCTATTTCTTCGAGTTCTGCTGGAACTGCTTCTATGTGAAATAAATGTGCATCCGGTAAGTCGTCATCGACTCTGGTCGATTCCTCTCCTGTGTCTATGCGGGATATATGGTCGGGCCTGGCATTTAGTTTTCCTGGTCGGACAATGACTTCAAAATCAAATTCTTGAAAGAGAAGTAGCCAGCAACAAATTCTCCCATGATGAAGTGGTTTATTGACAAGGTATTTTAAGGCTTGATGGTCGGTATAAAATGTGAAGGGGTTGGCTAAAAGATAATGACGATACTTTTGAAGGGAAAAGACCATACCTAGGGCTTCCCTTTCGGTTGTCAAATAGTTCCTTTCAGTCTTATTTAATTTTTGACTGCTGTAAACTATAGGGTAATCCATCCCATCATCCCCTGGTTGAGTCAGGATTGCTCCAATTGCTATTCCTGATGCATCGATATGCACATGAAATTTGGTCGACCAGTTTGGAAATTTTAGGATGGGGGCTTCGACTAGTTTCCTTTTCAATTTGTCGAAGGATATTTGGCATTCCTCTGTCCACTTAAACTCTTGATCTTCCTTTAGTATTTCTTCTAAAGGGTAGGTCATGTCTGAATAGTGTCTTATGAACTTTCTATAATATCCTGTATGGCTGAGTAATACCCAAACTTATTTGGGGTTTATTGGTGGTTTCAGGTCGAGGATGATTTTAATTTTGGCAAAGTCGACCTTGATACCATCTTTATAGACAATATGCCCTAAGAGTATTCCTATGGGAGTCATAAAGATACATTTCTTAATTTTCAGGGAGAGTTGAATCTGTCGACATCTCTCTAGCATGAGTCGGAGCCATTTGCAGTGATCTTTTAAGGTGGAGTATATAGTCCAGTTGTCGAAGTATACTACCATGGTCTTATATATATATTCTTGGAAGGTCTTGACAACAATTCGGGAAAACACTGCAGGTGCATTCTTTAACCCAAAAGGCATAACTCTGTAAGCAAAGGAACCAAATTCACAGACAAATGTTGTCTTCTTTTGATCTTATTTTGCTATGGGTACTTGGCTATATCCTGAGAATCCATCTGTAAATGAATAACATTCATGGCCTGCAACTTCAGTTAAGATTTCATCAGCATAAGGGGTGGGGAATGGATCTGTCAATGTTACTTTGTTAAGCTCCCTAAATTCGACACAAATTCTTAACCTTGTCAGGTCATGTTTCTTGGGCTGTACGACCATGGGACTTGCCCATTCAGACTGGTCGATAGGGTAAATGATCCCTGCTGCTAACATGTTGTCAATTTCCTTTTTAACTATTTCCTTGTACTTGTGATCTAGTTTATAAGGCCGTTTCTTGACAGGTCGGACATCAGGTTTAGTATCTATTTTCATTTATCCCATTTCATGTACTAAGACTTTTAAGTCTTTATAGTCCCTGGAAAAGACATCTTGGAATTCTCTAAGTAAGTTCACTATTTCGGTGGTCTGTTGTTTGTTCCAGTACTCACCAATCTTGGCTATTTTTGGTCGGTCATCATTTGAAATGTCGACCTCTTTAGTTTTCACTTTGGAATCTAGCCACTCGGGTGCTTTAGCTTCATTGATCAGCCGAATTCCTTCTCTGAACTATGAGAATGTAGCAGGAAAGTAGGCTGCAGTCATTCTGTCAAGATCTGGTTTGTCGGTGGTCTCGACTTTCAGGATTGAGTGGATAGGTTTTGTTGTTTCAATATGGTTGGTTTTCCATCTGAATCTCTTGCCTTATGTGTGTTCATTTTCTAAGTGTAAACGTGTCTCCTGTGGTCTGGATTCGGTTTGTATATTTTTATAGTCCTTGGTCTGTTGGTGGTTCTGGGAGGGTTGTTTTTCGGTCGGTTGAAGAAATTGTTTGATTTGCTGTGTTGTCTCGGTCAATTTTTTATTTTGAGGTATGTACTGGAAGTATTTGATAAAAATTTCCTTGAGTTCTCGCCAAAATAAGGTTTCTCCTCTAGCTTCCTCCATCTTATACCATTTATTGGGTGAGTTGTCTAGGGTTTAAGGGAATAAATGGGGCCAAGCTCGCTCGTCTTTGTAGCCAAGTCTTCTCCACTCCGTTTCACAAGTCTTAATGTGTTCTTTTGGGTTTTGACCTTGGGTAAAGATAAGGATTTGGGTTTCCTGGGTTAACATTTTTTCACCAAACCGTTCGACAAAGAAAGTCGAAGCAGTTGTCCAGGTCTGTAGTTTTGTCTGATGGGTATCCCACCATCTAGCTGCTTGACCTGTAAACATTTCCACTAAGCTTTGAAGTCGACCATGTTCTCCAATATTTTTAGATACTTGTTCAATGTGCATGACTGGGGATTCCCTCTCCTTATACCTGGTTAGTTGTGTAGTATTTAAGTTGGTTGGTTGTAAGGTAGGGCGTTTCCTTACTTTCTTTTCAAAGATTTTAGGGATAATGGATACTATGAAGCACTACCGGGTGGGTTTTTTCTGTACTTTTTGTATATTCCAGCAACCTCTTGCTTGTGTTTCATAATTTTCCATCTCCCAGTCATACAGTTCAGCATCTGACTTATAACCAATTGAGTCTTGATTACCTAAGTAAAGTTCTCCATGGATGTTCGGCTCTGTGTAGTCCGTATTGTTGTGGATCTGCTAAAATTGTCTGACATTGACTTCCTCATCAATAGGTTCTGTCCAAGGTTCTCCTTGGGATGGATGAATGGGTACAATGAATTTTTGACCATTTCCTTTTAGCTTGATTCGTTCCTTGTCTAATGATATGGAGGCTTTCATCTTCCGTCCCCAAGGTCGACCGACTAGCATGGGGAATGAACTAGATCCCTCTTTTGGGTCAATAATTTCAAAATCAACCTTGGTCGAAATTCCTTTAATGGTCGTGTCAACATTTTTCAAAACCCCAATGGGTTTAATGAGGCCTTGGTCGACGAGTTTTAGGTAAATACCTGAATCGTAGAGTTGAGGTCCTCCCATCTTTTCCCATGTATCCCAGGTCATGATATTTACCTGAGACCCGAAGTCAAGCACTACTTATCGGACATGGTAACCTTCGATTTCCAGGTCGACAAGTGGGTCGATGTCATTTTTGTCTTTTTGGTTTAGGCTACAGATGTTCTTAGTTTGTTTGTTGAGGTTAGTACTTTTTATTTGATGCAATAAATCAATGAACTGGGCTACCAATTTGTCTGTTTAAGTGAGATAGATTAATTGTTGTATTGTGTTAGGTCGACTACTAACGTGGTCTTCTTGTTGTGCAAAGTCATGAAATATGTGGGTTGCCTCTTGATATGTGTGTTTTTTCTCTATAGGGTCGGGATAAACATTTGTGTTTTTAATCTTGCTAATTTGGGGTTTATCGGGCCCTGTTTTTGTGCCTTGTTGAGTAACAATATGTAAATTCTTAGTAGTTAGTACATCATGCTTTTGTACACAAGACAAGACATTAACATTTTTCTTTGTATTGATTTTCTCTAACATAGTAGGACAATCCTCAAGGGAGTGATCGCCTACTCCACCGTGTGTACAGAATGTAAGATCAGTTTTGTCCTTGTACAGACAATCTACGTACCGATGACCTTCTTTGTAGCATGTGAAGCACTGGGTGGGTCGACGGGTTCGTATGTCGCAATTCCCAGGGAATTGACCTCTTCCTCCATAACCATGACGTCGGTTGTCGTATCGGTGCTCATATCATTGACCGTCATATCTTTGTCTATTATGGTTGTTTGTATTGTTTTGCTTGTTGTTTTGCGCTACTGCATTCGTTTGGTAGACCGCCTGATAGTTCTGTCAGTTCTTCAGGTTTAACTGACAGTCGGCTGTGTTGTGAATTTTGGTCTCACAGATGGCGCACCAGGAATCCTTTCCATTCTTCATGTTAAACGGAAAATATTTCGTAGAATGATCTCCGTGTTCCTGGCAAATGTCGCAAAATGATTTGGTTTGTACAAAGCGGACGTCTTGTCGGCTATATTCGTGCCCACAATTATCTTTCAAATGACCATCCATCGAGCAGTTGGTACACCAAATTTCCTGATTCTTGAGGGTTAGTTCCTTCAAAGACTTCTGCACATTCTCGAGCCGTTCCTCTAATCTGTGGTCCATAGGGTAAGCAGGTATGTCTTCGTCCATCTCGACCTGTAGAGCTTTTGTTAGCGCATCTTCATACGTTTTGAACGTCTCCAAACTGATATGTCAGTGTACTTTCTATGATAATCCTGCAAGGAACCATTGAATTAGTAATTGTTCATCAATAATGTAATCTAGTTGGCTTAGTAGGTCCTTCCAACATTTGTCATAGTCGTGTACTGTCTCCCCTGGCTTTTGTGACATCATTTTAAGCTTTTTGGCGGCCAGGTGCTTGGCATATGGGGTTTTGAAGAATGATAAGAACTGTGCCTTAATCTCGGCTTTCGTCACTCTAGGTTTCCTTTATGAAAATTTCATGTACCATGTCAATGCCCTTTTCCTTAAGGCTCCAGTGAACTGTGCCATTTGTCGGTCTTCATCTGTTACCTGGTTTGCTTCCCAGGTCGATTCGCAGACGAACCAATGTCATCTGGGGTCTTCATCTCCCTTGTAGAGAGGAATGTGAGCCAATCCGTGACCCATGTCTGAATCACTTTCACTGCTCTCAAAATTTGGCAGAGGTGGAGGTGTGGGTGGTGGTGAAAGTGGTGGGGTTATTGATGTAGTCGGGCCTGCGGAATTTTGGTCGCCGGATCTTAAGCTCCCATCGGTCGTCGAGTCATCGTCGACTTGCAGTCAGTTGATGTCGACTTCGGTTGTCGATGGTCCACTGCAAATTTGTGTTCGTAGGTTTGCTTGTTCAATTTATTCTAAAGTTGTACTTGGCGGGGGCGGTGCTCCTTCATGTGTCGGTAAGAACAAGTGGATACTCTAGAGGGAGGGTGCCGCCTGAAACGTCACCCAGTTTCCTTCAAGCGGTCGATTTATAATAAGGTGTCGACCCGTGTATGTTTCATCGCCTAGTCGGCTCCATATACTGAAGTCACCAGCTCATAGTCGGAGGTCATCTTCGACAATAGTCTGTATTCTAGTATGTGGATTTGTCGGGGAAAGGGTTATCCCGTCGTTGGGAGCTATTATTTGGAGAGCTTCTAGATGCTCTATCCACACTTCTTCCTCCTTAGGGGATACCTATTTCTCTATGCCCTCTTCCTGTCGGTCATGACCCAACTCTGGCGGATTCTCTTCGCGGTCGTTCTCCCTAGGGTTTTGTCCATTGTGCAGCCATGCGGCTCTTTCATGTCTTGCTTCCCTTCCTTGTTGTCTTTCATGCCTTTCTTGTTTCTAAATGGCCGACATACTTTCTGGAGGTCCTATTTGGTTGAATTTTCATTACTGGTGACGGTTATCCAGTTTAGGATGACTAGGATCCACTATACTCTACCTCCAACACATGACCAGCTACCCCCCCATAGCCTACCCGATGCTTTTAGAGAGCCCGGGTAGTTTGATTTATTTGCTTAGGAAGTATTCCCACTCCCTTTCTGCAATGAATTTCTCCCACTTCCTCTACTTCTCTGCCCAGTTGGTATTTGATGGCTGTTCACACAGCGATGGATGAGGTTCCACGATGTGGCCTGCTCCATTCTCTATCAAGAATTTGAATAGAAAGGTCGGTAGGGAACACAAAAATTGTTCAGTGAAATATGTGTAAAATTTTTCTTTGACAGTTTCCATAGAAGTTTTGTCTTCAACTGCTTGCTCCTCACAGAAGTTGTTGGCGATTTTCTCAAACCACTCCGACAAATTTGTTCAGCCTCCTCGGATCAGTTTTTCTAGCAACTGCTGTTCTTTAGTCGCGTCTGGATTTCTCATCCAGAATTTGCTTCAAGAGTTGTGGCATTGATTCGACAAATTTTTCATGTGTCTCTGTGAAAAATCTTGCTTTGGCTTCAGCGACTGTTAATCTGTTCCTTCTTGCGTAATTTTGCAAGTAGTTCGCAATTTTACGGTCCCACCAATCCTTAATCTCCTGTTCTAGTATCATATGTGAGCATATATGTCAGACATGTACTACCGAAAATGGAACCAATGTTGTAATCTCACAGATCACATAAGGTTACCAATAATACATACTAAAAAATATATCTCTACAAATCAGAGACAAGAGACAAGAACAGATAGGAAAACAGATTATATTATTGCAATGAGTTCATACAAGGCAGAGAACTGAACTGAGTTCTTGTTTGGCTCAACATCCTAATATATACAATTTACAAATAGTTACAAAATAACTACTTGTCAGTTCAGTGAACCAACATGACTTTTTAGTTAGCCGACTTAATCTTCTAGTTTAGTCGGCCGACCGGCTTAGTCGGCTGATCGACTAAGTCGGCCTATCGACTTAGTCGGTTGATCGACTAAGTCGGTCTTCGTTCAAGTCGACTTTGTCAACTTGCTCCTTTCTACAACTGGCTATATGATCTTTTAATAAACCAAATATAGTCCAATCATTGAAGTAAACTTCTAAAAACTTGTGAATAAATTCCTTAAATGCAGATATGACTACTCTGGAAAACATAGTAGGTGCATTATTGAGGCCAAAGGGCATAATAATATACTAAAAGGATCCCATTTCTATAGAAAAGGTTGTTTTATGTCGATCCTCTGGAGCAATTCTAATCTGATGGTAACCTGAAAATCCATTAGTGAAATAATACACTTCTTGACCTCGGACATTGTCTAAAACTTCAATTGTAAAGGGAGTAGGAAAAGGATCATGTAGATAGGCATCATTCAACTTCCTCAAGTCAACACAGATTCTGATTTCTCCCTTGGTCTTCTTTTCTTGTACCACCATAGGGTTGACTTATTCAGACTCTTCGACAGGATCAATGATTGCTGTAATGAGCATCTTATCTAACTCTATCCTGACTTTTTCTTTATACTTAGGATCCAGCCTATAAGGGCGCTGCTTCACAGGATTTGCATCAAGTTTCAAAGGGATTTTTATCACTCCTATATCACCAAGGATACCTTTCATTTCTGAGAACTTCATCAGAAATAAGTCTTGATACTCATGGAGAAGTTCAGTCACTTTGTTTACCATTTCTTCGTCCCAATAATCTCCAATGGTAGCGTACTTAGCCGTTTCTTCTGATCCAATGTTTACTTTCTTTGTCTTCAAGGGCTGGATTACTTCAGGTGCTTTGACTACTGGTCGATGTACTTCGCAGTGTCCTTCTGACTCAAGAATATTAATTTTGCGTGGGTCATAATCTTCATCAATGGCAAGGTTATAACATTCTACTACATTAGCTTCTTGTTCCTTCCAATCAGGTTGGTACTCGGCTATTTCTTTATCATCAAACACCTTAGTATGGATCAACCTAATAGTTGCGTCCAAAACAGGGCAATCCTCATTAATAGAAAATGTAAGCACAAAACTATCAACAAGGTTATCCCAACTTACAGTACCATGGCGAAGCTTGACCTCCGCATACCAGTTCTTTGCTACAGGTTCCAGAGTGTGTACAAACATATGTACCCATTCTTCACAAGGTACATGCTTCCATGCTTCATAACACTGTTTCAAATGTTCCTGAGGGCTAGTCTTACCATTAAATCTACTTCGCACCTCCTGAGGTTGATCCATGAATCTCAGGAAAATAAAATTTTGACAAGCTCTCCAACTACGGATATGCTTTTTATGACCACTCCACCATCTGGAAGCTGCGGCTTTGAATGCTAAAGCTAGGGTCTCCATTTTCTGTGAATCTGGTACTTTCTCTGAGAATTGTGCAATAAAATATTCAGGGTCTATCAATCCATCAAAAGTAGGCAAGATCTTTTTCTGTGATCCAACTTATCTGATAGACTTGGTAATTCTTGCACATCGGTGTCCATGTAGTTCATAAAGTCTATTCTGTCAATTCTCTAGGCCTTCGTCTGAATCAGTCATGCAAGAAATGTCACACTGCCAATCCATTATGCCTTCAGTAGTAGGGCTAACATAGTCTTCTTCTTTGGCTATGATGTTGTCAATATGATCTAAAACATCCTGATCTTCATGTCTGACTTGCTCTATATACCTTTCTCCTTGAGAAGGGTCCAATGGAACTATGACTCTCAAGCCTTTACCTTCAAAAGTCATCTGTCTGTTCTTCAGATTGATTACTGCATCATTCTCTATTTCCCATTCAATTCCTAGAAATGCTGGATAGGGGTTGCTATCATCAATTATTTCAATGACTTCAAAATATGCTAAGGTACTGACTCCATCAATGTCCACTGGTACACTAGGGAATCTTCCCAAGGGCACAATATTCTACTGGTTGGCTAATCTCAGCTGTATAGGGGACCATTCAAGCATAGGTCTTCCCATTTGTTCCCATGTCTGTCTAGTTAGGATATTCACTTCTGATCCTAGGTATAAAATAATATCAGTCGTGTCATAATCTCCTATCTGAGCATGCAACCTTATTTCTCTTCTAGTCCTTCTAACTCTATTAACATTTTTTCCTCTATCGGAGCTTCGCTGAGATTCGCAAGATGCAATAACTTTTTGTAACTCATTCAAAGCATTCTGATTTCTTAATAACTTCATACAGCTCTGTAAAAATGATGTTAGAGTACTTACTTGAGCTGGCGAAGCTTCTTGAGACTGTAACTACTGTTTATTATGTTGCGTAGTTGCTACTGATGTTCTTGAATCAGCAAAGTCTTTTTTGGATTCCATAAATGTTCCTTTTTCTCTTCCAACATCGAAGACAAGAATTTTCTCTGGGGTCTTGCAGACCCAAGCCTTGTCAGGTTGTTTCTCCTTATTCTGCACTTGCATCGTAGCTCCACTCCTTGTAACAACGTTAACAGCTGGGACAGATATTTTCTCTACAGCAATCATATGAACATTCTAAGTAGGAGCACCATTTCTTTCTTGTATCTTGGCTATCAACTGTGGACATTGCTCAATCACATGATCGACTGCTCTGCAATATCGACATGTCGTAGTTGGGTTCTGATAGTCTCTAGATACATGTCCTACCTGATTAAAGTTGTAGAAAATTACCTAGCCTCGACCTCTTCGAGGAATACCACCATGAACTCGACCTCTAAAATTACCTCGACCTGATGTACTACAATGGTAACCATATCCATCATTGCCTTGTGCCTCAATTTGTACCCTATAAGCATCATAGGTTCGCTCTCTCATGAGATCAAAGCTGCAACACTCGTCTTTGTTTTGTCCAACTGAATTACAGAACTTGCAGTAGGGATTCTTAGGAACTTGAACATATCTCTGCAGTAGGTAGCAATCTTCAGGTCGATGCTGACCAGTTGTTCTACAGATCTCACAATATAGGGCAGTAGGGTTAAACGGGTTTGGTGCACTAGTATTCAGATAATTTCTTACTGCAGGGAATTGTTCTCTGTCATGAACTTCTATCTTGCATCATATACACCACACCTCTTCGTGAGTAGATTTCCCTTTGTTCATGTCACGAAGCTCCAAATCCATTTCTGCTAACTGTGCTTGTATTTGGGCTATCCCAGAATTATCTCCAACAGGAGCCGTTTCGAGCTTCATAGCAATTTCCAATGCTTCTTGTTGATTAGCGACATTCTGTTGCATGAGTGGAGTCCTGATAGGCGGCAACAGTGATACAATGAACCATTCTTTATGTTGCTTTGGTCCAATAGTGAAGCTAACTTGATCCAGTAGAACCTTGAATCTCTCATCAAAGTCCCAAACTGATTCACCTCGCTTCTGCTGAATTTCCTTTAGTTCAGTTATAGACTGTGACTCTAATTTAGGATTATTAAATTCTTTAATAATTTCTTTTTCAATGTCGGCCAAGACATAGTTCTGAGTATTGGAAAACTTCATAAACCAATTCAAAGCTCAGTCTCTAAAAGATGTGACCAGTTGCGTTGTTCTTGTATTCTGATCCATAATGTTCTTAGCAGTCCAAATAGCTTCGCATAAGAACCAAAACTTCTCTGGATCCTCTGATCCAGTTCCTCTAAAGACTGGGAGCTTGATATCATCGTTTACATGGGCCATAGCGTATCGAGTGGGGGAGGGGGGGGAGGAAAACTGGTAATAGTGGGGGGGGGGGGCCTTACTGAGGTAGACTGACCTGCGACAGGACTACTCGGGCTAGGGTTACTTTCAGACTGCAATGGGTTCTCAGGGATAATAGATCTTCGCTATGGAGTTATAGGAGAGTTTCTAACAAAAGGGGTTTCTTCAGATTCAGAATCTTCTGGGCTTAAAGGGGTATAATCGGTATTCTGGCCTAGGGTAAAGGATCCAAAAGTTCTCTTGCATCTTTTACCGCTTCGAAGCAAACCACTTTGCTCATCGAAGTCACTTTCACTTTAAAACATAGGTTAGTAGCACTAAATCTAGCAATCTGATTCAATAAGCAATGTGTGTTTTTCAGCCAAAAGCATTTTAATTTTTAGACTAAGTGAGTTCAAGTATTTACCCCTTAGTCCTCTGAAGAACTGTCTTTCTGCTTCACTGAAAGAAGTATGTGTGTCGATGGCAAACTCCGTCACAAATGCTTCAAGGGTTCGTGTTGTCCAAAAGTCAACTGCTCTAGATACCACGTTGTTCACTCTTTTCAATAGGCTAATTCTTTCTAGGGTCCAGGCAGGAGACTGATATTCTTGGAAGTTTGTCCTTCTTTCTGTCAACCTGGATAACCATTGGTGCAATTCTATGTGGATACTACCAAAGAAAATTTCATAAATATCAGAAAAAGTGTACCTTTGCAAAAATTCGTCTGAGCTACGATGAGGATCTTTATTTTCTTCTTCAACAAATTTTAGATAGGTGTCCTCAACCCAGTCACTGATTTCTTTTACTAAGGGCCTCCAAAACATATCCCTCCAGGTACGACGTAGATCCCTCTTGAGTAGATACTGGTTCAACCAGAAACATAACCAATTTGTTGGTTGCTTAGGGCAAACCCAGGTTCTTATACTATTATTTTAACCAAAAAAAATACCCACAGTGTTGGCCCTTTCGGCAACAACCTGCGAACAGGTTGCAGTCTCACCCGAAATAGCTATGGGGTGCTGCAAAATTAGGTTTCTGTAGGAAAAAGAGGGATATTACTGTACCTTTAGCCTTAACAAATATTAAACATATAACACAGAGCTTCGACAGTCACTTAATTAGCTTCGCAATTTAGATAAACAGACAGTTACTTTCTTAACCCTTAACTGGGAATTCACAGCGAAGTTAATACTTAACAATATATCTTACTTATCATTCACCTACTTATCAAATGCATAAAACAAAACAGCACAAAACAAAAAGAAACCACCACAACACAAGATATATGTGGTTCACCCCCAGTGTAGGGGCTACGTCCATAGAACTGTGTTTTATTCAACTCTTTACAAACAATAATTCTGATCTACACACTTAGCTGCAGATCCTTGCGCACTCAGCTATAGGTCTTCTCAATAATCCCAAAACTATGCACTTAGCTGCAGATATCTTTCTTCTATCTGTGCACTCAGCTGCAGAGGTCGTCCACGCACACAGCTGGGACTTAACCTTAAACCCTAAAATAGGCCTTAGCTTCGCATCAAATTATCATCATCATAACAACGAAAACAACAACCCTAACTCCTTTACATAAGTTCCTATTTAAACAAGTGCACTATTACAATACCATGTGTTTAAACCATGGGCTTAAAAACCATGAGTTCAAACCATGGGTTAATTACAAAAAGAGGGGCTTCGACCCAACCTCGACACCCCTAAGACTATTTTCAGCTGCAACTCTACTTACAAGATTCACACCAAAACCGTAGAGTTTCCAAAATTAAGGACCTTCAAGTTCCACGCCCCAACAGTTATATGAATCAGCCTCATGAGATTCATTGGAGGGAAACGAAGAGGATTCTACAATACGTGCAGGGTACTAGATCCTATTGCATTCACTATGTTATTGATTCTGAACTAGACTTGGCAGGATTTACATATTTTTATTGGGAAAGAGATAGAATAGATCAAAATGTGGAAATTGAACCCAAGAGATAGAACAATTACACTCACAAAATTGCTAATCAAACATGCAAAATTCACACCAAAGGAGACTGAAATTGGAGCATAACACTAATCAGTATTGAATAAGTGTACAATAGCCAACCTTGTGAATTAATAGGATGATGCAATATATCATTACATGAAATAATCAAATGCATAAAAATTCCATTCAAAATAGTCAAAAGTAGGCTTACTAAATCTAGTCAAATCCCCCATAGGTGCATAAAGCAGTTTCCAAATCTATGAAGATGCTCATGAATTTTCTAAGTCAAGTGGGAAAGATAAAGAGGGATGGAAAGAAAACTCATTCATGATTTTATTTGGATAAAAGGAGGGAGGATGATGTGGGCAAAAAACAAGTCAACTACACCTAGTCTAGCTTTTCCTTTTTCCTTAAATCAAAATAAAACAAGGAAACTTTTCAGAAAAAAAGTAGATATGCACTTTGGATGATTTAGAATAAAGGAGACATGCTAAATTGGGTTTCTAGGATGTTTCCAAAGAACTCCATGACTCAGTTTTAGCATGTGTTGACTTCTAGGACTTGTAGAAGGAAACTAGCTTAGAATGGAATGTAGGAAACTAGGTAATAAGACAAAAATAATTAAATTAACGTCTAAGGTAGGTAACTATGGGTTGATTATTCTAACACCCCCCCTTAAGCCTAAATTTATGAGTAAATATCAGAAAAATATAGGTCCTACCAATAAGGCTTAGTCACCCTTTACATACTACTTGTCCATACAACCAAGGAAAGAGGCAAAAACCTAGTGGAAAAATCCTCCCTTAAACATGGACAGGAAAAACAAAATTTTGGAAATGTTTTTGTTGGAGTAGGTCCCACAGCTACAGAAGAAGTTGCTATTTTGACAGATAGATAGTTTTGGCAGAGAAGAGATAAGATAGAGCTACGATGCCATAGCAGGTTTCTAGCTACAGATCAGAGCCAGAAACCATGACGTAGAAGACAGAGAAGTCAAGGAAGACGACGGTACTTGAGCGGCCAAGAAGAGAGAGCTCACCCACTGCATTGAAGGTAGCGGTGGAAGACAGGAGGGTTCAGCTACCCTCATAAAGGAAAAGGAGCAACGAGGCCGAGGTATTGAATACGAAGGACAGAAAAAGGGAACCAGCACCGGTACCCATGGTCAGTGCTGGGAAGCATGGAAGACTGCAGGAAGCTGTGGTGAAGGGAAGCGGTGCATAGTACCCATGATCAGTGCCAGGAAGCATGGAATACCACAGAGAGATGTGGTGTGATGGATAGCAGCTACCTCAAAGTACAGATACACCGACTGTCACTAGTTAGGGTTTGGGTTACTGTTGGAACAGGCCCACAGTGTTGTAATGGAAAGACCTCTGGGCCACCTATAAAGGGATATATTTTGTATTGTAAAAGGGTTGGTAGGTTGGTTAGTTGGTCAGATAATGAAGGTAGTGTAGACAGTAGGGATAGTAAGTTATTAGACTGTATAGGCTGTGTAGAAGCCAAGCTCTGGTTCTGTTATTAGCGGTAGTATCTTACTGTAACCAGTAGCTGGCTCACAAGAGCATGCATGTAACAATCCACAGGGATTGACAAAGAGGGAAGAGTATATTGTAAGAGAGAAAATATAGAGATAGAGAAGAGATCTAAGAGAGAAGGGCTCCACGCTGTGTGCGGAGTTACCCAGAAGATCTCAAGCTGCATATGCAGTGCAGCAGAACTGTGTTTACCTTCCCCTGAGCTATAATAGAAACACAGTTCTGTGACGTAACTACCTGGAGGTGAACCACGTTAAAATCGAGTGTTATGTGATTGATTCATGTGTTGTGTTTATTTTTTGCATCTGTCAGTTATTATATGAGCCTTGTTTACAGTTTAATGTATGTATGCATTGTTCAGTTCGCAGTATGCGGGTTCATGGCATGTTGTATGTCCTTAAGTTGAAGTCCTTAAGTTCAAGGATAGACTTAAGTTGAATTCCTTGGCATGTTGTATGCGGGTTCATTTATGATTTTCTTGAAACAGTCACTAGTCGCAGTGTTAAACATCCTGGTATCTTGAGTCTTGCAAGTCAACACGAACAATGCTAAGTGCACTGAGCCGTGGGAGTAGGATATTGTAGGGAGGCGATACCGCACTGACAGAGGAGCTGCGGTGCGTGATACCGTAGGTTAAGGACTTAGCGTTGGGGATAAATTTACATGTCACCTGGTGAGAAATGATGTGATGAGGCTGTAGTCATCACGAGTCAGTGGAAGTTGTGCAACGCGGAAAGGGACCGTGCGACAGGAAAAGAGAGATCTCGTGGCTAGAAGAGCTGCGAGTCGCAAATAGGATGCCACAGAACCTGGTCCAAGACGCTTGAGTCCTTGGCCAACCCATTAGAATCACTTCAGGTGAGACTTCAGGCTGCTTTGCGTTCTATCACCGAAAGGGCCAGTGAGCTAGGGGTGTTGTTTGTTAAATACAGTAAACCTGGGTCTGCCCATGATAGTTAACAAATGGTTTCGTTGCCGGTTTTGAACAAAGAGAGTGCTGATGTTCTGGTGGCGTCCTACGAGAGACGAACTCAATGAGTGGGTTTGGTCTAACCAGAAAGAGTTTGCTGAACAAGAGAACAAGAGTCCTATACTGAGTACAGAGGACTGGTTACAAAAACACATCATTATAGACCTGCATGCGATATTTTTTGCGACCTTCGGGAACGAGCTTTATGACTGGTTATCAAAGTTAACTGATACAAGCATATTCAAAAAGAAAAGAGACATTGTCTGGACACTGGAACTGATTTAGACCATGAAGAACCTTGATAATCCTATCACGATGGCAGTAGACTTCTGGCTTGCGTGTGCTAGAAGGCTTCATCACAAAGTTTGCAGTTGACCATAGGAAAAGCTTCAGCAAGGCTGAGCACTATTTCTTCGAAGGATATCATGGTAAGTACCTAAGATCTTTAAACTTGTCCATTAAGATGTTGTTACATGAAAAAGGAACAATGGATCTAGTTTCAGATGAATAAGTAGAAATAGTAATGTCACAAGAGTTTTAAAGTGATTTTGATGACATTGGACGAACACGTAGTGGAAAGAAGTATAAAGTAGATTTTAGATCTCCAATATTTGAAGACAGTTCAGATAGTACTAGACAGCAGAGTCATAGTACCACAGAAGGAATAGAGGGGGGTATCCCTTACCACCCTTACACCCCACAGAAACAGACCAGGACTCAGAACAATCCCATAGGAACTCCATCCAGTAGCTCATAGAAAGTACCTACCACCGCTACATCACCTCCACCTACACCGCCGAGTGGTAGTAACACAGTAAATCAACATCCACCATGTAGAAATAGAATAGGGGATGATATGAAGATACCTATATTTAAGGGAACAGGGGTAGAAGACCCAGAGCAGCATTGGTTTCTATGTGAATCCATGTGGACCATTAAAGCAATCAACAACGATAACCTTAAACTTGTACAGTTGGTCACCACACTAAGAGATCGAGCCTTAACATGGTATATAAAGTATACCACAGTACCTAGGACACTTGTCTAAGTCAATACCGCCATGATGAAAGAGTTTAAGAAACCTAATTCTAAGTCACAGTGCATTACAGAACTCAAAGACATCCAGCAGTTACCTACAAAGTCGGTGTGGAACTTTGATCAGAAATTCAAAGCCCTTATTGACCAAGTCAGTTTTGAGTTTGCGCCAGAGCAGCGTAAGGAATGGTTTATTGTAGCACTACTCCCTCACATTAGAATGTCGTTAATGCAGCAGAAACTCCAGACGCAGGATGACGCATTGGAGATGGTGATGAAACTAGAGGCTTCACCTCTAGCTGAGAGCAGTACAGGCATGGCAACTTTACAAAATCAGTTGGCTAATCTCATGCTATAGTTGCATGAGCTTAAGAAATGGAAAGAGGTTGTGCAAGACATATGGTGTGTAAAATGTAAAGCACAAGGCCATACCAAAGATGACTGTCAAGTTTTTGTAGAATATATAGCAACAGGGGCTCCTAACCCCTTACCACAGACCCACGGACCGTGGTGTGAAATATGCAAAACACGAGGACATCTACCTCACTACTGCCCTCTATTTCAGAAGTATGTGTAGACACCTAAGAACTTATACTGCATCTTCTGCAAGTCTGTAGGCCATGATGAACATGATTTCCGAGCCTATGATCTCATGGTTGGAGCAAAGAAAGACTTGTACAGAGTCCAGTCAGAGACACAGGGTCCAGCAGCAGGACCACAACATGATCCAGCTTATGGAGGCTGTGGAGGAGGATTCAGAGGACAAGGTCGTGGAGGAGGCTTCGACAGAGGAGAAGGTTTTGGCCGTGGTCGTGGACCAGTTACTTGTTACAACTGTGGAGTTGTAGGACACTATGCTAGGGACTGTCAGAGCCCCACTACCACTTGTAACTACTGCAAGTCTTATGATCATACTATAGAGGAGTGTCCTACCTTGATAGCTAATATTAGAGAACCTAAGCCAGCAGTACACCAGAACAT
Organism: Pseudotsuga menziesii; assembly: GCA_001517045.1. Taxonomy (NCBI): domain Eukaryota; kingdom Viridiplantae; phylum Streptophyta; class Pinopsida; order Pinales; family Pinaceae; genus Pseudotsuga; species Pseudotsuga menziesii. The sequence goes on along the minus strand of LPNX010711204.1, from coordinate 56,750 downwards.
CCAGCTTATTGCTGCTGAGCAAAAAGAGCCAGAACCAAGAGTCAATATTGTGACTCGCAGCGGTGTTTCTACTAGTGGGACATCACAGGAGACAGAAAAGAACACAGGTCAGGAGTGGGTACGCAGAGATCCTAATAAAGTAACACCACTCGACCTGCAGAAGAACAAACAGACATTTCAGGAAGCTAAGGATTTCTTTGATGACTCTACGCAATCAAGATCGTAGGTACTACCATCTAGGGGCATACCGCAGCAAGCACCTTGTGGAAATAGCCTTGTACAGACATCGTAGGCTACCACATCGTGAAGATGCGATGAGGACGAGATGACAGGAAGTGTACATTCCTTCCTGCGGAGTTGTCTAAAACTTGTAAGAAATGAGAAATCTATCATGGAACTTCAGCACATTATAGATTAGTCTCATCCATCCTCTTTCATGAGCAGTACACAGCGTGTTGTTCATAATATTACAGGACATACAAGAACGGGAAGAGAGATGCGACTCACAGCACAGGTTGGAGAATTTGAAATGGATGAGGTGATCCTAGATCCGGGATCACATGTAAATGTTCTGACTAAGAAGACATGGGAACAGATGGGTAGCCCTAAGTTAATTAGATCTCCTATCCATCTGAGATTAGCTAATCAGCAGCGTGTGTCACCCCTGGGTCGGTTACCGTAGGTGCCAGTTGACATTGACGGAGTTCACAGCTCCGCGGACTTTGAAGTTATAGAAATCATTGGCGATAGTAGACCGTATCCAACACTACTAGGCATTGATTGGGAAATAGGTAAAATGGTCATTATTGACCTAAAGAGAAGACAAATGACCTTTGAGGATGCGCAGATCCGGGTCATCGCACCGTTGGATCTTTTTTAGGGTCCTAGATATATTGAACCTATCCGAGCAGAGGAGGAGGCACGTAACATGGAGAGCCTCTATCAGATGACTGTGAACCAAAGCAACTACATCAATCCAACCATAGAAGGGAACATTAGTTGGTGATGCGACAGCTCATGCGCATTGGATTCAGATGTTGGTCTAGAGAACTGGCAGAACAGACTTCACCTAGTCTCAGTGCGTAGATGCGCATACTTGACTAAGTCACTGCGATGGATTGGCACTGAGATCAATGAGATTCCATCCTTTCATGGTCTAATAGATATCCAGGAATTTCTCGATCAGTTTGAACAACAAATCCCTCACGAGCAGAGGATCGTAGCTATGGACCTTGCAGTACGAGCCACACCTACAAGATGGTGGTATGCACATAAAGAGAACATCGCATCATGGGATGATATTAAGAGATTCATGGCGATCATATTTTCGGTCGATAGAGAGTATGTCCAGCAGAAATACACAGGATAGAGTGACCCCAGATCACACATTCAGACATGTGAACAGAATTGGTCGAACATTCTAGAGGATGAATGGGTTCACCGATTCATTCATACTTTGGATACAGTTCCAAGGAACTGGTATACAGAGACTAAACTACGCAAGGGAACAACTACATGGCCACTTATGATAGACAACTTCCTACTCACCTTCGCTTTTGAATCTGAGTATCCAAGTGTTGATCAGGCCCTACAAGTAATAAAGAGTAAGATATTTGAGGATTGTACCATATCAGTGTCAGCTCAACCTGAGTGGGATATCCAGCTAAAAGAGGTGCTAGAGTGTTATAATTTAGCATCTGAACCAGAGGAGGAGGATGAGGATCCTCGTGACACTAACATTCTGGATTCAGAAGGCACTCACGATGTTGAGGGACCACAGTTAGAAATTCCAGCAATCACAGAGCCCATCAAGATTAAGAAAATCAATATTAGCACAGACACAGAACTTAAGTTTGCCTCTATTGGAGACTATTGGAATGATGAAACAGTCGGACAGATTGCAGACTTGTTACATGACTATCAGGACCTATTTCCCACCAAGTTCACAGAGATGAAGGGAATAGTCGGAGACCTGGGAGTCATGAGGATACTGTTGAAGGAGGATGCTAGACCAGTCAAGCAGTGCCCATATAGATTAAATCCGCGATATAAATAAAAAGTAAAAGATGAGATCGATAAGATGCTAGCAGCAGGAATCATTGAGCATGTAGAATAAAGTGAATGGGTTATCCCCATGGTCGTACAAGAGAAGAAAACCAAAGGAGACATCAGGATCTATGTCGATCTGTGCAAGCTCAACGATGCATTGCTTCACGATCCATTTCTGACACCGTTCACTGATGAGGTATTAGACAACGTGGGAGGATAGGAGGTCTACTCCTTCACTGATGGATTTTCAGGCTACCATAAGATCAGAATACATCCAGAATATTGATCCAAGACCACCTTTGCAACAAAATGGGGCTCGTTCCAGTATACGGTAATGCCATTTGGTCTTAATAATGCACCAGCTATATTTTTCTAGAGTAGTATTTGTTGGATAGACTCAGGAGAAGAGCCAAGTAACCTAGAGGACAATTTTCCACATGCGCAGTTGTTTTCTATCCAGATCGCAGACGATTACTATGTTGATATTATTCACTTTCTCACTACAGGATTGGCACCTGATGAGTTTACTAAGCAGCAAAAGAAGCAGTTGGTTGTTAAAGCAGTAGACTTCACCCTGATCGCAGGACACCTATACAAGTTAGGACCGGATGAAGTTTTGCGCAGATGTGTGATGCCGCATGAAAAAGACGCTATTATCAGAGAGGCACATTCAGGAACTGTAGGAGTTCATTTCACAGGAAAGCCGACTGCGCAGAAAATCCTAGATGCAGGATTATGGTGGCCTACGTTGCATAAGGACACCAAGGACTTTTGCAGATGCTGCGATATTTGCCAGAGGGTAGGAAAACCCTTGCGATGAGATGAAATGCCACTGCTCCCACAGGTTACGCTGTGCACATTTAACAAGTGGGATATAGACTTTGTGGGTCCTATCAACCCACTAGGAAAGCGCACTGGCGTGAGATATATTATCACCGGAACAAAGTACCTCGCCAAATGGGAAGAGGCCAAAGCAGTAAGAAATTGTGATGCTGCTACAGCCGCACAGTTCCTTTTTGAGAACATCATCAGTAGATTTGGCTGCCCCGTAATTTTGATGAGCGATTAAGGCACACATTTCTTGAACCACACCATTGAGGCCTTGACAGAAGAATTCCAAATTCAGCACCATAAGAGCACTCCCTACCACCCACAAGCTAATGGTACGGTGGAGGCCTTTAATAAAATTTTAGAAAACGCTCTTACTAAGATCTGCAACAGCCAAAGGAATGATTGGGACCTCAGATTTAATGTTGTATTATGGGCATATAGGACCACATGCAAGAAACTTACAGGACACACACCTTTCAGCTTGGTGTATGGATAGGAGGTTGTTATGCCTATGGAGTATATTCTTCCCAGTTTAAGAATCGCTCAGATTACCGGGATGACTGATATAGACACAGTGGAGGAAAGGCTAGCGTAGCTGCTTTCCTTAGAGGAAGACAGATTCATTGCCGGATTCCATCAGAAAGTGCAGAAGGCACGAGAAAAAGCTTGGCATGACAGACACAATAAGAGTAAGACTTTCCAGATTGGAGACCTAGTACTCCTCTATGATAGTAAATTCATTAAGTTTCCAGGGAAGTTCAAGACGCATTGGCTGGGGCCATATCAGATACAGCAAGTTACAGAGGGAGGTGTCGTTCAGCTTAGCCAGCTGAATGGGGAGCTTCTTCCCACATTGATTAATGGTAGTAGGCTTAAGCTCTATAGTGATAACCACCCCACCTCTCAGCCCTAGCTTAGCCAGTTTATAGTGGTGCAGATGTCCAGTGTAGTTGAAAGGAGGCATCGCACCGGGAACTAGTCTACACCGGCAGGTATTATAAGAATGAGGAATCGCATAAGGTCGGTTCATTTTGTGCAAGTCATCAGTGGCTTGCGGGGGGGAAAAAAATGCTTGTTTGTTTGCGCAGGTGATGTGGTGTTGCAGCGCAGTAATGCGATGTTTCCCCGTGCCACGTATCTAGTTTTGCAACCGACAGAGGGCCAGTCAAGTCACCTTCTGATAGGAATTTAATGAGGAAATGACCAGTATACCTTACTATGGATTTGGCAGCAGCATAATTAAGTTTCTAGATTTGGCAAATCTTCGACGAGACCGGCACCTGTACACACGCTTCGAGGGAAATTTGATCAGATTTCATCATTTATTGATGATCGGATGACGGGTGTGGTCTCACCCATGTAATTATTATGACCGACGGATTCAGTCTAGATGACCGTTGCATCCGGGATTGTTGCCTTCAGCATAAAAGCAGAAATTGATCATTCGAGAGGGTTACACTTGCAAAAACCCGAGAGCTATAGAGTAAGCTGTTAAGAGTTCCCTGTGAAGAGTTCACCCCGTTACAGAGTGCTATGATTCCCAGAGTTCGAAGCCATTGCACACCCAGGATACTCCACCAAGTGGGTTCTGCCCGAGGAGGAACCTATAGAAGACATTTTGAGAAGGTTTGAGCATGACGGCCTTAGAGGTATTATGACGACACCACCTAAGGGTGCCCAGACAAGTTCATCATAGGACAGACAGTCGCCACAGATGAGGAGCCACTCTCAGATAGTAGAAGAATCCAGTTCAGAGTTGGAGGAAGAAGTTCATAATGCAGCAGACTACATTATGCCACGAGCTGAAGATGCACTGTTGCTAGGGTTTTAGCCCTAGCTTGTACGAATGAGTACCTACTAAGGACAATGGATTCCTTAGTAGCAGTTCAATGAAATGTGAATTAAAAGCTATAATTGAAATGAAAAACTAAATCTAAACAAGTTTATTAAACAAAACAGTAAAAAGTAAATAGTAATTTTGTATTAATTTGACCTTCAATGTGAAGGTTGGTGAAGCCCTTTGCGGTGATCCGAGTTGGTAGCTCCGAGCTTCAAGCTACTTCTTCTCTTTCTCCAATGGTGGAAATGGGCCAAAAGGGGCTCTCACGGTGAAAGTAACTCAATGGTGAGCTAGGGTTTCACGAGCAATTTTGGCAGAGGCAGGATATTGGTGATTGTGGATTTTTGAATAAGGGGTCTCCATCACATATTTATAGTTGGAAACCATGCAGTTTTAGGGTTAGGGTTTCAGCTGTTTAGGGTTTCAGCTGTTTAGGGTTTTTTCCTCATTTTCCTCATTATTTTATATTTTTTATTCCTTTTTGGAGATTTTTGGATATTTTTAGAGGAAAAGAGGGTTTTATGGCGTTTTGGAGGCATTTTAAGCCTTTTGGAGGCTTTTTGCATGGTTTTATGGGTTTTTGATGGAAATATGGTAGGAAAATGGACAAATGAGCCATATAATGGGGTAGATGAGGTAGTGAACCTTTTTTGGGTGTTAACATATTGCCCCCTGATGTGCGAGGGCAGGAGCTCATCGTATGGCTGATGGACATCATAATTCATATTTGTTTTTCCTGGGGTGTGGAGAAGAGAAGAAAACAACTGAAGCCCGGAACATCGATCGCGAACCAACTGCAAGGACTGAAAATTACATAACCTCAATAATGGATGAGGAATCATATGATCATCTGGACGAGGTGGGCATTCCCATGCTCATATCAATATACATAAAAATAACTGTGAGGCCCGAAAAGGGGGACCTGTAGGATATATAGAAATCCACTGTGTATATCATGAGGGTCCAGAAGGGACACAAATCTGGAACATACTGCTGGGCTGACCATGTTTGAGATGAACAACTGATGCACTGGAATGACAGCAGTGCTACTGAATGTGGTTCCAAAGGAACTGAGGAGCTGCTGTATCAAAGTGACAGCGGTCGTATTTGCAATGGTACACTGATCTGGAACTGAACTGGGTACTCAAGGAAGCATGGGACTGGATGGCTTCCGAATACAATCTCCAACGCAGCCCAGATATCCATGGGAACATATAACTGGTCGTTCCAAAGTGACTCACCAATGTGCTAGAGTTGGGGGAAATCCGGGGTCTTCGACACATAATGGAAAGGATATACATCCTGCGCGATTCTCAACGATGCGATTAAGGTGCTGAAGTCGAGCATGTGAGAAACAACTATTCGGAGAGGCAATCATGACTCCTCCCAAAATGGTCCATAGGCACTCACCATAGATGGTGATGGGTCCAAGGCGCAAGGGCCTCTAGGTCTATCCTCTGGAATAAAGGGGCTATTGTCGACAGAGGGAGACCTGCAACTATCAAGGCAATGATGTTTCCTTAACAGGAGCGCGAGGTGCAAAACTGAAATGTGATAGTACTGAGGGTAGGGTTGATAAACTGGGGTAAACAACTGGGCAAGTAGAGTGGGTGGACTCAAACTTCCTTTGTTCATAGTATGATGGCGGGGATGATCAGGAAGCACATGAAACTGATTGGTGGTAAAGGGATCATAGCTGTATGGGATCTGAGGGTGAATGGGCTGAGAGAGACTCAAGCTGTGGTAAAATGGTAGGAGACTGCAGAATACTCTGAACAAAGGTGACCTTAGTGGTGGTGCTTCCGAGAGGATCAATCATAGCGCCGAGAGGCGCGGGGGGACTTCTTTATGGGTTAGGTAACTAGAAAAAGTGTGGATATAAAATGGTACTGTCATGTAGATTTTACGAGCCCATGACAGTTCATGCTCGTGGTTGCTTTCAATTTTAACGAGTCTGAAAGCAAATAAGAAGACTCTGAAGTTATTGAACGGTACTGTCGTGTGGATTTTACGAGCCCAGGACAGTACATGCTCGTGGTTGCTTTCAATTTTAAGGAGTCTGAAAGAAAATAAGAAGACTCTGAAGTAGTAGAATGGTACTGTCCTGTAGATTTTACGAGCCTAGGACAGTTCATGCTCGTGGTTGCTTTCAATTTTAAGGAGTCTGAAAGCAAATAAGAAGACTCTGAAATGATGGAATGGTACTGTCGTGTGGATTTTACGAGCCCATGACAGTTCATGCTCGTGGTTTCTTTCAATTTTAAGGAGTCTAAAAGCAAATAAGAAGACTCTGAATTAATGGCTAGGCAAGGAGGAAGTGTTCAATCAAGGAATATATATGATGACCAGGACTGAGGGTGGGGGGGAACACTGGTGGGCCTCCTTGCGGGGTGAATGAATGGTGGGAAAATAATGAAACATTTGCAGTATGACAGGAGTGGATGGCTCATGTAAAAAGTGTGAAATAATCTGATGACGGCTGATGTGGCGCGCAAATCGATGCGGCAAGGTGTAGGGATGCAATGTTGAAATTGTACCAAGTGAGAGCAAGAAATGATCTCAAGCATCATCACGAGCTCGAAAAAATGAATTCGGCGATATAAAAAGTGTTAAAAACGGAGAGCGGCCGAAGCGGCGCGCAAACCGAGGCAACAAGGTGTCGGGGCACAATGTTGAAATTGTGCCAAGTGAGAGCGAGAAATGATCTCAAGCATCATCACGAGCGCGGAAAAATGAATCCGACGATATCAACAGTGTGAAAAAAATGGAGAATGGCCAAAGTGGCACGTAAACCGAGGCGACTAGTGGTGTCTAAAAAGGGATGAAAAATTGACGTAGAAAAAATGATGCAACGAGGTGACCATCGTGACGGTCTCGTCGTCCTGATTCCAAAAGTGTAGCTAGGGATGAATGGGACGTTGTTTCTGACAAACAGGGGGTACATCAGGCCATGTGTCGATGTGGTGCTCTATAATGGCAGGGTCAAGACTAGGCATTTCGGTATAGGACCAGGAAAAAACATCACGGAATTCTTTGAAAAGTGTTTTGTATTCCTTAATCTCCTGCTCAGTGCAAGATGCTCCTAAAGCGATGAGTTCGGGGGTGCCTTCAGGGGCAGCGATATCAATTTTGATGACAAGTGAGATGTTGGCCATGTTACCCTCTTCGAAGGCGTCAGGAGCAGGAATAGGGTCCTTGAACCAGTCGACCTTGGGAGGAAGGAAGTCTTTGGATTCAACTGCAAATTGGGTAGCAGTGTTAGAGGAAGATTCATCTGGGAGGAAGTAGGAACGATGGTGCATGTCATCCCAGGGATAATCTGGGGCAGTGAGAGCCTCGAGGATCTCCTCATCAGTACGGAATATCTGTGTCGTCAAATCGGTTGACGAGAGAGTAGTGACTGAAGAGATCATATAAATGGTATGAACCACTTTGGAAGGGGAAGAGACCGAGGAATGGATTTCCTCAATGGTGAGGGGTGCCGTCTCAAGATCCAGATTATTCATCTCAAAGAGAGTGGTATTGACCTCTCCGGAAGGGGAAGAGACCGGGGAATGAATTTCCTCAATGGTGAGGGGTGCCGTCTCAAGATCCAGATTGTTCATCTCAAAGAGAGCTATTCTATACTCGGGGAGATCGGGACAGTGATGTGAGTAATGTCCGTAGACACCGCATAAGGCACAGGATTGGTTAGTGCGCAGGAATTTGTCGCGAGGCATAGGGGTTGAATCTAGATGGACAACTGGGATAGTGGGGTCGTCGTCAAGCGTTTTCATGTATTCCTGTAAAGCCGGTAAGTGAGGACATAGGTGAGTCGCATGGCCCAATTCGTCGCACAGCGCGCATTTGGAAGGAGCACGAAACACAGTGGGGTTTTTTACTGTCTTAGGAGGTGGGACAGCAGTGTAAGGTTGAGGGCCTCTGCCCCCAGTGGGTTTGGTAAGAAGAGGGGGGAGGTTCATGGAGGACGATGGGGTAGTGATACCGGGAGGTGGTTGACGAGTAGTGGCAATGGGCTGCACCGGTTGCAGGACGACATTTGGTGTCGGCGAGGGAACGGGAGGCGAAAGATACCAAACGGGTAGTCCTAAGGTTAACCGAGGAAGGCTAAGTGTAGCCATGACTGGGGTGCTTACTACTCCTGAGGGAGGGAAGAGGAAAGGAATGGTATGGATGGGTGTAGCACCAATGTGACTAGGTACCAAAGGGGGTTGAGGCAACAAGGGCGGTTGATTGGTATAATTTCGCGTGTTATGGGACAGGGTACATAGGTCGGACACTTCAGTAGCCGATGACAGGGGTGGAATAGATGGGAAGGTTGATGTCATTGGTGCGTCTGAGTAAACTCCGGGCTCCATAGAAGAAACGAATGAGGTGGTTTCGTTCATTGGTGCGTCGGAGTAAACGCCCGTCCCTAAAGAAGAAACAAATGAGGTGGTGGCATCCGAAACAGGTTGTTCAATCATGGGGAGAACATTTTCGGGTGCCGTGGGGGCATTAGGATCATGGTAAGTGAGTTGGTCAACCTTGACCACACGTCCCTCATGGGGGAACATCATGGTGTGAAAAATAGTAGAAGCAACTGCTCGCATGGCATACATGTAGCTGCAGCCAAGTAAAAGGTTATAATCAAGCTGTGCATTGATAACCTCGATGTTAACGAGGACGGTTTTTCCAGCCAGTTGGAGGGGGTCATTAGTTAATAGGCCTTGCGGTTGAGCTGAACGGCCGTCGTAGGCTCGCAACGCAGTAGAGGATTGCTGGAGAGGGGGGGATCCCATTTTTTGCCAGATGGAGGTGGGCATGACACATGTAGAAGCACCTTCATCAATAATGCATCGATGGACGACAAAATTCCGAATGGAAACAGAAATTTGGAATGCCAAAGTGGAAGGAAGGCGAGGGTCGGATTGGTCCAAATCAAATGCCATTAACTGTGAATCATTTGGATCGATAGCCCCAATGGCTGAGAGTAAAGTCTTGCGCTGCGAAGGATAGTTTTTTAAGACTTCTAACGCAGACATGGCTGCGGGGGATTGGGCTAAGTCATCGACAATGTTGTAGTTTGACGCAGCCCACGCATTGGGATTATTGTTGATACGGTGAAGTGGGAAACAGGGCGCTTTGGGAGTGCCATCTAATGGAGGTGGAGGTATACGTAACGCCTGATCAGTGGGATGAGCGTTAGTAGGTGTATCAGCGGGAAGGGCTTCAGGGGTGGAACCATATTGGTTCTGCCGGGTCTGGAGTTTGATCTCCTCGGAGGACATCATCAACAAATGGTGGGTGCTTGATTCAAGCGTGGGTTGATCAGGAGCAGCGTAAGTGATTAGTTGTTGGGTTGGCGCGTTGGCTTGAGGAGGAGCCAATGGTTGGGTGTTCACTATGCCTTGGGTTGGTAAGGGGTTTTGCAGCACCAAAGGTGGCTGCTGTGGTTGTGGTGGGTTGGGTGGTGCTTGAGGAGCTGTCTGCCCTGAGCGGTGTACGTCCGCAACCAAAAGTTGCCAGACTCGCTCCATAAGTGGACAAAAATGTGTGTAGTGGCCATAAACCCCGCAAACAGAGCAAGGGAAGTTGGTTTGCAAATTAGGGTTTTTATCCTGCTTGGGTAGGCGATCAGGGTTTTGGTTAACAGGGGGCGCATTATTATTAGCGGGGGAATTAGGATGTTGACCAGCTTGCTCGGTCGGTTGGTTGTTCCCACGATTTCGGCCTCTGCCACGGTTTTGTTGGCCCTGGTTGCGTTGATTGTTCTGGTTTTGCTGCGGGTTTTGTTGAGCGTAAACTTGCCCTTGGATAGTAGGTGGATTCTGAGGTTGCGCATGGGCTGGAGCAGGCTGCGGTGGATGATATGTAGGTGGAGGCTGCGCAGGTGCAGCAACCTGAGGGTGTTGCTGATAGTGCTGTGGAGCGGGTTGTAGGTTTGCCGTAGGGGTTGGCTGTGGCGGGTAGTAAACGGGTTGGGCTTGTGACGGCGCAGGAGCTGGTGCTTCCTGTTGGTGATAGTAGGGCTGAGGCATGACAGGGGGGGCATAAGTGGGATTCAGATGACCGAAACACTGAGGTTGACATGAGGGTCCATGGGTATGGTGCTGATGTGTCATGGGAGCATACGGGTTGGTTGCTCCAGACTGTGAGGTAGCCCGCGAAGGGTTCGGGCCAAGGGTAGGACGGGCTATGGAAAATGGTTGAGGCTGCGAAGAGACATGGCCAATGATGCCGTCGGCAGTGTGGGATGCCCCCGGCGCATCGTGCTAGGATGAATTGTCGCGAGGGGTGTCAGGTATAATGGTATAGAGATAACCTGACTGGGCGTAAATGAGATCGAATTGCTGAGCCTTAAGGATGGCCTCTTCTTCAGACTGGGGTCGTTCGGCTGCTACATCCTTAGCAATGATGGGAAGGAGGGATTTGAGGAACCAGTCTAGGAAGATTCGGTCATCCAACTTGATCTTGCATAAACTACGATGTCGACGCCATTCATGAATGTGGTCCATGATGTGGGTAGCCGTGTTTTGTCTGCATGATAGTAGGATCTCAACTCCTGCGTCATAGCAGACAGGTAACTGGAAGAACTGCAGGTAGGTCGATGCAAGGGAAGTAAATGTGGCATGGGTTCCACGGGGTTGTTCAATATACCACTTGGCAGCAGAGCCAGTGAAAGTGCACTGTAATAAATGGAGGTGAATAGAGTCATCTACTATGGAGTTGGAGGAACACCATAGATGGAAGGACATGATATGGTTCTGTGGGTCCTCACCTGCCTTTCCCTCGAACTTGGGGATGTCAGATTGGAGCTTGGTGGGCATGTGAGGCCACGCAGGTTTGTGTCGGATGGGGTCGTTGGTTAATCTGGCTAGGTCAGGCAGGTTGAGGCTAGCCATGAATGGAAAACTGGACGACGGATGTGACACGGTAATGGGTTGGACCAAGTTGGGGCCGATGCCCCCAAGTGGAGGGGTCATGTGAGGGAGGTTGCCCCCAAGCGGGGGAACTAAGGTGGTATAGGACAGACCTGCACCACCATGGGTGGTATGAGTCATTGATGGAGTGGTAATGGGTATTCCTACTGCGGGAATAGGTGCCGTGAGGGGAAAGGTAAATGGGGGCCCCGTGGAGGGCATACCCATAGCCTGTGTGGCAACTGGTGTAGTGGTGGATGTGCCACCAACAGTCCCGACCAAGATGGGAGTGGGAGTCACGCCATCCATGGGGCTAGTAGGGGCAGTGTAAAGGGGGTTCTCAGACTCTGGCTCAGAATCAGAGGTAAAATAAGGGGTGTCCGTATCTGGTGACGGAGTCCTATGCCGCTGACGAGTGGAGTCAAGTGACAAGGCTCGAGATCTATGATGAGTGGTATCAAGTGATGATGATCTCTGTCTAGGACGGGTGGTGTCAAGTGAACCGTGCTGTGGGGGCTCGCCTCTGAGGCGTCGAGAATGTCTCGGGGACTCAATGGTGACAAATGGTATCGAATCTCTGTGAGTTGAGGTAACTACAAAAAGGCTCAAAAAACCCTAATGCAACCGAGTGTGCAGAAGGAGAGCTCAAAAAATAGGGCGCTCAGGCCAACAATCAACTCAAAACACCCACTGTAATAGCTATGCTACAATAGGTGGAGTGTCAACAAAAATGGTCAGAATATCAACAAGCAACAGGTTTGCTAAAAATAGAAAATGGTCGACTCACTAGACCAAAAGGAGGTAAGGGAGCATGCAAACACCTAACTAGTAGTATTATGACTCAACTAGACATATCCTCTGCAAGGTGATGAAATCCAAGTCAGACAATATGGATAGGAAAGCCAAGTGGCTAAATTATCCCCCTACCGGGAGGGACACTGGGTAGTCAAATCCTAGAAGAATGGCAACTAAGATACCCCGTTCATGACACGTCTAGAAAGGTAAATATGTCGCTTGGTCCTTTAACCGCAATACCCCTATACAGGGATATCCCGAGAACTGCGAAAGGTAGCCCTTCAGTTACTGAATGGAGTTCGGTATTCCACTCAGACCTCCGGAACCAATTTCACGACTTCAACCCTCCTAAGGGAGAGGCCCTCTGATAAACCGGTTGTGACCATGTCAAAAAATACTAAGGGATTTTGGTTCCCTAATAGACAACAACTATGTCTCAAGTATACGTAACCGAGGGGTGTTTTTGGAAGCCTATCCCCCCAATCCTACCTAACTACAAAAATTCTTTTGTGTTCCCCAAGTGGGGTTAGAATGTTGGTTGAGTTAAGTAGTTTTTAAGTCTCACTTGATTTAGGTGACAGATTGTGTGCTTGTGAGGTTATGATTCCAGAAGAGAAGTGCTAGGGCAACTTCCGAAATAACAATATAATTGAATGAAAAAAAAAAAATTTATACCATGCAAAATTTATCTGAATAAACAATGCTGAAATAATGCTGAATAAACAATGCTAAAACTTTTTACACAATTCTGTAAACATGGGACATATGGTTGTGCAAGTGTAGGAAATATGGAAACAAAGTGACTGGGTTCCAGCGTGGCAACAAGTGCAAAAATCAGATCGTGGATCATGGGTATGGGGCGAAATCGCGCGGTTGGACCGCGGGTTTGAAGACAACAGTCGCGCGCAGGTCGCAGGTTTCTAGCTAACAGCGGCGCTTGGACCGTGGGTTTGAAGTAAACAGGTGTGGTCGGGACGTAGGTTTCTTGGTCGACAGCGACGGTCGGACCGCGGGTTAAAAGAAAACAGGCGTGCTCAGCGTGCGGCTTTCTGGTAGACAGCGGCGGTCGAGCCACGGGTTTGTAGGAAACAGTCGCGGTCGGGGTGCAGCTAAGGGCTGCACAGTTGCGGTCAGGTCACAGCTAAGGGATGTACAGTCACGGTTGGGTCGCAGCTAAGGGCTACACAGTCGTGGTCAGGTCGCAGCTAAGGGATGCACAGTCGCGGTCGGGTCGCAGTTGCGAAGGAAAAAATGGCAGTTTACGGCAGCCGAAAACGACAGCCGAAAGGACAAAACGGAAAATAAAACTAAAATAAAAATAGCGGAGTCGCCAAAACTATTTCTAGGGTTTTAGCCCTAGCTTGTACGAATGAGTACCTACTAAGGACAATGGATTCCTTAGTAGCAGTTCAATGAAATGTGAATTAAAAGCTATAATTGAAATGAAAAACTAAATCTAAACAAGTTTATTAAACAAAACAGTAAAAAGTAAATAGTAATTTTGTATTAATCTGACCTTCAATGTGAAGGTTGGTGAAGCCCTTTGCGGTGATCCGAGTCGGTAGCTCCGAGCTTCAAGTTGCTTCTTCTCTCTCTCCAATGGTGGAAATGGGCCAAAAGGGGCTCTCACGGTGAAAGTAACTCAATGGTGAGCTAGGTTTTCATGAGCAATTTTGGCAGAGGCAGGATACTGGTGATTGTGGATTTTTGAATAAGGGGTCTCCATCACTTATTTATAGTTGGAAACCATGCAGTTTTAGGGTTAGGGTTTCAGCTGTTTAGGGTTTTTTCCTCATTTTCCTCATTATTTGATATTTTTTATTCCTTTTTGGAGATTTTTGGATATTTTTAGAGGAAAAGAGGGTTTTATGGCCTTTTGGAGGCATTTTAAGCCTTTTGGAGGATTTTTGCATGGTTTTATGGGTTTTTGATGGAAATATGGTAGGAAAATGGACAAATGAGCCATATAATGGGGTAGATGAGGTAGTGAACCTTTTTTGGGTGTTAACATGCACCAGAAGTAAAAATTCCCAAGAGTGGTAAGTTTCCTGTTCCCATACCACGGATTGATTCTTGAGTAAAGGAAGATGGAGAACTATTAGGATATGCACCTGTTGCTAAATTCATAGATTATAACCTGGTTGAAGCTAAGACATATCCCCAGTTCCAGCCGGATCAGTACCTTACAATTTAGAAGAACCCAAGGACAGGTGCAGACGAATATATTCCCATGGACCATGTTCAGATTCATGAGCGCTCAGGCCTGCTCAACCTATTGAGACTACCACATTTCAGATGTGGCGCAGAGGTTAATGCCGTGGTGTGCATCCTACTTTCTTGTTTACATGGAGGTTACCTTTGGCTTGGTAACAAGGTCGACCTGAACATCAACCTCATACATCACATTACTGAACTGTCCAAGACTGGTCAACACCCGACGATAGATACAACAGGAAAGACCAAGGAACCCAAGCTATCACCCACCCTAGTTGCCAAGTACCAACTACAAAGAGGAGGTCGGGCTTACAACATTGCAAGCATATCAGACAAAACACTCAGCTTTACAGCTAGTCTACTTGTAGGAAAATTTTTAACTAAGGTTCATCCCAAGGAAGTTACAGGGTCTGTAATCAAACTTGCTATACAGGTTGCAGAGGGGGAACCGTTCAACTGGTCTTTATTTTTGTTAAATATGTTTCAGGTAGATTGTTTGGAAGCACAGGATGAGGCCAGCCATCATTTTCACTTTTCATGGTTGATTATACTCTGTGCATTTGTAGGGTGGAAGGAACCACCCCATACCCAATTTAGGCAACTAGCAAGCGGTGAGCCCAGAGGGGTGCACTATACAAACCTGTGGGAGACTAGAAACCCAAAAAATAAAAAGATCAATGCGATAGTATTCTATGAATACTATACACTGCTGAATAAAGTCATCCTAGAAGTACCACGGATCAGCAAGGAGGTTGTAGACACATATGATGATCAGCTTAATTTTATGGTGGACCTCCATAGAATCCACCTGAGACCAAAGAGGACTAAAAGGGATGATTGGGATCCTAGCTGGTTCAGGATGACAGTGCAGGATATCAAAGGCATCATCAAAGACTTTGATGACTAATGGAAGCAAGAGTACGAAGATACCACACCTCTACAATCAGATACTGCACAGACAGACCCAATAGACAAGGGCAAAGACAGAGTAGAAACCCAGACACAGGATGCAGAGGACACACCAGAGGAGGATCCCAAGAAGAAAAAAGAAAAGGTTACAAAGCCAAGTGGGGAGATTAAATTGACAGTTGATGACTATGAGCAAATTACAGTAAGAATAAGGGACAAAATGAGCGACACATTTCAAGCAATGCAAGCATCACAGGGCAAGCTGCAGGGGGCCATAGACTAGTAGCTAGGTGAGTTGAAAACATTAACTAAGAAAACTGCCATAATCCACACTCAGTTGAACAAGGCACCCTTACGCAGTCCAACAGTTTTCATCAATCATGCTTTACAGCATGATTAGAAATCCCTAGAAGTGATTTGAGATTGCTGAAGGTCTTCTCACAAAAAAAAAATTGGTGAAGATTTTGATACTTGTTATGAAGATGCACAGAAGAGTAGATCAATGGTGCCATCATGCACAAGCTGTTTGATGTAGTGCATATGGATCTCAATGTGATTGGTTCACTGTTTCTAAACTATATCATTGCATATTCGAATGGTGCTCTAATTATCATAGTATATAATAGTTGAAAACTCTGATTCAAAGCCACATTCTCCAAGTACCCATTGAAACCACAAACATTGAGTTGCTCCATTTACAACTCCTCTATACTCTATTTATGTAGATGAGAGTGCTATGGAACTCTGCTTCTTACTTGACCATATTATTGGTCCTTTTGCAAGCATGAACACATATACTGATGTAGAATTTTGATTGGTGTTGTCACCTGCCCAATCACTGTCAGTAAACCCAATGAAATCAAGATCATATTTTTCTTTGTAGAAGATCCCATGAGTTCTTGTTCCTTGAACAAATTTTAGGATCCTTTTGGCTTCCCTCCAGTGGATCTCATGAGGCTCATCCATGTATATTTAAGCCACACTAACTGCATAATATATATTAGGTCAAGTGTGTGTAAGATAAAGCAAACACCCAATCAACTACCTATACACTGTATTATTTACCATAGGAGAAGAACATGCTTCTTCAAGCTTAACTCCTGAAAGGAAGGGAGTATTACTTGGCTTGCAATATTTCATGTTGAACTTGCTCAAAAAATCCAAAGCTTACTTGAACTGATGTACTTTGATTCCATGTTGGTATTGAGAAATTTCGAGACCCAAGAATTGGCTCAACAATCCCAAATATGTCATAGAAATGCATGGTTCATTGCATCCTTCAAGGAGGCAATCTCTTTCTTTGAACTTGCTGTAATTAGAAGGTCATCCACATAAAATACAATAATCATCAAATAACCATGAATCAGCTTCAAATAGACATTAGGATCAGACTTGCATCGAACAAAACTCAATGATAGCAAAAATCCATCAATCTTGGCATACCAAGCCCTGTGGGCTTGCTTGAGCCCATACAATGATTTGTTTAACCTACACACTAAATATGGATTAGAAAAAAACCCTTCAGGTTGCTGCATGTAAATCTATTCAGTGAGATATCCATTTAGGAAAGCACACTTCACATCCATGTGATGTACCTCCCACTGCTTTGAAGTTGCAATGGCTAGATTTAGCCATACAGAGTCCATCTTTGCCACTGGTACAAAGGTTTCATTGTAGTCGATACCATGTACTTGTGAGTATCCCTTGGATACCAATATTTCCTTATATTTCAAATTTTAACCATCAGCAGCAAACTTAGTCTTGAAAACCCACTTACATTGAACTAGCTTCCTCCCTGGGGGAAGATCAACCAGTTCCCAAGTGTTGTTCTTCTAGAGCGAGCTGAATTCTTCTTTCATAGCTGTTTTCCATAATGGATCATGTGCTGGATATTCATATGTATTTGGATCTGATTCAACCATTATATATCACTTCTCAGGAAACAGAGGATCTTTCACACAAAGGGCACTCTGAAATTGAGATCTAGTCCTACTAGTGTCACTAAGATTTCCAGCTAGTTCCCTAGCTGCATGAATGGTATTTTATGCCAATTTTGGTCTTGTAGGACTATTAGGATCTGAAATCAAATCATCATTATCATACATATCATAATCATCAAACTCATTAGTCTCTTCACTTACAAACAATGGATCTGGTGGTGAAGAAGACTCTCCAACTTCAACTGCTACTAAAAGCTCGTCTTGGAACTGAACACTTCATTCAATGAAATATTTGTTAGTGATAAAGTTTATAACATTGTACCCTTTTTAATATTTATAATATCCAACATATAGGCACTCCTGGATTTGGGGATAAAATGCCTTCCTCTTTTCAGTTGGAATTCTAGCCCAAGCCTTTGAGCCAAAAATCCTGAAATGGGTCACATCTGGCTTGTGCCCACTCCAAGATTCGAAAGGATTCATACCATCAAGGTTATTATGAGGCACCCTATTCTGGATGTAGGATGCACATTTTATAGCCTCAGCCCAAAAATTTGGTGGAAAAGTCTTAGCCTCCATCATGCAGGTTTCCATCTCCTTCAGTGATCTGTTCTTTCTCTCGGTAACACCATTTTGTTGTGGTGTGTAAGGGATTTAATGTTGCATATAAATACCTGCATATTTACAATATTTAATGAAATCAAACTTGACATACTCATCACCATTTTCATATCTGAGGATATTGAGTTTCCCCCCATACTGGTTTCCAACCAAGGCTCTAAAGACTTTGAAGAGGTAAAAAACTTCAGACTTATGCTTTAGGAAGTGAACCCAACAATACCTGGAAAATTCATCTATGAATTTCAATGCATATTTGGATTGACTCATGTACATATGAGGAAATGGACCAGTAATGTCACTATCGATCAACTCAAGAGGTTCAGAGGTTCTCTCATGACTAGCTTTCTCATACTTGTGCTCTGGGAGTTTTCCTAGGATACTATTATATTTTTATCATTTAATCTAGAATTAACTTAGGATCTTAACTAAGAGAATAAAAAGCAAAGCAATCAAACACATAAGACAATGAAAAAAATATTTTCCTCGAGGAAACCATAAAGGATAAAACCCCGCAACTTCCTCAGAGCTAGAATCAACACCAAATAGCAAAGCCCCAAAAAATAGTAAGATGATATCCTGACAGTAGTAGCCTCTTTTTTTATAGCCCCAACAACTTCTTATTCCTCAGCTATGTGCTACAACTTAGTGTGAGTGATTTTGTGATAAAAAGAGAGGCTCACTCTCTATTTATAATAATTCCTGACTTTACAACGAATCACTAGGGCTGACTTCTCTAGGAGAGTATAATAACCCTAGTTCCCCAGAACTGTGGGGACTTTAACCCTTGAACAATAGGAGGGTTACCCACAATGAATTGACATGACTTGTTTACATTATAGAACCTCTCGATAGGAACATCAGGGCATGACATGACTCAAATACATTATAAACACTTCCTGAAATAAACATCGGGGTACAAGCCATAAGATATACAAGTGAATACATTCCGAAGTTACAAATACATCAACACTCCCTCTTAACTAGGAAGGTATTCTTTCGATACAATTTTCAGCACTGGTCTTCTTCTCTGTATCGACTGGATCATCTCGTCATTTTCATCTTCAAGTCTTCTTCAAGTCATCATTGTCTTCAAGTCTTATTCATCTTCAAGTCATCTTCATCTTCAAGTCTTCTTCTAATTCATCTTCTTCTTCAAGTCTTCTTCATCACGGGATCTGGATCATCACGACTGATGGATCATCATCACTGTATCATCATCAAATATGGATCACCACTTGATCTAGATCATCATCAAGTCTGGATCATCATC
This sequence comes from Pseudotsuga menziesii, assembly GCA_001517045.1. Taxonomy (NCBI): domain Eukaryota; kingdom Viridiplantae; phylum Streptophyta; class Pinopsida; order Pinales; family Pinaceae; genus Pseudotsuga; species Pseudotsuga menziesii. The sequence continues at coordinate 37,379 of LPNX010711204.1, read as the reverse complement.
ACATCTGGATCATCACTTGATCTAGATCATCATCGTCAGTTCTATCTCAGAATGGTGCTATCTCTAGATTCTTCTTGTCACAGGAAGTTCTACAGAGCCAACCCTTTTTCATGTTGGTTGTAGGCCTACCCTTCATGTAAGTATTTAGCACTTATATCTGACCCTAATTTATAATGGTATGCCCAACTCTTACATCTGACCCCATCTTATCAGAAAGGCATGCCCATCACTCACATCTGACCTCATCTTGTCAAAAAGGCCAAGCACTCACATCCAACCATGTGTAAACACATTGCGCTAGAACAACTCAACACTTACATCCAACCTCATCTTGTTGGAAAGGATATACACTTACATTTGACCTCATCTTGTCAGAAAGGATCTACACTTAAATCTAACCTCATCTTGTCAGAAAGGCTCTACACTTACATTTGACCATGTTCAAAAAAATCGCATCGAAAGGGCTCTTAGTCCCAGAATGAGGATTCCTCGTAACTAACCAAGTGCCTCCATTCTCCTAGAGAATGGAATCAGCCCTTATATCTTATCAAGTGGGAACACATCCCTCAATCACATCAGAATGGCCATACACTCACATCTTATCATGTAAGACTACATCCCACAGTCATATCAGAATGGCCCTCAGTCCAAGACTGAGTATTCCTTGTAACTGACCAGGTGCCACCATTCCAAGAATGGAATTCAACACTTATATCTAATCATATAGTAACAAATCCTATAGTCACATCAGAATGGCTCAGCACTCACATCTGACATGGAAGGAACCAAATCCTCTCACCATGACAGAATGGCTCAGCCCTTACATCTGACCATGGAAGGAACCTAATCCTATCAGCATGTCAGAATGGCTCTAGCACTCACATATGACATGGAAGGAACCAAATCCTCTTACCATAATAGAATGGCTCAGTCCTTACATTTGACCATGGAAGGAACCTAATCCTCTCACCATCTCAGAATGACTCTAGGTCTCATCATTTCCCTTTGGAGGGAACCTCGATCTGGAGAACACCAAGCTTCTCCCTGAAGTACTCAAACTTCACTTTGGCTAATGGCTTCATCAACACATCAGATATCTATTCATTCATCGCAACATACTGGAGCTTCACTACTCTTCTCTGCACCATATCCCTGATATAGTGATAGTTGATCTCGATATGCTTTGACTTGTCATGGAACACTGGGTTCTTTGACAACTTCACACAACTCTGGTTGTCACAATATATACAAGTAGCATCCAACTGAAGATCAAATAAATCAGACAGTAGCTTTCTCAGCCACACTACCTCACAACTAGCTGAACAAGCTGTGACATATTCTGCTTTAGCTATACTCAGTGCCACACAGGACTGCTTCCTGCTAAACCAAGAGATCACACCTAATCCCATATTGAAGTAGCATCCTGAAGTGCTCTTCCTATCGATGGCACTACCTACCCAATATGAATCAACATAGCCCACCAGGTTAATCTTCTAATTTTCCTTGTACTTGAGCCCATAATCAACTGTACCCTTCAAGTACCTCAGAATATGCTTTGCAGCAATCAAGTGAACATGTCTTGAATCTCTTAGGAACTGGTTCAAGGTGTTCATATCAAAGCAAATATCTGGTCTTATGTTTTTCAAGTACATCAAGGACCCAATCATGTGACGATATTGTAGCATCAACCACTTCTGATGAAGCATCTCTCAATATCTTCAGGTTCGATGCCATAGGTGTGGTTATGGCCTTGTAGTCCATCATCCTGAATCTCTTCAGAATCTCTACTGCATACTTCCCTTGTCCAAGGAATATTCCATCTGTATTCTGCCACACCTCCATGCCTAAGAAATAGTGCATCATACCCAATTCTTTCATTTCAAACTCGACAACAAGTTTCCTCTTTGTATCAGCAATCAACCCATCCATACCTGTTATAAACAGATCATCCACATACAATAGGATTATCACTGGATTGCCATCTTCAACCTTGTAGTAAAGTTTGGAATCTGCTTTACTCTTGGTAAAGCCCAAACTAGATAGAAATCCATCAATTCTGTCGTACCATGTCCTGGGTGCCTGTTTCAAACCATACAAGGATTTCTTCAATCTACACACATGAGACTCCCTGTCATGTGTCTCAAAACCAAGTTGCTGCTCCCCATACACTTCCCCTTCTTCTACACCATTCAAGAAAGCAGTATTGACATCCATGTAGTGTATCTTCCATTTCATCAATGTAGCCAGAGCAAGTACTGATCTGATGGAAGTGTATCTGGCTACAAGTGCAAAAGTTTCTTCATAATCTATTACTTATTTCTTGGAGAAACCATGAGCCACGAATCTTGCTTTATATTTCTCTATGCTGCCATATGCATCATGCTTGATCTTGTAGATCCATTTGGAAGTTACAATGGACTTCCCTTCTGGTCTTGGCACAACATCCCAAACATCATTCTTCATGATCGATTGATACTCTTTGATCATGGCCTCCTTCCATTCTTTCCTTTCTACCGCTTCTTCATAGTTGGAAGGTTCTTTATCAATAATGCCACATAGCAAGGCTACATAATTGGAGCAGGACCTAGTTCTCTTTCTTCCTCTATGTATTTCTTCTGAAGCTCCATATCTTTCTGCACCTTGGATAATTTCACATACCCAAGCAGGTTTCCTCTTATGAGTATTCTTCTCTTGAGGTGGATCTACAAGTTCTTGAGGTTCTTCTAATTCTCGATATTCTTCTTGAATTTCTTCATTCATGGTTGTATCATGAATTCTGGGTGCTCTTATTTCTTGAGGTTCTTTAGTCGGTCTCTTCCTAGATTTGATGCAGGATGAATCTTTGTCAAATGTTACATCTCTGCTAATGTCAATATTCTTGAATCCTAGGAAGTATATTCTGTAAGCCTTCGAGCTTTCAGAGTATCCCACAAATATACCCTTCTTTCCTGAAGGCTCTAACTTCGTCCTCTTTTCTTTCGAAATGAGTATGTATATAGGACAATCGAATATTCTGAGATGGATGAATTCTGGTTTCTTATCAGAGAAGACTTCTTCAGGTGTCTTGTTGTTGAGTACTATGTGTGGAGTACGGTTATGTACATACACCATTGTTCTAGCAGCTTTTGCCCATAGATGCATGGGAAGATCTTGATCATGAGCATGAACCTTGCTGCTTCCATGATCATTCTATTCTTTCTTTCTGCAATCCCATTATGTTGTGGATTATATGGAGTGGATAACTCCCTCTTAATCCCTGAGTATTTGCATAGCTATTTCAATTCATTTGATGTGAATTCTCCACCATTATCTAATTGAAAGGTCTTGATCTTCTTTTCAGTGTGGTTCTCGATCAAGGCTTTGAATTCCTTGAACGTGTTGAATGTTTCATCTTTGTTCTTCATAAAGTATATCCCTGCCTTTCTAGAAAAATCATCAATAAAAGAAACATAGTATACATACCCTCTTAGTGAACTGGATGACATTGGACCACATACATCGGAGTGGATGATTTCCAAGATTCCTTTTTCCTTGCTCTCGCTACTTGGAAATGTCTTATTTGTGTTCTTCCATTTCGCACATCCTTTGCATACACCTTCATGTTTTGTCTGCATTTCTGGGAGACCTTCAATAGCTTTACTTGCAAGTGGTAGTGCTCTGTAATGCACATGTGCAAGCCTTCTATGACAAAGCTCATTTGGTTCTACTGAGTCATGAACCAAATATTGTTCTGGTTGTCCCTTCAATTTCTATAGTCCTCCTTCTTATTCCCCAATCACTACTTCATCATCGAAATACTTTCCCTTTGTCCACATGAGGACTTGGCCATCTACAAATGCAACCCTCATTCCTTTTGCATCTAATGTAGATATGGAGAGGAGGTTCTTCTTTAGTCCAGGTACAAACAATACATCTTTCATCTTGATATAATTTCCAGAGTCTAGCTTGTATGAGGATTCACCACTACCTTTTATTGGATACTAGTATTCATCTCCGACATTCACCTTGTGAGGTGATTCATGTTCAGATAGTTTCACAAAGGATTCCTTGAATCATGTCATATGTTTGGAAGCACCACTGTCTGTAAGCCAATCATTGCTGCCTTGTGTGATAGTTCCTGTGAGAGTGAAAATCAGAACATATTCTTCATCACTTGAAGAATCATCAGTGTCTTGTATGTTTCTCTTTGTGGAAGGTTCATCATCCTCTATAGCATGAGCATGATGTCTTCTCTTGTTTCCCTTCTTCTTGTGAGAGCTAATTTTGTTTCTAGGACAATCTCTTGCAAAGTGTCCTTTTTCATCACATGTATAGCAAATGAACTTAGGCTTATCTCTAGGATTTCTAAAGTTATTCCTTTGATGAGAGTACTTACCTCTGTGGTGGCTGGATCTAGTTTTCTTGGATTGTACTGTGAGAGCTTGATCTTCACTTCGCATCTTTTCTTCTCGAGCTGTTATCCGAGCTTCTTCTTGAGAGAATTCTTCCCATAGTATTCTGAACTTGACTAACTTCTTTCTGGCACATATCCCTTGAATGAAAGAGTCCCATGTCCTAGGGATACCATTCAAGGTGGTCATTACAATATCTGCATTCTCCACTTATTCATCTACTGCTTCAAGTTTTTCTTTGATCTGGGAGACCCTTGTGAAGTATGACTGTATGGTATCTGCATTCTAGATCTTTACATTCTTCAATTGGTTCCTTAAGGTCATCTTCCGGTTTATGTTCTTTTTTTCAAAAAATTTGGTTAGGGCATCAAACATAGCTTTAGGTGTCTTTAGGGAGGACACTTGTGGTATGAGGTGATCCTCGATTGAATCAACAATAATCATTTTAGCCATAACCAAATTATTCTTATGTAAGGCCTTAGCCTCATCTCCCTCTGGAACTGGAATCTCCTCATCGATGTAGGAGTCCAACTCATTTTCTTCTAGGACCAGGAAAATCCTATACTTCCGGGCTCAGAATTTATCATCTTCCTCAATATTTTCATCAAGCTTGGTATGATGAGACATCTTAACTGAGAACCTCAAATGGAAATACAAAATATTTAGATCTTATGAGGTCAAGATGTTGGATCTGAATCTGGAGCTAAATTTTTACAGTGCTGGTTCAGGAGAAAATTAGGGTTTGACTTTCCTGGAGTTTTGTCCAACCAAATGCTTTGATCTTGACCTCTAAACTTTTATTTTGAGGAGGAGATCAATCCAGGCCTGGGATCACTCAAAAATTCCACTTCTGTGGAAAGCCCTAATTTTCGGCACAAGTGTCAGGTCAAAAAATGAAAATGCTCAGAATCAGATTCTCCTTCGATAGAAATATGCGCCCTATGGAGGAGAGTCAATCCAAACTTATTTTGCTGAAATTCTATGGAAATATATCCAAAAAGTAGGAAGCCCTAGTTTTTGCAACTGCATAGTGTCTTCTTCTCAAGTTAGCTCTAATACCATGTTAGATTTTTATCATTTAAGCTAGTATTAACATAGGATATTAACTAAGAGAATAACAAGCACAACAATCAAACACATAAGACAATGAAAAAAAATATTTTCCTTGGGGAAACCATAAAGGATAAAAACCCACAAATTCCTCAGAGATAGAATCAACACCAAATAGAAAAGCCCCAAAAAGTAGTAAGATGATATCCCGACAGCAGTAGCCTCTATCTTTCTAGCCCCAGCAACTTCTTCTTCCTCAACTATGCACTACAACTGAGTGTGAGTGAGTGCATGATAAATAGAGAGGCTCACTCTCTATTTATACTAATTCCTTACTTGACAATGACTCACTAGGGACGACTTCTATAGGAGAGTCTAATAACCCTAGTGCCACGGAACTGCAGGGACTTTAACCCTTGAACAATAGGAGGGATACCCACAATGACTTGACATGACTTGTTTACATTATAGAAACTATTGATAGGAACATCGGGGCATGACATGACTCAAATACATTATAGAATATTCATGGAATAAACATTTGGGTACAGGACATAAGATATACAAGTGAATACATATCGAACTTACAAATACATCAACAGATACAACCTTGACAGAATCCCTTAGAAAACTTGATCTTTGGTAACTCTATGACCATATCTTTTTCACTCAAATCAGAAAGATACTCGTAGTTAAGATGGCCAAATATTTCATGCCAAAGCTTGCTTGCTTCATTAGCATGAATCAGAAGAACATAGGGGTTTGAGTAGCGTAGAAAATGGGAAACTTGTATAACTTCGAAGTGTGATCTACAACACCTTTTTCTATGACTTTACCATTCGAAATATCAGTGATTTCAACATCATCAGGGGAGAAGATGACCTTCTTTGGAGACTCAATATGAGTCATGTGATAAACTGACAAGATATTAGAGGCAATACCTGGAACATACAACACATTATTGAACTTACCATGGTCAAGATCAATCCTTCCCTTCCCCAACTTTGTCAGTGAGAGAGTCATCTCCCAAAATTATTGGTGTACCTTTAGACATATCAAGAGAGGATAATGTCTCTTTTATTGAAACCATATTTCTAGAATCTTCAGAGTTTATGATGAAGCAAGGTGAGCTTGATGTGCCAGCAACCAAGGCATGTACTCTCTCTCTCTGTCCTCTGAATTTGATTCTCCTTCCCTCTTCTTTGAGCAATCAGGAAGGGAGATGTTATTCTTCTCCAGGAGTGGGGTTAACATCTCAACTTGATTCTTCATAGAAGAGCTCTTGAGATGATATCCCTTACTGCAGTATGCACACTTGCTCATTTCTCCTTTGTTCTTCTTCTTCTGGGAGTTATTCTTGCAACCTTGAGGCTCTTCTTGAGACTTGTTCTTGTCTCTCTTTTGCTCAGGTGGCTTTTTATCTTTTTCCTTGCTATTTGAATCCACCTTTGAATCTCCAACAACCAAATCTTGGTATTTGGAAGGTTTGATGGTGCCCATCATCACCAATTTATCTTACCCGTGTGTGAGGGATTCCATGAACTATGCAAGCTTAGGCATCTTCTAAGCTCACACTGTCAACTTGGTGGCATGTAAGGTCGAAACAAACATTGAATAGTTAGGAATAAGCTTAGAGATTATGGCAAAAACTAATTGCTCTTCCTTCTTTTCGATCCCACGCTGTTTCAACTGAAAAACAAGGGCCTTAAACTTGGAAAAGTAGAGTTGCAATGATTCGAAGCTACTGGGACTCAAGAAGATCAACTCATTCTCGATTAGATGTCCTCTCATCTCATCTGTCTTTCCAAAAATATCTTATATATTCTCTCACACTTCCTTAGGTGATGTCAATCCATCAAGATGGAAGAGGAGGTCTCTTGAAATGCTCAGACACAAAAGACCATAGGCCTCATCCCTACTGTTGTGCCATTTAATTTTCTCTGTAGCTACATTAGGCTCTCCTTCAGTTTCCATAGTCATCCTGTAGAGAACTTTCACTCTCAAAAATATCTCCATATCATCTTTCCACTCAAATAAATTGAATGGAGTCAAGATGATCTTCTGAGATTGGTCCATAGCTCAGAAACTGTGCCCTTCAGTCAGCAAAATGCTCTCCCAGTCAAGATGTCAAACCTGAAATAGAAATAAGGAAGGACATAAATAAATATACAAATACTTTGATACCATGTGGAAATTTAACCCAAGAGATAGAACAATTACTCTCACAAAATTGCTAATCAAACATGCAAAATTCACACCAAAGGAGACTGAAATTGGAGCATAACACTAATTTGTATTGAATAAGTGTACAAAATACAACCTTATGAAGTAATAGGCTACTTAAATATATCATTACATGAGAATATAGAATGCATAAATATGCCATTTGAAATAGTAAAAAAGTAAGCTTACTAAATGTAGTCAAAACCCCCATAGGTGCATAAAGCAGTTTCCAAATCTATGAAGATGCTCACAAATTTGCTCAGTCAAGTGGGAAAGATAAAGAGGGAAGGAAAGAAAACTCATACATGATTTAATTTGGAGAAAAGGAGGGAGGAGTATGTGGGAAAAAAGCAAGTCAACTACACCTAGTCTAGCTTTTCCTTTTGCCTTAAATCATAATAAAACAAGGCAGCTTTTTAGAAAAAAATAGATATGCACTTCGAAGGATCTAGAATAAAGTAGACATGCTAAATTACGTTTATATGTTGTTTCCAAGGTGCTCCATCAATAAATTTTAGCATGTGTTGACTTTTGACTTTTAGAAGGCAACTAGCATAGAATGGAATTTAGGAAACTAGGTAATAAGACTAAAATAATTAAATTAATGTCTAAGGTAGGTAACTATGGGTTGATTATTCTAACATGAAATTCCACTTTTGGATATGTGTTTATGTTTGGTGGTGGGCCTATTTTATGTTGAAGCAAAAAGAAGGCTACCATTTCCCTTTCTTCAGCAGAGGCATAATAGAGGGGAGCAGGCAATGCATGCATCTAGGCAGTTTGGTTGCAAGGTATTTTGTCTGAGTTTGATATTGGTAGTGCTTCATCTACTGTCAGTTTTTGTGACAACCAAAGTTTTATCAAGGTCTCAATAGATTCGGTTCAGAGGCAAAGAACCAAACTCATTGATATCCACATGCACTATGTAGTAGGGCTTTCACCCTAGCTATAAGTAGGAACAAATACCTTCTGTCTATAGGATGGAAAGGTATGGTTCCTGTATGTGGAAGAAAACCTGCAATGCAATGTTAGAACTAATCTATGAAACACTGTAGGAAACTTGTTATAAAAAGGAGAGATGGATGCAAGAAATCAAGGAAAAACCTACAACAAACCATTAGAAAACAAACTTGTAAAAAAAATAATCTAAACATCTAAGCTATCAACAAAAAACCAATGGTTATACCTTCTTTGTGGAAATGGGCCACCAAGCCCTAGCTTTGGGAGAACCTCTCAATGGGATGAAGACTTGGCTTGTGGAGCAATGGAGGAGACGGAGATGAATGAATTGAGAGGGAAACGATCTCAAGGCACTCACATGGGAAGCATAACGATAGGGAGAGAAGGAGTGTTTTGAGAGTGACCCCCACCTCTGTATTTATAGTTTCTTCTAGAGATTTTAGGGTTTTAAGCCCTTGGTTAGGGCTTTAGCCTCGTTTTTGGGCTTTAAGCCCCTTTCACCCAATTCTTAGCTCCTTTGGGGGTTTTAAGCTCCTTTGAGGGGTTTTAGCCCCTTTTTGGAGGTTTTAGCCCCTATGAGAGATATTTTGGCTTTTTTTAGGGGTTTTTAAGCCCTTTTCCATGTTTTTGAGTGTTTGCAAGGGTGTGGGGGTCAAATGAGGGTAGTGAAAGGTAGTGAAATATATTTCTTTGGGTGGTGTCGGTCATGTAGAGCTCATTGAGGGATTTTTTGGGTTAACAAGTTGCCCCCTGATGTGTGATGGCAGGAGCTCATCATATGGCCGAAGGACATCATAGTATTTTCTGGGGAGAGGTGGTGCTTCCTGGGCTGGGGAACGGTGGCTTTTGGTTTTTGTATTAATATGGTTCCCATCAATGGGTGAGATACAAATAATGTGTGACATGTATATGGATGAGGTGGGCATCCCCATGCTCATAATGATGTCAAAATAATAATGTGATCTAAGATCTATAATACAAGAGTTGATCATGTAAAACTGTTGCTATAATAGTGGTTGCCTCAATGAGAGGATGAATACAATACTGATCTAAAGAACTGCTACTGTTAACACCCAAAAAGTGTTCACTACCTCATCTACCCCACTACATGGCTCATTTGTCCATTTTTCTACAATATTTCCCTTAAAAACCTTTTTTTTCCTCCAAAAATATCCAAAATTCCTCTAAAATAGCAACAATCCCACTAAAAAGCCTCCAAAAGGCCTAAAATGCCCCCAAAAGGCCATAAAACCATTAAAAAAGCCTAAAAAGGGAAGAAAAAATATAAAATAATGAGGAAAAGGAGGAAAAAAACCTATACAGCTGCCCTAAACCATATGGTTTCCAAAACCATGGGCCAGCACTCCACCACTGAAAAACTATAAATAGGTGATGGAGACCCCTTATTTCATATCCACAATCATAAGCACCCTTACTCTGCCAAACTAGCTCTTGAAACCCTAGCTCACCCTTGAGCTACTTTCACCTTGAGAGCCCCTTTTGGCCCATTTCCACCATTGGAGAAAGAGAAGGAGCAAGTTGGAGCTCGGAGCAACCCTCTTGGATCACCGCAACGGGCTTCACCAACCTTCACATTAGAGGTAATATTAATACCAAAACCATTATTTACATTTTGTTTTTCTATTTTATGTACATGTTAGAGTTTCTTTTTTAGCTTTTTAATTTACACATATTGAACTGCTACTAAGGATTCCCTTCTCCTTAGTAGGTGCTCATTCGCACAAGCTAGGGGTAAAACCCTAGCCACAGTTTTGGCGACTTCGTTGTTTAGTTTTCTGCAATAGTTTCCCATTTTTTCCTTTTAGATATCCCTTTCGGCCACCGTAAACCGCATCTTTTTCCTCTGCAGTCGCGTCCCGACCGCGTCTTTCAGGCCTTTACCTGCGATCCGACCACGACTCTCAGACTGTTTCCAGCGCCCTGCTTACAGATTCAACTCTATTACCTGCGATCCGACCGTGGCTAATCAGCCTGTTTGCTGCAATCTGACAGTGCCTGTCGGCCATTTTCCCGCATCCCGATCGTGACTTTCATCCCCTTAGTTGCGCCCCGACCGCGTCTGTCTGCCATTTTCCCACGATTCGAGTGCACTTTTTTCCCTATTTCCTGCGGTCCGACTGCTTTTTTCAGCCAGAAAGCCACGACATGTCCGCGCCTGTTTCCCTCAAACCCGCGGTCCGACTGCACGATTTTGTTACAGACCCGCGGCCTGATTTCTGCCTGTGTTTTCCTATTTTTGAAGCCAGCCCCTTTGCTGCAATATTTTCTGCATCTGCCCAGCCATCTGTTCTACCTGCAGCCCTAGTTCCCTACAGCCTTTTCTGCGACATCATTTCTGTTCCCTTTTACAGAATCTGTTTAAAATTTCAGCATTTTACTTCAAAAGATTTTGCATGTTAAAGTTGTGAATTCAGTATTATCGATTAGAAAGTTGCCCCTTTGTGTGGCACTTCTATTTCGGGTTCATCACCTCACGAGCACACACTCTGTCACATAATTCAAGTGAGCCTTAAAAAACTACTTAACTCAACCAATATTCTAACCCCACTTGGGGAACACAAAAGAATATTTGTAGTTAGGTAGGATCAGGGGGATACGATTCCAATAACACCCCTCGGTTACTTACACTTGAGACATAGCTGTTGTCCAATTAGGGAACCAAAATCCCCTAGTACTTTTTGGCACGGTCACCACCAGTTTACCAGAGGGCCTCTCCCTTAGGAGGGTTGAAGTTGCGAGACTGGTTCCGGAGGCCTGAGTGGAATACCGCACTCCATTCAGTAACTGAAGGGCTACCTTTCGTAGTTCTCGGGATATCCCTGTATAGGGGTATTGTGGTAAAATGACCAAACGACAGATTCACCTTTCTGGACGTGTCATGAACAGGGTATCTTAGTTGCCATTCTTCTAGGATTGACTACCTGGTGTCCCTCCTGGCAGGGGGATATCTTAGCCACTTGGCTTTCCTATTCATATTGTCTGACTTGGATTTCATCACCTTGTAGAGGATATGTCTAGTTGAGTCAAAATACTTTTAGTTAAGTGTTTGCATGCTCCCTTACCTCCTTTTGGTCTAGTGAGTCCACCATTTTTTATTTTTAGGAAACCTGCTGCTTGTTGGTATTCTGACCATTTCTATTGACACTCCACCTATTGTAGCACAGCTGTTACATTGGGTGTTTTGAGTTGGTTGTTGGCCTGAGTGCCCTATTTTTCAAGCTCTCCTTCTGCACACTCGGTTGCATTAGGGTTTTTGAGCTATTTTTTACCCGCCTCAACCCACAGAGAATTGACACCATCTGTCACCATTGAGTCCCCGAGACATTCTCGGTGCCTCAGGGGCGATCCCCCACAGCATGGTTTAGTTAACACCACCCGTCATCGACACAGATCATCCTCACTTGATACCACTTATCATAGATCTCAAGCCTTCTCACTTGACTCCACTCGTCAGCGGCATAGGACTCCGTCACCAGATATTGAAGCCCCTTATTTTACCTCCGATTTTGAGCCAGAGTCTGAAAACCCCATTTACACTACCCCTACTAGCCCCATGGCTGGCGTGACTTCCACTCCCGTCTTGGTAGGGACCGTTGGTGGCACATCCACCACTATACTAGTTACCACACCTGTTTTGGGTATGCCCTCCATGGGGCCCCCATCTACCGTTCCCCTCATGGCACCTATTCCCATAGCAGGAATACCTATTCCCACTCCATCAGTGGCTCACACTACCCATGGCAGTGCAGGACCGTCCCATACTACCTTAGTTCCCCCACTTGGGGGAAACCTCCCTAACACTACCCCTCCACTTGGGGGCATTGGCCCCAACTTGGTCCAACCCACTACTGTGTCACATCCTTCTTCCAGTTTTCCATTCATGGCTAGCCTCAACCTTCCTGACCTAGCCAGATTGACCAATGACCCTATTCGACACGACCCTGTGTGGCCTCACATGCCCACCAAGCTCCCCTCTGACATCCCTAAGTTCGAGGGCAAGGCAGGTGAGGACCCGCAAAACCACATTATGTCCTTCCATCTATGGTGTTCCTCCAACTCCATAGTGGATGACTCTATTCGCCTCCGTCTCTTACAGCGCACCTTCACTGGCTCTACAGCCAAGTGGTATATCGAGCAACCCCATGGAACCCATGCCACCTTTGCTTCCCTTGCCTCAACCTTCCTGCAATTCTTCCAGTTACTTGTACGCTGTGACGTAGGTGTTGAGATCCTCCTATCATGCAAACAAAACACAGCTACCCACATCACGGACCACATTCATGAGTGGCGTCGACGCCGTAGCTTATGCAAGATCAAATTAGACGACCGTATCTTCCTCTATTGGTTCCTCAAATCCCTTCTTCTTGTCATTGTTAAGGATGTGGCATCTGAAAGACCCCAGTCTGAAGAAGAGGCCATCCTTAAGGCCCAACAATTCGACCTCATTTACGCCCAATCAGGTTATCTCTATACCATTATACCTGACGCCCCTCACGGCGATTCCTCCCAGCACGATGCACCGGGGGCATCCCACGCTGCCGACGACATCATTGGCCATGTCTCTTTGCATCCTCAACCATTTTCCATAGCACATCCTACCCCTGGCCCTGACCTTTCACAGGCTACCTCACAGTCCAGAGCAACCAACTCGTATGCTCCCATGACACATCACCACCATTCCCATGGACCCTCATGTCCACCTCAGTGTTTTGGTCATGCGACTCTCGCTTACGCCCCCCCCGGTCGCACCTCAGCCCTACTACCACCAGCAGGCTGCACTAACTCCTACACCTTCACAATCCCAACCCGCTTATTACTTGCCATAGGTAGCCCCTGCGGCAACCCCACAACCCGCTCCATAGCCTGCTCCAGCACCTGCGCAACCTCAAAATCCACCTGCTTCCCAAGGGCAAGTTTACGCCTAACAAAACCCACCACAAAACCAGAACAACCAACACAACCAGGCCCAACAAAACCACGGCCGGGGCCGAAATCATGGAAACAACCAACCTACAGACCAAGCTAGTCAACCACCTAATCCCCTCGATAATAATAATGCGGCCCCTGCTAACCGAAACCCTGATCGCCCGCCCAAGCAAACTAAAAACCCCAATTTGTGCACAAACCGTCCTTGTTCTATTTGCGGGGTCTATGGCCACTACACACATGCTTTCCCACACTTGGAGCGAGCTCGACAACTTTGGGTTGATGATGCCCACCGCCAAGGGCATGCGGCTCCTCAAGCACCACCCAACCCCCCACAACCTCAGCAGCCACCTTTGGTGCTACAAAACCCCTTACCAAACCAAGGCGTAGTGAACACTCAACCGTTGGCTCCCCCTCAAGCCAACGCGCCAACCCAACAATAAATCACTTACGCTGCTCCTGATCAACCCATGTTTGACTCAGGTACCCACCACTTGTTGATGATGTCCTCCGATGAAGTCAACCTCCAAACCCGGCGGAACCAATATGGCTCCACCTCTGCAGCCCCTCCCGCCGATAAACCCACTAACGCTCATCCCACTGATCAGGCGTTACGTATACCTCCACCCCCACTAGATGGCGCTCCCAAAGCACCTCGTTTCCCGCTTCACCGTATCAACAATAACCCCAATGCGCAGGCTGCGTCAAACTACAACATTGTCGATGACTTAGCCCAATCTCCCGCAGCCATGTCTACATTAGAAGTCTTAAAAAACTGCCCTTTGCAGCGCAAGACTTTACTCGTAGCCATTGGGGCTATCGATCCAAATGATTCGAATTTAATGGCATTTGATTTGGACCAATCCGAACCCTGCATGCCTTCCACTTTAGCGTTCCAAGTTTATGTTTCCGTTCAGAATTTTGTCATCCATCGATGCATTATTGATGAAGGTACCTCTACATGTGTCATGTCCACCTCCATCTGGGAAAAATTGGGATCCCCCCCTCTCCAGCCATCCACTACTGCGTTGCGAGCCTACGACAACCGTTCAGCTCAACCACAAGGCCTATTAACTAACGTCCCCAGTCCAGCTGGCTGGCAAAACCGTCCTCATCGACATCGAGGTTATTAATGCACAGCTTGATTATAACCTTTTACTTGGCCGCAGCTACATGTATGCCATGTGGGCGGTTGCTTCTTCTGTTTTTTGTACCATGATGTTCCCCCATGAGGGACGCGTGGTCAAAGTTGACCAACTCACCTACTATGATCCCAATGCCCCCGTGACACCCGCAAATGTTCTCCCCATGGTTGAACAACCTGTTTTGGGTGACACCACCTCACTTGTTTCCTCTATGGGGCCTGGATTTTACTCAGACGCGCCAATGACCTCGACCTTCCAATCTATTCCACCCCCATCACCCGCCACTGACATGTATGACCTATGTACCCTATCCCATCACACGCAAACTCCTACTAATCAACCGCCCTTGTTTCCTAAACCCCCTTTGGTACCTAGTCACATTAGTGTCACACCCATCCATACCATTCCTTTTCTCATCCCTCCCTCAGGAGTAGTTAGCGCCCCGGTCATGGCTACCCTCAGCCTCCATGGGTTAACCTTAGGATTACTCGTTTGGTATATTTCGCCTCTCGTTCCCCCACCGACACCAGATGTCGTCCTGCAACCGGTGCAACCCATTGTCACTACTAGTCAACCACCTCCCGGTGTCGCTACCCCGTCGTCCTCCACGAACCCCCCCCCTCCTTTTACCAAACCAACTGGGGGCAGAGGCCCCCAACCTTACACTGCTGTCCCACCTCCCGAGATAGTCAAAAACCCCCCTGCGCTTCGTGCTGCTCCCAAATGCTCGCTGTGCGACGAGTTGGGCCATGTGACTCACCAATGTCCTCAGTTACCGGCCGTATAGGAACACATGCAAATGCTTGACGACAACCCCGATATACCGGTTGTCCAACTTGATCCAAACCCTAAGCCTCACGACAAATCCCTGCGCACTAACCACCCCTGTGCCATATGCGGTATTTACGGGCATTACACAAATCACTGTCACGATCTCCCTGATTACAGAGCAGCTCTCTATGAGATGAACAATCCAGACCTTGAGACGGCACCACCCACCGTTGAGGAGATTCACCCCCCGATATCTTCCCCTTCCGGAGAGGTTAATACCATTTATATGATCTCTTCCGCCACTACTCCCTCGTCAACCAATTTGACGACACAAACTTTCCATACTGATGAGGAAATCCTCGAGGTTCTCACTGCCCTGGATAAGTTTAACCCTTTTCTGGACCTGGTAGACTAATTACGAAAAAGGCATACTCTAGTCACACCGGCTAGAAGCGTTCTTCATTGCATCCTTTTATGCTTCTTCGGGCCTTGGAGACTAACACACGAAAAAGAAACCACGCGCATGAACTATCCTAGGCTCGTAAAATCCACACGACAGTACCATTCCTTCAGAGTCTTCTTATTACTTTCAGACTCCTTAAAATTGGAAGCAACCACGAGCATGAACTGTCCTAGGCTCGTAAAAAACCACACGACAGTACCATTCCATTCCTTCAGAGTCTTCTTATTGCTTTCAGACTCCTTAAAATTGAAAGGAACCACGAGCATGAACTATCCTGGGCTCGTAAAAACCACACGACAGTACCATTCCATTACTTCTGAGTCTTCTTATTGCTTTCAGACTCCTTAAAATTGAAAGCAACCACGAGCATGAACTATCCTGGGCTCGTATAAATCCACACGACAGTACCATTTTATATACACATTTCTTCTCGTTCCCTAACCCATGAAGAAGTCCCCCCGTGCCTCTTGGCACTGTGATCGATCCTCTCGGCAGCACCCCCAATTAGGTCGCCTTTGTTCAGAGTATTCTGCAGTCTCCTGCCATTTTACCACAGCTTGAGTCTCCCTCAGCCCAGTCACCTTCCCAGATCCAATACAGCTATGATCCCCTTACCACCAGTCCATTTCATATGCTGCCCGATCATCCCCATTATGATACTCTGAACAAAGGAAGTTTGAGTCCACCCACTCTACTTTCCCAGTTATTCCCCCCAGTTTATCAATCCTGCTATCAGTACTATCACATTTCAGTTTTCCACCTCGCGCACCTGTCAAGGAAACATCATTGCCTTGATAGTTGCAGGTCTCCCTCTGTCGACGACAACCCCTCTATTCCAAAGGATAGACCCAGAGGCCCCTGCGCCTTGGACCCATCACCATCTGTGGTGAGTGCCTACGGACCATTTTGGGAGGAGTCGTCATTGCCTCTCTGAATGGTTGTTTCCCACATGCTCGACATCAGCACCTTGATCGCATCATTGAGAATCGCGCAGGATTTATATCCCTTCCATTATTTGTCGAAGACCCCATATTTCCCCCGACTCTAGCACATTGGTGAGTCACTTCGGAACGCCCAGTTATATGTTCCCGTGGATGTCCGGGCTGCGTTGGCAATTGTCTTCGGAAGCCATCTAGTTCCATGCTTCCTTGAGTACCCAGTTTAGTTCCAGTTCAGTGTACCATTGTGAGTATGGCCCTTGTCACTCTGATTCAATAGCTCATCAGTTCCTTTGGTACCACATTCAGTAGCCCTGCTGTCATTCCAGTGCATCAGTTTTTCAGCTCATACATGGTTAGCCCAGCAGTATGTCCCAGATTTGTGTCCCTTCTGGACCCTTATGATATACATAGTGGTTTTTTATGTATCCTACAGGTCCCTCTTTTTGGGCCTCACAGTTATGTTTATACGAGCATGGGTATGCCCACCTCGTCCATCTATTGAGATTCTTCCTCATTCAGTATTTGAGGCCATGTATATGTCAGGTCCCCATATTTTGGACCCCATTGTTATTATTATGTTATATCTTGATACGATCATGGGAATGCCCGCCTCGTCCATATGATCAGATGATTCCTCATCCATTATTGGGGTTATGTACTTTTAGTTCTTGCAATTGGTTCGGGATCGTTGTTCTGGGCTTCTGTTTGTTTCTTCTCTTCTCCACACCCCAGGAACACCATTTATGACTTATGATGTCCATCGACCATACGATGAGCTCCTGCACTCGCACATCAGGGGGAATCTGTTAACACCCAAAAAGTGTTCACTACCTCATCTACCCCACTACACGGCTCATTTGTCCATTTTTCTACCATATTTCCCTTAAAAACCCCTTTTTTCCTCCAAAAATATCCAAAATTCCTCTAAAATAGCAACAATCCCACTAAAAAGCCTCCAAAAGGCCTAAAATGCCCCTAAAAGGCCATAAAACCATCAAAAAAGCCTAAAAAGGGAAGAAAAAATATAAAATAATGAGGAAAAGGAGGAAAAAACCCTATACAGCTGCCCTAAACCATATGGTTTCCAAAACCATGGGCCAGCACTCCACCACTGAAAAACTATAAATAGGTGATGGAGACCCCTTATTTCATATCCACAATCATAAGCACCCTTACTCTGCCAAACTAGCTCTTGAAACCCTAGCTCACCCTTGAGCTACTTTCACCTTGAGAGCCCCTTTTGGCCCATTTCCACCATTGGAGAAAGAGAAGGAGCAAGTTGGAGCTCGGAGCAACCCTCTTGGATCACCGCAACGGGCTTCACCAACCTTCACATTGGAGGTAATATTAATACCAAAACCATTATTTACATTTTGTTTTTCTGTTTTATGCACATGTTAGAGTTTCTTTTTTAGCTTTTTAATTTACACATATTGAACTGCTACTAAGGAGTCCCTTCTCCTTAGTAGGTGCTCATTTGCACAAGCTAGGGGTAAAACCCTAGCCACAGCTACATTGGACCTTCATGACTGATGGTCTGCTGGATATGGAATGGTACATAGTTGAAGGTACTTACTAACGGAGACTCACAGTCTCTGTAGTACAAATATGCTGATTCAATCATGAATCTATATAAAAGCACTGCTGGGGCTTCTGAACACTGTCTCCAACACAACCAGGAAATCACCAGGGACATGAACCTATTGGGATCCCTCAAATAGACTCATCAATGTGCTAGAGTCAGGTGACATCCAGGGTCTTGTACCAGATGTTTCATGGACCAATACCCTGTATGAATCTCAACGGTGCGATGATGTAGCTATATTCTAGCATGTGGGACACAAACATCTTGAGGCGCACTGAGGACTCCTCTTAAGTGATCCAAGGAACTCATCAATAAGGTTAATGAAACTAGGATACAGGGACCTCTGGGTCTATCCTCTGGAATATGTGTGTTGTCATTGACAGAGGGAGACCTGCAACTGGCCAAGGAAATGGTGTTTCCTTGTCCAGAAGCGTGAGGGAGATAATCGAAATATGTGATACAATCTGAGGACTGACCCACTGAATGGGGGGGAGGGAGTGGAACAGGGGCAGGAGGAGTGCAGTGGACTCAAACTTCCTTTGTTCAGAGTATGATGGCAGGGCGAACCAGGAATCCAATGAAACTAACTCATGGGAAAGGGATCATAGCTGTAATACCAGGAATGTAACTGTAGATGGGAAATACTTGGGGGAGGTAGACACTTTTGGTATTGATGGGATCCAAGGAAGACACATCGCAGAGTACTCTAAACAAAGGTGACCTAAAGTGGGAAAGATTCCAAGCTGTTATATGTGGGGTGGTGTCTAAAGACAATGTTGTTCTACGATCTCATGGATTTTTAGTGATCCCAATAAAGTAAAGGCTAGATGGTAATGTCAATTTTAGAGAGTCTTAAAGCATGAAGAATACTCTAGTGGGGTCTCTTTTTCGTTGATAGTCTCCGGTTCCCAAAAAAGGTTAAAAGTGTACATAGGATATCTCGCCCATCCTTTGTGGGACAGGAGACTTCTTTAGTGTTGGTAGTCCAATCAGGCCAGAAAAGGTTAAACATGTACTGACTGAACGGTCATTCAGATACTTTTACGAGCATGAATGAAACCAAGTTTGCTCAATGATATTTTCATGATAAGAAGGCTGGAAAAGAGCTTAACTACAACCCATGGTGAGATTTTTCATAAAGTTCAGCCCCTCTGCCCAAGAAAGCATAAAAGGATGCAGAGGGGAACAGTCTTAGATTGAATGTGACAAGGTGGTCCTTTTCATATGGTAGTCTACTTGGTTCGCAAAAGGAGATAAATGAGATGATGTAGACTCCCTTTCTTATACTTTGACGAGCGAGAGAGGAAGTAGTTGTAATTGACAATATTTTCATTATTTTAGTAGTCAAAAAAGAGATTAACAAAAAATCCAGTACGGTCAACCGATCGAGGGGGCACTGATGGTGCCCCCATGTCGGGACAATGGACAGTGGTCCAAAGTTCATTTGTGTAGTATGGATAGAGTGGGTGGCTCTTGAACATAACAATATGTGCAGGGGATAGATCGCGGTAGAGGCATGTGATTCGGTGTGACAGAGGCACGCAAACTGAGGTGGCTCTCAGACAAAGGTCAAGAGAGTCTTGTGTGAGTTGTAGTGGATGGACTGGACTACATGTGATGTAATTGCAAGTCTGGAGGTAGTTATATACCAAATGCATGAAAAAAAATGATCCTTCCTCCAGATGGTGTTCCGGAGGCCCGCATAAGGTGCAGTGGATGGATTTGACAGTTATATGCTAAAATAAAGTGATGTGCCTTTCGGGGAGATGGTGTGGAGTCCAACATGAGTTGCAGTAGGCTGATGTGATGCAAGTACAGATATGGAGACACTTACATCATAATGTAGTTCATAAATTGAGGTAACTCTCGGGATGTGGGCCCAAAAATTACTTGTTAAACATGAGATGATGGTCTCATTAAAACATAGAGGGTGGTATTCGAAACCAGTGGTGCAAACGGTGTCCCAAACGGACTCTGTATGGCCTAGTTATGTGAAAAGGAAGAAAATAGGTCAAATGGGGCCTATAAATGGGTGGGGACCACTGTCTAAGGTGTCATTGTCACTGCTTACTACTAAGTTGGAGAGGTGGTATCTGAATTTATTTTGTTGATTTCTCTCATTTCGACTAGCGGTTTCGAGATCCGTGACTTGCAGGTAAGAGATCTTGCAAACTCTATCTTTTTCAGTGGTTTACATTTTGGATTTGCTCACCTGGAGGTCTTTTGTGAGCATGTTAGGGCCTCCATGTGCCAAGTCATGACTTTCATGGGTAAAGGAGCAACAGGGTTTCTCTTGTAGGGAAAAAAGGAGTGATTTTAGGTCTCTCCTATGAGGCTGAAAGGTGTGACTTGGTCACTTCTATGAGGTTGTTTTGAGCAACCTGGTCGCTCATTTTGGCTAGATAGGTGCGACCTGGTCCCTAGGTGTCATTTTTGCTGAAAGATCTAGCTGACAGTTGTGTGTTTGTTATGCAGGATTCCTGAGATTAAGTGGTGAGAGAGAGACTGTAAAGACCTCTGGGAGGTGGCATTGCGGGATGGGAATGTGTGTGATGCACTGGCTCGTTGTGGGTTACTGAAGTTCATGCAGATTCCCCTAATGAAGAGCTTACATCTACTGTTGTAGACTCTAGTGAGATTTTGGGACATAGGTAATAGGCCTTCATGATCTAGGGGCAGTGTGTTGAGATTACACTATTGGATGTATATTTTTTTACTGGGCTCCCTATGTTGAGAGTTGTTGGTGACTTGGCACTAGTACTCTCTCATGGGGAGACACTCAAGGAGCTATGAGATAGGCACTGTTACCTGACTGTGTATGTGCATGGTTCACACATATTGACATGTGACATTTAGGACTTATCGACACAGGCTATTGTGACCATGATGCTGCATATCTTGGGTTCGACGGGGAGCCACAAGATATCTAGAGAGTAGCTACAGATGGTAAAGCATGCCATGAGGGCACTTACTATGGGTGGGGCTAGATGTACCTTCTAGTTGTTCAGCATTAGTTTAACCATGTGAGGGCATCTGGGGGAGGCTTTTTTTTTGGATTTTTCTTATGTTCTTTCTTTTCTGAGAAAGTATCTACTCTACACCTACATCAAGCGGTGTGGGATAGTGGTCTGTGGGAGCCACAGATGCATAGATGGTGCAAGAGGTTGGTGATAGAGTGGGATGCTTCTTTACAAAGGAGCTGCTAGAGCAGTGGTGGAAGCTCCCAGTGGTTATTGAGGAGCACCTGTATGCAGGTATGGAATATCATGGGGACCCTGGGATGCCCCAACCTTTAGGACAGGCATGGGGACCAGTTGGTATGTATGTGTGATTTTTTTGTGTTCATATTTATATATAGAGTAGTTTAGCTGGCTGATATTTGTATTATTATATGTATAGACTGATGGCTTCTTTGTTTACATATGTAGATATTTTTCCTCGCCCGCCACCCAGGTATCAGAGGCAGGTGGTTGCAATTGTGGAGGAAGGGATCCTTGTGGGGAACCCTAGTAGGTGACGGTAGGAGGCAAACACTATTTTGTTGCACTTGGAGTGGCTTGCTGAGGGGATCTTTGAAGTTGGATGGCAGCATTTATACAATGAGTTGATTTCCACCATTCATAGTGTGCCTCTGGAGTGGACCTCTATGATGAGGAGGATGGCCGTGGCTTGCGATTACCTTCATCGAGGGTGAGAGGGGATCTTCCTTCAGAGGACAATGAGTCCTCTGAGGAAGATGATGATATTGAGCCAGATGATGAGGATGAATCTGGGTCATATTAGAAGCCAGTGGGGCTGCCCCTAGTGCGTTGGTACACTTAGGACTTTTTGCATCGCTATGTATATTCAACTAAGGAAGCATATGTGGCTTCTTGTTTTGTACTGAACATATTTTGGACATGCGATTTATACATCTATATATTTTTTATGCATATTGATGTGCTTTTTATGGTTTTATATGTGATTCTTTTTATGATGACATGAAATGAAATGCCTATGTGATGTATTTTTACATGTGTATGCATGTTTATATATGATGATGCATGATGTCATGTTTCTATGTTTCCTATGTGAGATTATGAATGCGCCAATTTAGAATGTCATTATCCATTTGATCTGCTACACTATTGAGGTTTCTGGGAACATGTGTGAATGTGATGGTTCAAACGTTCTAAGCATCTGTTTAGTATACATGAATTTTCTAAAGAGGCAGGGATCACGTACCCTGTAATAGTTGTTCAACTGGGAGACAAGAAACTAGGATTCTAAGAAGACATCGAGATGGAAGATGCCCAACTGGAGACTGGCAACCAAGGGACCATTAACACCATCATATCCAGCCTGGTTTATGGTCGCAATGCCCATGCATATTCCGTTGATATGGATCAACTCATGCGATGGGGAGTAGATAACCCATGTAGCCGAGGTGAGATTTGGAGACCATCTGCTTGCTCCGTCAACAAATCCAATGTATCGACCTGAGGTAGGATCCATCTGGAGTAATGAAGGAAACAATACATAAGACTCACCTTAAAAAATGTGTAAAATAAAAAGGAACAAGACTATATTACAAGCTGAACCACACGTCACTTAAAGAGGTGACGTTAGAGGGAAAGTGGTTTGGACTTCTAGGGGATCAGCGGTCATTCCTTTGTGTGACACGATGAACCCTAGGAGATGGCCCGTTGGAGCACAAAAAACACACTTGAAAGGGTTCAAGTAGATTTTGTACTTATGACATCGCAGGAAGGCTTGATGCAAGTCGTCTATGTGTTGTGCTTGCTTCTGTAACTGCACAATGAGGTTGTCAAGATAGACCAACATGACATGGATGAGGTCGCAAAAACAGTGTGTCATGGCGCACTGGAAGGTGGCTCCATCATTATTTATAACAAAGGGCATTACTTGATATGTGAATGTGCCCCATGGGGTTGTGAATATAGTATTGTAATGATCTTCTTTCAGGATCTGAATTTGGTTATATCCAGAAAAGTCATCGATGAAGGAAAAGACCTTAGGTCTAGCTCATGCATCAATAATCTGATTGATGAAGGCTTTTGCGAAGTTGTCTTTGGGACACGCCCATTTTAGATCATGAAAATATGTGTAAATGCAGATGGTACCCTATTTTTTACTCACAGGAATGGGATTTGAAACCTGAGTGGTGTACACAATGGGGTAAATGAAGCCGGATGTGCCCAGCTTCTTGATTTCATCTTTGACTACGGCAGCTTTGGAGGGGTGGATTGGCCATTGTTTTTGGCGTGCGGGGGCCACATCGAGCCATGTGTCAATGTGGTGTTCCATAATGGATGTATCTAACCTGGGAATTTCAGTATAAAACCAGGCATAGATGTCGCAGAGTTCTTGGAAGAGTGCTTTGTAGGAATCATCTTCTTTCGAGGAGCAGGATTCCCCCAACATGATTTCCTCAACCACCTCAGGATTGGTTGAGATGTTTATTTTAATGGTTGGTGAGATGTTGACCATGTTCCCTTATTCGAAGGAATCTAGTGTCAAGATGGGATTCTTGAACCAATCGACTTTCCCATGAACGAAATCTTTTGTTTCCACGGAAAACTGGTCAGACTGCGACACAAGCTCTTCGGGGAGGAAGAACGAGCGATGGTGCATGTCGTCCCATTAGTATTCTAGGGTGGTTAAGGATTCAAGTATCTCCTCATTGTTGCGAAAGCAACAAAGAGATAGGTCTGATGGACTGTTGATGATGGTGGAGACAAGAGGGTCTATGGAACTCGACATCATGTAATTAGACATGGTGTCTGAAGAAGGAGGTGGGGATGGACTTCTTCGATCAGATTTATCTCATATTCAAGGGCATGTTGTTGAAGGTTGGCTAGGGCCATTCAAAGCTCAGACAAGTCTTGGAAGTGGTGAGAATAATGTCCATACAATCCATAAAGGGCACAAGCATGGTTTGTTCTCAATGACTTATTTCTCACTATTGTCCCGCTTGGGAGCTCAACCACAGAGATATTCTCTGTTGTGTCCATGGCGTCCAAGTGTGCATAGATTATGGGAATCTCAAGGAATTTTTGAGTTGGATGACCCTATTCTTCACAGACGATGCAAGGGGGGATCTGTCGAGGTTCAGTGGTAGCTTTCGCATTTTTTCCCCTGGCCCTTTTGGGGTCGGGCGATGTGGGTATGGGTGTAGTGGTTGGTTTTTGTGGGCCGGGTGGAGGATGATATTCGACCGCAATGGGTTGCACAGGGTTTAAGACTACCTAGGGCATCAAAGGTTGGGATAGTGGATCAAGGTACCACATGGGAATCCCCAGTGTGAAATTGCGTAAGATTAAGGTAGCCATTACTGGCTTACTCATTACACCAGGAGGGGGAATTAGGAAGGGAATTGTGTGGACTGGGGAGGAGCCCAAATGACTCCTTAATGGTTGCATGTGAAGATGGGGTTATGGTTTTGGCTATGCATAATGATGTGGCTATAGATTGTGTTGCAACTGTGTATGATGTTGCAGCTGCTATTGGGGCTGTGGCTGCGGTGGGTGTTTCGGTGCAGCAGTGCTGTATGAGAGCATGCACAAATCTGTAGTCTCATTTGGTGTCGACAATGGTGAAACTAAGGGGAATGAATCCATCATGGTGGTATAGAAAAACAACCTAGGGCCCACATTCAAGAATGGAGGGGCTGGTATGTTGTCAACCATGGTGTTGGTTGTAGGGATAATATTGGCAGGTGTGGTTAGCCCTTGCGAATCGATGGTATTGATCGTAGGGATAACATTGGCCAGTGCATTTATCCCTTGTGGATCGTGATAAGTTAGTTGGTCAACCATCATGATTTTCCCTTCGTGGAGAACATCATGAGATAGAAAACAATTTATGCTACGGCTCTCATGGCGTACATATAACTTCTCCCGAGGAGAAGATTATAGTCCAACTAAGCATTGACAACCTCTATGTCAATCAATACTATTTTCCTGGCTAATGTGATGGGAACATGTGGGAGGATTCCTTGGAATTTAGTGGGGTGGCCATCAGAAGCCCACATAGTAGTAGAGGATGGTTGTAGAATTGGGGGACCAAGTTTCTACTAGACTAAGGTTGACATAAAGCACATGGATTCCCCCTCATCCACGATGCACTGGTGCATGACCAAATTCCGAATGGATACCAAGATTTGGAAGGTAAGGGTTAATGGAATCTACGGTTCTCCATTCTCTGTGTCGAATGTGATCAACTTGGAGTCAGAGGGGTCTACAGCATCGAGGGAATCTAGTAAGGATTTCTGCTATGTTGGGCATTTTTTCAGTACCTCAATAGAATACATGGTCGTAGGTATTTGGTCCAAGTCATCGATGATGCAATAGCTTACAGTAGCTCTAGCAGTAATGTTGTTGGAAACCGACCGTATGGGGGGGCGCAGAGGAAAAGGGGGTAAATGAAGAGGTATATTGGTTGTTTTGGATGTGGATGTCGCTGATGGGTCAGTGGGTTCGGTGTTAGTTTTGTACTGATTTCGTCTGGTATGTAAATTGACCTCTTTAGTTGTCAAGGCTAGCAGGTGGTGAACACATGTTTCTACTATCAGACGTGCCCCCAGGGTGTTGGGATTGGGTTGGGGAGCGGGTGTAGTTGCTACTTGTTATATCAAAATATTTTCACGATCATGTGATAAGACATTTGACATACCTACTTGCCCTGAATCCCATCTTCTGGAGTGGAAACTAAATGGTTTTTCATCAATCTTTCATACAAATTCCCAGCACCGCACATGCCCTTTTATCTAGGAGTGGTACCCCTGCTCGCACCACCTTTCATTGATTGTCCACAAGCGCTACCACAACCCATTGCCCTTGGTCCATAAGTGGTTATTACCAGAACCGCTCTATCATAGAAGGAGAAGCGTGGTACCCTAGGTAAAAAGGGGAAAAGAGAAGTTTCTTGAGGATTCTATATGATAAGGCTCGTGTACTACCTTATCGCTACTATTGTGGGTTAGTTGAGCTCGAGATCCCTCATCCTAGGATCTTAGAGGCCACCTCACCCACTAATTTCTCAATCATCTCTATCCATTAAATCCCTATAAATATGAGCTCATATCCATGGTTGAGGGGAGAACATTTGAAGGTATTGTTATGATGTTAGATTGATCCTTGGCCCAAGATCATTTGGAGAGAGCATGGAAAGCTAGAGTCAGAGCTTTTGGGGATGAAGAGGCTTGGTTTTAAACTTCTTCATATTTCTATAGCAAAGTTGATTTCTATCCCACATATGATGTTGTTGTTGTGATTTCACATATATATGTTTCTAGATTCCTTAGTCACTAGCATAGATTAGTAGATCAAATTCTTGTTGCTTTGATTCGTTTCGTGTTGATATTTTTTGCAGGTACACAGGTGAACTGTCAAAGCCTTGTATTCTAGATATCTACAGCGTCTAGGGAGATTCTTCAACCTCTGTCCTCTATTTGTTCTGGATCTGAACCATTCGGACTAGTGGAACACCTTGTTGTCCGGAGAAGGTGAAATATTCCAGCTAACATACTAGTCCTTGGACTGGTAATTGGTTTTGGAGCACCATGGGTGGAGGTCCTCGTAGTGCCGGGTTGGGTTGAGTTGGGGCTGCCATATTGGTAGCATGCTGAACCTCATTGTGAATGTCCTTCTTAGCGTGACCCATGAAGGGGCACTCATGTGTATAGTGCCCATAGACCTCACACAACTTGCATGGCTGATTTGTGCGCAACAGAGCATCGCATCTAGGTGTGTTTGGTTGCTCAGGATTTTGGGATGGCTGGTTTTCCCTGAAGTTGTTGGGAGGATTTTTTTGTTGACTGCCTCCCTGCGGTTGATTGTTTCCTTGGTTTCAAGCTCGGTTATTTCTGGCTTTCCCTTGTTGGTTATTAGGGGCTAGTTGGGTGGCACGATTTTGCTGTGCGAACACTTGTCCCAAAGGAGTAAGCATATCTGGGTCGGGGGTTTGAACAGATTGCACATGTGGTGCATAGTAGACTTGGGGGGTTGGGGGTGCTACAAACATGGGCATCTATCCCACATATTGTTTTGTTGGCAAAGCAGGTGCATGGGTCTGCTGCTATGGTGCAGGTTGTGCATAAGAGGTTGTAGCTCCGGACTGGGACATCATTCTTACATAGTCAGGAGCTTGGTTTTGGTAGGCAATACTAGGGGTAATGCTTGGTTGCGGTGGCACCGTAGGTGGTGTCAGATGGTGTTGTGGTTAATGGGAGACATAACCTATGATGCCATATGTAGCATAATATGCCCCCAGTGCATCCCAGTAGGAATTTCCTACACGGGGAGCATCTGGAATGATAGTGTAGAGGTATCCAGATTGTGCGTAGATGAGGTCAAACTATTGGGCCTTCAAGATGGCCTCTTCCTCTATTTGGGGACATTCTGAGGAAACATCCTTGGCTATTGGTGGAAGTAATGTTTTCAAGAACTAGTCCAGGAATATCCTATCATCAAGCATGATCTTGCACAGACTGCGATGTCGCCTCCACTTGTGGATGTGGTTGGTGATGTGGGTATTAAATTGAGCACATAGATCTGTGGACAATCACACAACTCACAAGATAGATCGCACAATTTACTTAGCTATTTAAGAATGAAATAGTGCAAAATGGCTTGCAACTGTGAATGATTTTCATTAATCAAAGAGTAATTAGATAGTAATTACAATGAATTACAATGGCTTAAATATCCACATGAGGAAATTCGAATTGGTTAGACTCTACTTGACTATAGTTAACTAAGACCTTGTCTAAATCACTATCAGAGGACTCAATAGTTAACTGGCATTGTCTAAACCATAACCAGAGTTCATCAAAGTTCTAAAACACAACTCAAGTGTTCCATTTAGTGTTGACTAAGGCTAACTGACTATGGTAGGTGAGAAATGCACCCCTCCTACATGCAGCGATGCAAACATAGTGCTAATTGAATGTAGAGGACTAGAAATGAATGTAACTAACTCCTAACCTAGATTGACTAGTCACCAACTCAACTCAACTGACCTTGGTTGGTATCGGCACTCCCAGTGGCTCCTAAATTGTAGGGATTGGTCTAGGAGGCTCCTAAACTGATGCATGCAAGTGCAATTAGTGGCAGTAGGCCTCAATTAGTGTTCCCCACATTTTAGTAACTAAAACATGTGCCCCAATTAGGCCAAGTGGACCTAATGGTGCTAGTGACTAAAAATAGACTAGATGGACTCCCGATTTAGACATGACTCCTGATTTAGACATATGACCAAATTTGGACAAGGGAGGATTAATAATCCTAACACCCCCTGTGAATGCTAACTTGAAAAATATGTGGCCCCTGGTAACTAAGACCATAGGTCACCCATTACATCAAGTAAAGTAAAAGACCATAGGTCACCCATTACATCAAGTAAAGTAAAGTAAATTCTCAAAAACAAGGTGCTGGGGAAAAAACCGCATGGGAAAAAATCCCCCCCTCTAATTAAGCAAGTAGAATCAGGATCAATCTAGTTCTTCTATGCATAGGTATCCTAGGGCATGGCATGTGAACCTCTCTATTATACCCTGTTAACACATATATTTAGCACAGGGATAAAAAAAAAAAACATGATGAAGGAGAAATAATAGTGGCTTGTCAAACTTTGGTTAAATGGTATAGTATAAGAGTATGATGAGGAGTGAGAACGATGAATTTGTCAAAATATCTAATGGTGCAAAGTCAAGATTTGAAGATCAATGGCCTATACTATCTCCGCTCTCTAAGAGGTGCGAGGAAGATAAAGTATGTCCGGGGATTTAATAGGATACACAGATCAACGGCTGTTGATTCAACTCGAAGAGATCCATGATCCGTGTAAACTCCGTCATATGAAGTTGCATGTTTGTTAAAATAGTAGATCCCAGCGAAAACAAGTATATGCCACTCGATCTGACGGTGACAAGATAAAGGAATATCACATCAATGATCGTGGATAAATCCAGAGCTTATACTTCCACAGTAGTTAAGACCCAAGTGCTCAGCGGAATCGAGTATATACTTCTTGATCTAACGGCGGAGCAGTAAAGTTAGATCACATCAACAGTTGGGACTGATTCCGGAGTGGAAACTTGTGCAGGGGATAAGTCCAAAGCTCCTAGCGGAATTGGATACGCACCAACAAATCTGACGGCATAGATATAAAGTAGACCACATCGATGGCTGTAGATGGTTCTGGAGCATAAAGTTGCACGAAGGATAATACCAAGACACCCGGCGGAATGAGTTACGTGGTGCAAGATACGAGGGTTGAGAATTGAAGGAAAATAGATCAATGGTCACGAATCGATCCGGAGTGTGAAAATGCGCGACAATTAAAAGTTAAGAGCGATGGTGGAATATAAACCGCTGTCCACGTGTCTGATTGTGATCGACTCCGGAGGCAAAATTAGTTTAAGGAAAACCGCCGAAAGGACGCTCCGGAGTGGGGTCCTATAAAAGGTAGTTGACTTGCTCCATGGGTATTCTATTGGCGCCGGACGAATGAAATAGACCCGTGGCTTCATCAACTTTCAACTGTCAGTTTCCAAAGCACACATCGCTACAGTTAACAGGTAAGCCTTGATACCCATAATTCGTCTGCCTGAATTGCCATTATCAATTGAATTATCAATGGAATTACAGAGTGGTCATGTTATAGATGACAGAGAGGAATATTTGGTGGACAGAGACAGGGGCATATGTGACCCCTTCCTATCTGTAGGAAGCGTGTCCGTTAGTAAATAAAGATTGTGGTATTACCACTCATAGGGAAATGATATATTGAATGTATGTAAATCCTTTCTGTATTACTTCGCCCTCGAACAAACCCTCCATTTCCTGGAATTTGCAGAATGGTGTGGTGTTAACTACTCCCCTTCTTAGAGAATTATCATGAGTCAATCCACATCCTGAGTACTTTGTAAAGTCAATGCTACAGTCATCCGTGAGAACCTCAATCTTCCTGAAAATTACCCTGATAATCGTGAGTCAATAAATGAGTCAATCCTTGCTGAATTTTATAAGAAATGTGAAACTAAAACCCGTTGTCAATTCCTCTCTAGTATTCTGAAAGATGGTAAATCTTTAGATGGTTTTTTCTTACCTTACCTTGTGCATATTTTTAAAAATGAAGTCCAATTGGTAGTATCTCTAGTCTGTCAAATATTGGGTCTTGATGATGATTGTCGCATGGGCGAAGTCATCCTTGGTTTTTTGTTGAGAATAAGTTCCTTAGGCTCTGAATCTCAGTCAATTCCTATGTTTAGTCTAGATGAGTACCTAGCTAAATCAATCCATCTTCAGTTAAGTGAGTTTACAAAGGTTCGATTCTTTAGATTTCAAACCTACTTGTTCAACATGCTGTTATGTTCCAATGTCACTGAGCTGCAGTTTTTGAATACTATCTCTTCTTCTGATTTGCCCAAGCAAATCAACATGTTCAAATATGCCAATTCGATTATGTCAGAAGTGTATAAAATGTTGTTTGATGAAGAATTGCCTCATGTTTTGGACGAGATGAAATGTTTGATGCAGCCTTCACCCGAAGACCGAATTGGAGAATGGTTCCTGCATAAAGACTCCACTGTGTTAAGAGTATATGGATTTACCGGGAAACCTTATAAGTTACCTGCATTCCTCACCCCGAGGATTTTTTCTTTAGAATTCATGAGACAAAGGTTGCAGTCTGAAGAAGAATGATTTGGAGCTTTTAAAAGTCTTCAAATATTAAATTCCCCCTGAAGGTCGGTTCTTTCATTTTCAAAAGTAAAGGTGCTTTAGTGTTCATAGAGAAATTGCTGGAGAATATGGATTTCCAAAAGGAGCCAAAGATAAATTATTATCCCCACCATGTAATCTCCTTGAGGAAGCAGGCCAACAAGAACAAACCGTTTGATCACCAGTTTATTGAAGTCTGGCTGAAATAGCCAATTGGTTGCAATTTACTGAGATTTCAAGGTCTAATGAAGATACACATACTGTACCTGTCACAGCATCCCAAACAACAGAGTATACTAGTATTGTGATTAAGAGAATTCTGTCTAAAATCGAAAGTATGGAAATTGACGAATATGGATCGCATAAAAAGGCAAAGTTGTTTCAAGGTGGTGAAATTGTAAATGAAGAAATTTCTGATGGTTTCAAAAAGGTTTCTCTAGTTCCAATGAAGGCTATGCAAGTAAATTAGTTCTCTTTTAAAAGTGTGGATGGTTTAGAATTAAGCCCGGTCTTTAATTCAAAGGAGGAACTCAAAGCCAGTTACATGGAGAAAAGAAAGCAGCCTTTGGAAGAGACGAGAAATTTGCTTCCACGGGTAAGAAATTTGTACAGTCCAAAAACTTCTCTGGTTTCTGCTAGAGATGCCGAAAGAAATACATTCAAGTTAGCCATGTTAAATGACAAAAAGATGTCAGAGATGGAGATCTGGTTGGATAAGATTAGTATACCGGATAAGATACAACTTCATAAACAAACCAGTGATATCATTTATTCAGATTTGTTACAAGCTATGGTAAAGATAATAAATTACAAATTTTGACAGATAAGTTAGAAATTCAACTGAAGCATGAAAGAGTCGAAAATAAGGCAAATGCCATCCAGATCAAGAAGCTTCAAACAGATATTGTCAGTTCAGATAACACCCAGGCAGTCAGGAGAATGCTAGAAGAAAAAGACAATGCTCTCCAAGTGTTGAAGAAAAAATTGAAAATCCCAGGTTCTGAGCATGTTCAGTCCTCTGAGTTATTGGCTCTGCAAGAAGAAAAAGACAAGATCCATCAAGAGATGATGGAGTATAAAGGGAGAGTTGTTGAGTTACAGGAAGAAAAAGACAAGTGGGAGGCCGAACGAAATGAACTGTTATCGCAAATTTCCTTGATGAAAAAGGATCAAATTGATGAGAAGGAGATTATGGAGGAGTTAATGAGTCAGAATCCCACAGGTGAAGACTTGTCCATTGTGAATATCGAGAAGCCATTGGATGATTTTTCTGCAGATGATCTGTTGGTGCCTATGTCGCAGGTTAGTCTAAAAGATGAAGAAATCAAAGAGCTAAAGACAGAGAATGCAAAGATCAAGTTTGAACTGGCCAAAATGAATGAAAATAAAAACAAAATACTACAAGACAGAAACTAGTTGCAAAAGAAGTTCAATGAATTGAAGGAGAAAAGCATAGGTAAAGGTCCCCTGCAAGGAGCAAAACACATTATTTGGGACACGTTATCTATAGAAATTACCAAATTCAGGCATTATCTGAATTTCATTGATGATCAGAATATTTTGATCAATTTGGCCCACCAAAGATTAAAGCTAGTGAATGAACACATGGGAAAAATACCTCTCACCACAGCTCAAAATGTGCTGAACTTTTTAAACTCATTGACGTATCAGAAATTACATGATATGGGGATAAAAGACAGGATATCCATAGTGCTGTGGGCTAAGAAATTTATCCACAAACATCATTTAATGAAGAGGGTCCAGGACAGAACTGATGAAATGGTTGCACAGGTCAATAACTTCAAGCAGGATTTCAAGGAGTTGTTCGAAGACGGATTGCATTCCTTTTGGGATGAGGAGGGATGGATGTTTTCGCAGGAGCACTATCACAGCTTCCTAGTTCAGAATCGCATGGACCACTCTAAATTCGATGACTTGGAAAAGAGCCTAACAGGATAAACTATTGTGGACAAATTGACAGAGGATTTCAAAATTTTACAAAAGTTTGCAATTATCAGAAGCAGATCTCCCAAGGTGTCATATGAAACTTACATGGAACTTGAAGTGTCAATTCGGGAAATGATGGAATGTGATACCCCAAGCGCAGAATAGTGGAAGCCTGTGGAGAGATTCAGAAAGCCCAAATACATCTTGCATGCATAGAGACAGGTGTTATACAACAAGGAGCTGACTGGATGAAGACATGGAGCTGACTGGACGAAGACGTTTTACCAAGCTGATTTTTACTTTATGATCTGTTAGGATTGGAGCAGTAATTTATTCCTAGAAGTTAGGGATTTAGTTACAAGACTCTAAATTAAGCTGATCATTCAGTTGTGAATCTTCTTGGAAGATCTATTATTTTTTGTATATATTGGCATCTTTTTATGAGATGGGGGTTGGAACCCATCGTGTTGTGGAATGATTTTGGAGAACATATCTATTTTTGAATAACAAAGTGAATGCATGAAGGTTTATCAGAGATTCCTATGTCATTGATATTATAGTCTGTGCTTCTTTCTTTATGTGATCGTATTTCCCCCAGTGCAACACTTCATTTTGTTTCTTCTTCGTATCTGAAATACAGCGTTGGGTGATTATAATTCATATGTTTATGCTCTAGTCATCATTTCAGATATTTAATATATTTTTCTACTAAATTCGATATAGAATTCATCTTTGATGCTCTGTATCAATGGGCTGTTTTTCGTCTCTTCTGTTTCACCTGGATTAAATTGAATGACTGTGATGATGTGATTATCTTTCCTTTGATGAATCTTGTGTATATGTCTTTGTGATACCTTTATATGTATGTGACTCCATGCAAAATGGTTATGTGATTGTTTCATCCATACATACAAATTTTTAGATGTTATTTTATATCTGGTCATGTTAAATCTGTATTGAGAGATCCCTCTCTGGAAGAAAACACCAGTTTCTTTCTAAAGTGGTTTTTTTGTTACCTTGGAGTTTACCTTTTACAACCTGGGTACATTCTGAGTGCTAACATAGCCTATTTTTGCTTCTCATTTTAAAGCATTTGCTTCTTTTTTAAAACATGGTTTTGTTCATTTTTAAGTTTATACTTTAGGTTCTTTTAAATCTTTTCTTTGATTTTTATGTTTGTATTTATAGTTGACTTCATAGGTTTTTCCAATTTTGGTTTTACTTAGCGAAATTTATAGTTTTTAGGAGCTTGTAGGATGTTTATATGACTTAAAGGTTCTAAAAAATATCATAAGGTTTTATTTTAAGCCATTTAACCAAAGTTAACCCTTTGTTGTGAGTTTTATTTTGAAATTTATTAAAACAGGTATTCTTGTAGTGCAAGCCCAAAAAAGTTAAACACGCGCATTACAAGAAAATCATGCTATCTGGAAATCATGATTTTTGGCTCAAAATTTTTGAAATTCGTGCATATGAGAGGTCATTCACACTTGTTAATGAGTTTCATACGTGTTTTTGGCCAGAGTAATCATTGTGACAAGTGTTAACAGTTCAAGTAAGGAATCATTAGGGTAAGTTTCGGTGGTCTGGAAGTTATGAGATACAAAGTAGTGGAACATTAATAGATATCCATGATGAGGAAAATTCTCCTTTAGTTACGCATCTCCTGAAATGCATGAAGAGAATAGAATTCGTAGCAGACTTTTGGTAGTTTGTAATCAAAGATTGAAGAAGGTCGGTAATTTAGGGCTTTGAAGGGCAATTGTTTGGCACTATCGTGGCAGTCAAAGAAATATTTAAGAATGAAATTGGACACCTAGCAGACATGAAAACATATATCTAGCAGTTGAATCCACTATTCTGACAGGTATGAGGTGAATTACTATCATATTCCATGTATTCGGGTTCAAATTTTTGTACAAGGGGAGGCTATCAAGCTATTGTTTATGGAGCTAAGTGTAAAAAAAATCTTATGTATTTTGAATGACTGATTATGGAATATATGCAAACTATAATCGCTGTTTATCCTATCTGTTGGTTTCATTTTTTATTGGTTTAATCACTCAGTTGATATATTCATTTCTTGTTTGAGGTTATTATTCATGAAATACTTGTTAACTGTGGATGAAATTCAGTGTTATGCTTATTGTTTCTGGTTTATGTTTTATATATTATCCATCGCAGTCCTTCATTGTTGCATGCTTTAGTGTTTTCCTTAGCCTTGTGAAGCTTTTACCCTCTTGTTTATAAACTGCACAACCAAAACCCTAAGAAAAACCTATTTTACTTAATTTTGTTTTATGAGATTGTGTTGGCTTGTTCTTTTGTAGTCTAAGAACAATTTCTGGCACTAAGCTCATAAGAAAATTGCAGTGATTGAAGACTCTTCATCTCAAGAAGAGTTACAAGACAATGAAGATTTAAATGTAAAGGAGATGAAGGGTAAGAAACAAATAATTTTAGAAGATAAGTTATCTTTCACTTAAACCAAAATTTCAGGGATATTTAAGGAAGTTTGAAAGAAGGTAATCTTAGACCATCATTGAGATGATTCAAAGAAGCAGCATTCAGCCATATCAATTTTTTGTGCAGAGAAATAAAGGGTTGTAGAGCCATCATACCAATGCATTGTTGAAGTCAATGAATCTTCTGTAGAAATTCAGGCCAGCAATAGATTAATTTTAGCCACAACAATTATCAATTGATCATGCAAAATTGCTAACAATGGAGACTGAATATGGAGCTGTAACACAAAATTATATTAACTGAGTGTACAATAGCCAACCTTGTAATAACATAGGTTGATGAATATATAGAATAAATCAAGAGATTGAATGCATAAGGAGGCATCCAAAACTAGCATAAAGCAGGCTTACCCAAAATAGGCAAATCCCCCATAGGTGTAAAAAGTTGATCCCAAATCTGTCATGAGGCTCACGAATTGGCAAGGGCGCATGGGAAAGCTAATGATTGGTGGAATGGAAGCTCATACATGCTTTTGCATGGAGGAAAGAGTGGAGGATGAAAGGGCAAGAAAACAAGTTCACCTCACCTAGTCTTGCTTTCCTATGTGCCTTAAAACACTGAAAAAGCAGTCAATAAAGCTAAAAAAGTAGAAGGGCGCCTAGGAGGCCAGGAATAAAGTAGATTTGATTCCTAAGGCTTTCCCAAGTGCTACATGAGTCAAAGATGGCAATTTTGACCTCTATGGATAGGCAATTAGCAACTTGCACATGGTGGGACTCATGAACTAGGCAAATAAGACAAAAATAAATGAATTAATGTCTAAGTGGGTAATACTATGGGTTTGATTATTCTAACACCCCTCCCTTAAGCCTAAATTTATGAGTAATAAATCAAAAATATAGGGCCTAGCAACAAGGCTTAGTCACCCTTTTACATACTGCAAGTCCATATGAACCAAGGAAAGAGGCAAAACCAACTTGGGAAAATCCTCCCTTAAACATGGACTATAAAACAAAATTGTAGAATCTTGTCTCCATTCATGCCTTTACAACATGATCAGCAATCCCCAGCAGTGATTTGAGATTGCTGAAGGTCTTCTCACAAAATGCTTTGGTGAAGATATTAGCTACTTGTTCTGAAGATGAACAAAAGAGTAGGTGAATGGTGCCATCATGCACAAGCTCTCTGATGTAGTGCATGTGAATCTCAATGTGTCTGGTTCTCTGCTTCTGAACTGGATCTTTGTAGATTCAAATGGTACTCTGGTTATCACAGTAGATGGTAGTTGAGTACTCAGGTTCGAAACCACACTCTCCAAGTAAACCCTGCAACCATAAACACTGAGTTGCTGCATTAACAACTCCTCTGTACTCAGCTCTTCTGTAGATGAGAGTGCAATGGCACTCTGTTTCTTGCTTGACCAGCTGATTGGCCCTTCTGCAAGCATGAACACATACCCTGAAGTGGACTTTCTGTCTGTGCTATCACCTGCCCAATCACTATCAGTAAATCCAATCAAATCAAGATCATATTTTTCCTTATAGAAGATCCCATGTGTCCTTGTTCCCTGAACAAAGTTAAGGATCCTTTTGGCTGCTTTCCAATGGATCTCATGAGGATGATCCATGAATATAGAAGCCACACTTAATGCATAACAAATATTAGGTCGATTATGTGTCAAATACAATAAACATCCAATCAATTGTCTATACAGTGTATTGTTTACCATCGGTGGAGAATCATCTTCCTCCAGCTTCACTCCTGA